>CM041730.1:2310000-2684038 GCA_023373845.1 Nibea coibor
CGTTATTTTCTCACTATGTATAAGTAAAAAGGTGCAGAGTTAAGCAACTTCCTGTCACCATTAGATCTCTTAATCGACTAGAAACTAAACACCTGTTGTATACCTTTAATGAACATTGACATTTCCATATAAACGTTGGCTCAAATTACTATAATCAGATCAGACAACTCTGCAGTTCCTTTTTTATTTTATCCTTATTATGGTGCTCTTTAGCATCTTGCAGCTCTTTGCTTTGGTTCAGCTGATCACAACTTAACTGTTTGGGTTCAGTTTCTGATAAAAGTTCTTATAAACCCACTGAACACTACCTGGACAGCACCAAACCACAGACAGAAAAAGAGTGGCATTAGTGTTTATATATATTTATATATTTATACATTGGATTGTTGACTTGTCTTTCAGTGCTTGACTGTGGGAAGGTGAAGCATTACAAGTTGAAAAAACTGGACAATGGCCAGTACTTTGTGTCAAGGACCAGATCCTTCCAAACACTGAAACAGTTAGTGGAACATTACTCCCAACAGGCCGATGGTCTGTGTGTGCGTCTGGGTGAACCATGCAAAAAGGTAAAGCAAACCGAGCAGCATAATATAAAGTGAACACGTCCTGTTTGTTTTTCTCATTGTTGTCTTGCATGAAGTCACATTGTCATATCAGTAAACAGTGACTCTTCTCTTCCCATCTCTGTAGATGGAGGCGCCGCAGACTCACGGTCTGTCCTATAACACTGTGGACCAATGGGAGATTGACCGCAAATCCATCAAGCTGCTGAAGAAGCTTGGAGCTGGACAGTTTGGAGAAGTCTTCGAGGGCTTGTGGAATGAAACCACAGCAGTTGCAGTAAAGACGCTCAAACCTGGTACACGAATGCCTCCTTTTCTCTGACTACCCATTTCTAAACTGTTTCTTATTTAACACTGTAGAGTGCAGTTTACTGATCAGCAGTGCAGTGTGGGATCAGTAAAATATTTTATTATATGAGATATTGAGAGATACATGAGCTGTTTATGCAGCTCAGGAATGTGTCTCATAGCAATGTGTCACATCTCAGCAACATGTACAAGAACATGACTGTGCTATTATCATAACCTGTTTGCCCCTGACAGCCAACAGAAACTGCTCCTGGCTTTCTGTACATATACTAGCATTAGTCTAAGAAGTTAAACTTCTGGGATCATAACGATCTCATGATGCCTAATGATTCTGGAAGAACTAGACATAATAATTGAGAATTTTGTATTTCAGTTGAGGGAGAAATAATGTCTCATTATCTGACCAAGAAACTGCTTTTAAAAGGAAAAGGTAATTGGGCCAAAGTTGGAGCCCTGTGGGACCTCAGGAAGAATTTCCTATGTGATGTGTTTTCATTAAAATATGACCTAAACTGAAGACATGCTCCAGAGAATTTACTCCAGAGAATTGTGGGTGATAAAAGTCTATCATTGGGATTAAATAAAATGCTGTATTAAAAATATTGGGCAAGTGACTTGCAGTTGTGAGCAGGCACAGTTTCTCGAAAATGCACTGGATAGTTGGCATGAGCAGCCGAGCTACTCTTTATGACTAACTAGACCAAAACAAAAAAGTATAATAAATATTCTTTCACAGAGAATCTATGTAAAAGTGTGCATATACTACATGAAATCCTGCTTTTTGCCGAAAGCATCACTGACCACTACCAACACCTCTCACAGGAACCATGGACCCTGAGGACTTCCTGAGAGAGGCTCAGATCATGAAGAGGCTGCGCCACCCCAAGCTAATCCAGCTGTATGCCGTCTGCACCATGGAGGAGCCCATCTACATCATCACAGAGCTGATGAAGAATGGCAGTCTACTGGAATACCTCCAGAGTAAGACATTTGATTATTTACTGCTACAAGCTAGTCATACTTTATGACAGGATCAGAGTCCAGTGCGGCTTTTGTTCTTTGAAAACATTCTCAGGGTCAGGTTACAGAAGAAATGTTTCCCAGGGCAACAAACCATTTTATATCCAACAGTTTTTAAATCTCATTACCCACACAACATGTTTTAGATGTTAACACTTTAGGAAAGATTGGACCAAATGTTTGCATTGTACAGCATCATTATGAAGTATTGGTCTGTCAGACTTTGAATGTATTTGCTGAATTTCATACAGCAGAATATCATAGATGAAAACCTAAACCAACCATGGAGTCAGCACGGTGTGACAGGGTGTGCACATAATAAGGAAGAGACTGTGGTCACCTGCTGTCATTTACAGCAGATCAGTCTGAGTCATCTTAGGTCACTTCACCATAAAAGTCTGCGAGTAGACTTTATTGTGTGTTTGCTCATTAACTTCAAGCTGTATGAATGTACATTACATGTTTAATTTACAGTTAAATCCCATCATTAAAACATATACTGTATTTCAATACACATCAGGCAAATACTGCTCTGTGCCATGCATTGTTTTTTTCATCATTACTTACTTCTTAGTTGGTTATGTTAGTTTGCTTTAGTTTGGACCTTGTGTTTGCTGGGACACGAGTCGTGCTCACCTCTTAGACTTTCTGTGCTGTAGTGTGAGCGATGTAGTGTCACTTCCATTTAGAGTGATGGTCACTCTGAGGTGCGCTCATGTGGAATTGATGTCTGCAGCCCCGAGACAGTCTGTGTGCTGACCCACATCAGCCATAATTCAGCATCCACCCTGCTTCCGTAACACCTTATGGCTAGGACATGTTCAAAGTCACACTAAGGATGTACAAAGGATAGAGTTAGACGTAGTCTCTGGACACATTTTGCTCAGGTATCCTAAACTTTAAACTCTGTCAGGTGTCTGTGTCGGTATGATCAGACCTGCATCAGGTTTCTTGCCACGTAGGTTTTAAGGTATAAGGAATTTGTTTAAAACTTGTTGATGTGATGCGCCAAATACCAAGACGCATTCCTGTAGGAACCGACTTGGCCATGGGTGTCATCACCAACAGGCCAGTCTTCTACGATATGTGTCTGTATTACAGTTGAACTCACAATGTTAATGAAAAAGAATTGTTGTATCTGTCCCAAAATGTACTGTGTTCTTTCTTGGCCCATGGTGCATCTCTTCAGCAAGTTTCCTAAAAATGCAGTGAAATACAGTAATGATAATGAAAATCATCACTGAGGTGTTGGTTAGCTCTGTAGGTAGACTGTGTTTCCCATGCTCAGTACTACCGCAGCGGCCCAGGGTTCCAATCTGACCTGCAGCCACTTGTTGCATGTCATTCCTGTCTCTCTCTCTCCCCACCTTCCTGTCGCGTTTCAGCTGTCTCTATACAATAAAGCTTGACAAGAAAATAGTTTTCAAACATAATCAGGTTTTTCTCATTCTGGAGCTTCAGTATGTGATGCAGCTGAACTGTTTTATAGAGAGAGGTGCTGGTAGAAATGGGATGAATAAAATAGTAGAATAACATCTAAAAAGTCAAAACAATACAGTGTTGTTCTTCATCTATAAACTCCCCTTTAGCTGGTTTTGAATAGTGCAGGCAGCAGCCAAGAGTTCCATTTAATACTCTGGCCTGAGAACAGGATGAAGGTTAATTAGCTCCAGCAGAGAACGTTTGCTGTCAGTTGCCATTTTATGTGACAAAGTTGATTTTCAGAGAATACTTATTTGACCTCGTTTAGCTTCTGAAGACACAAACATGGATTATTTCTATCATGTGATTTTTAAAAGGTTTAGATTTCCAATTTAGAAAATGGTAAATGGTTGAGCCCTAATTTGATTTGACACAGTTTGGTTTGGGCCAAGTGGTGGGAGCAGTCACCTCCCACAGGGGTCCAGCTTCGGCTCAAATGTGCACTAAAATTAAAATCCCTAAGCTGAATCAGTTTCTTTCTTTAACGACTCAAACATGGCGGACTGCCACTGATTCCGTGCCTCTCTCTCTTCATTACAGAGGATAAGGGCACCACGCTCGGTATCTCTGACCAGATCGAGATGGCCGCCCAGGTGGCAGCAGGAATGGCTTTCCTTGAGCTCCAGAACTACATCCACAGAGACCTGGCAGCCAGGAACGTCCTGGTGGGCGAGAACAACATCTGCAAGGTGGCTGACTTTGGCCTGGCCAGAGTCTTCATGGTGAGTTTGACTTTTCAAGAAAGATCATATACACCAAGAGTACCAAGTGCTCTCAGTTCTCTGAAAGATAATTGCACATGACGCTAAAGAAATACTTTCGGTAGATCAACGTCCACATTCCCCGCTAATTGTAAACGTTGCCCTCCTTTACTGGCACACACTGTGTGATTGACGGGAAAGCTCACTCATCTGTTTCAGGTATCACCCAGGTCTCGCGTTACAAGGCTATGAAATCTAGGCTCTGTTATTAATTCCCAGTGTCAGTTCCTCCTCTGTTCCCTTTGTTTACTTCATGCACTGCAACACCCATACACTGTTCTCACCCTCCGTACATCTACATCCCTCTGATGTACACATCCCGTGCATCACTTCATTACTTTAGTTTTATAGTTTTATCTCATCTTTGAATCTAATCTTTGTGTGTTCCATTTTGTCACAGCTTGAAGAGCCAGTTCATGACACATTATACAGCCTCATAAATACTGTTGATAACAGTGATGTGGTGGTGGACACAGGCCGGGGGGGGGGGCAGCACCAAAGTACCCTCTGGGATGACCCAGCAGTCGATAAAACATGATGAAGAGCCCTCTAGAGTGCTAATCCTGAGCAAGCTCCTCAATATGCAGCTCATTCTCAATGACATCATCACGTCTTTGTGAAATAACTGGTTAAATAGTTAACCCACATTTTATGATGGAGGTGCAGTTATACAATCATAATAAAACAATTCAGCTCTTGTCCACAGTTGGTAAGAGTTTCAAAATAAATGCATCATAACCAGGTCCAGCTGGTCTCCTTTCATTATTTGCCCCTGTCCCTCAAAGAGTCTGCCACTGCCCCAGCTTACCAAATCTCCCTCTACATCTGGTCTAGTGTGCCGATCAACTGAAAGTACAAATCTGAACTGTGTGCTGCATTTTGCTTCCAGAAAGAGAACGATAATGTGTACGAGGCCAAAGAAGGAACAAAATTCCCTGTGAAGTGGACCGCTCCCGAAGCCATCCACGACAACAAGTTCAGCATCAAGTCTGACGTTTGGTCCTTTGGCATTCTGCTGCATGAGATCATGACGTTTGGACAGATGCCTTACCAGGGTGAGCCTTCCATCAACCTCGTCATGAATCATTAAAAATGACTGAATTGTGATTGATCTCTGATTTATGTCACTATTAGAACTTTTTGGGGATGCAAAGTCCTTGTTTCTTGCAAAATAAATTCTATTATTCTTATATGATTCTTCCAGCCATGTCAAACTACCAGGTGGTCCAGAAGATTCCACAAGGCTACAGGATGCCATGCCCGGCCAGCTGCCCCAAAGTCATGTATGACATCATGATGGACTGCTGGAAGGAGAACGCACAGGAGCGGCCCACATTCGAGACTTTGCAGTGGAAGTTGGAGGACTTCTTCGACTTGGACGTGACGTCCTATGACGACGCCAGCCGTTACTGAGTGGGCCGTGACGCATGGAAATAAAAGGACAAAACGTACTCTCTATGCAGTGACAGCAAATCAGAATCACTTGAATCCAAATGCGAAGAAGCGCTGATGTTTTTTATGAAGTAACCGATTCAAATGTAGTAAAAAATTCCAACTACTGGGACCAAATGAAGGATCTGAAATGTTTGATCTGGATGTGATTGAACACTGTGGCGGTAACTGACATGCTGCCAGGAAGCTTTAACCACAGCGACAGCTGGTTGCAACACTCCTCACTTTGTTTGGCAACCGCATGCACAGACAGACCATGTGTAGCTGAACTCGAAAAGCTTACTTGACCGGGAAGAGGCGCCTTTTAGCGGAGACAGAATGCTGCTATCGCTCCATCTCGATGAACCGGTTCTTCCTGCACACAGCATAGCGCACATTCTTTCCATTGGCTACGTGCATAGCTACTAGCACAAGGTTTACCTGAGAGGGTTTGTGAGCCACCTTCACCTACATGCTCAGACTGTTTGGCTTTGAGTGCACATGTACATACCAGAAGTCATTGAACATTATTTAAGGGTAGGTGAGTGTCTTTGTCTGCAGCGGCTAGAGGAGCTAACTAAATGAAAGCACACTGAGACGGTCTGGGTAATACTTTACTTAAAATCTTTCACTGTAAAGACTTTATGGTGTTCTCTTCTGCCGCTCTGACAACCGCTACGAGAGCCTAAAACAAAGAGCACCATCACGATTGATGGAACAAACACAAATATTCATGTGCACATTTTCTAACACGTTTCTAATTCTAAAAAGAATTTTACCAATGGCCTGATTTGTGCTTGAAAGTGAATAATCTGCACACAGCACTGACTGGAACATAGTTCAAATGAATATTAACCTTTTAACAAATACTTATGAAGCTGCATTTATTGATTTCCGTAAATGTTAAACTCACTGTTGGAATGGAGTTGGCTGTTGGCAGTTGTTGTCCTTCCAGTCAGGTAAGGAGCAGTATGCGATATCACATCTGTGTGTTGTTTTACCGTTAGCCTGTTGATAGGGGCACATAGACAGTGTCGACTTGTGTGAAAGCTGTCATGGATGATCAGTTCTTTTGTAAATGAGCCGCTTTAGTTTTGGATCGAGGTACATGCACATGCATCATTGTTCAAGTATGTTAAAGATTGTTTATGTTCTGTTCATTTATGCCTACAAATGATGTAATGTTAGAGCATGAATTCTGACTTTGAATGCACACTGGAATGAGGTCTTTTCTCCTTTGTACCTGGCAGGCCTCATCATTTTAGCACAGCAGGTGCACAGCACATTTTTGTGCCTGTTTTTTAGTCCAGCCCTGGTAGCTGCGTTGTAAAAGTCTGCAGTGCGCTTATCCTTCCCTGCTCTCATGATGGGGCACTTTTGGAATGCAGTATAACGGCTAAATGACTGAACAATGTCATCTTGGACTCTGTGCCTCTGTTTTAATGTCTTTTTATTGAACAAAATAAAAGCTGATGAGCTGAGCAGATCTCAGATTAGCGATGGCACGTCTGATCAGATGCTTGACACTTCTTAAGTGGATTCTCTCATGCTCTGATGATTTTGTATCACGTGTCTGAACAAGATCTTGTTAATTGTACATTGTAACCATGGCAGTGTTTATAAAATCTACTGTATTTTAACATTATCATGCATAATATAATTAAATGACTTATATTTACTATTATCCTGGTTGGGTTATTGATTTGTAAAGTGAATATTGTACAGGATGATCATTCTGCTGAGTCATGTAAACTTTAAACTCCTGATCTCTTAGTTCCTCTGTCCTCTCTACCTGTGACCATTTTCCTTTCATTGGATTGGTGTCTATCAATGTTTAGGAGATTAATAATTAAAGTCCACATGTGTGCGACTGACAAGGACGTTGATACCTTCCTGAAAAACACTCTGTTTATCTGAGTAGCCAAACTGTCCTGTGTAGGTGTGTGTCCTGTCAGTGCTTTGGATCTTTGTCCAGCAAGGCACTCAGCCAGTGTTTGTGCTCCTATTTGTTCATTCCTGTTCTCTCATCGTGTGTTGTCTGCAGTTTCCTTCTCTTGTCTCTTCTTGCTCTGTATGAACTGTCACTGTGGTGTGGTGTGTTCTGTGTGTTTCCAGGTCTTTGTCTTACAGGGAGGGGTTTGAAGTCCAGGTACTACAAGTTATTAGGGGCCACCTGGAAGTTGCTCAGTGTCTTCTCCGATTCACATTCTTTGCATTGTTTGTACTTCATTCATCTGATGTTGTCATTCTGTTTGCCACACAGTGAATATTCTGTTACTGTTGTTGTTGCTCTTCCTCAGATTTCTTCTTTTTTTTCAGTTGGATTTTGTACAAATGCTCCTTCAGGGTACTGTATAACGTGAGCACAAGTGATCATCAGTGTTGCATGTTACTAACTAAACTTCTTCCCTGGAGTTTCTGTGCTTTCTCGTCCAGCAGGTTCTCATGGGTCATGGCTGCTGCTGTGGTCCTGCATGACGTCCACTACATATATTATTACTGTCATTATTGCTACCATAACGCCATTACAGTTTATAGTTACAGTTTTTATGACTGCATAGAAGAAATATGTTAATTTAAATGGCAGCTACGGCTTATCCAACCAGTCACAATTGTGGCTGAACATGAAACACACTTTTTCAATCTTTCCATAAAAATCTAGAGAGACAATAGATGAGCAGATGAGGTAGTCAACCAAAGGTACTGTAGCCCAAATGACTGTCAGTGGGCCTATGGTGCCTTTGGTCGTCCAGCAGTCCCCTGCCCCGGAAAACCAAAGGTGCTGATTTTTATGATCTGGCAGCCACTGAGCCGACTGTACCTTTGGTTGTCCGGCAGCCGCTATCCCTTCCGTTGATCTTGCAGTCCCATTCCCTGTGGTGATTTTGTTGTTCCAGCAGTCAGTGGATCTACAGCACCTTTGGTTGTCCGGCAGACCCTTTTCCCAGAAAACCAAAGGTGCTGATTTTTATGATCCAGCAGGGGAGGAAAGCAACAAATCTGTAGGTTAATGGACATGTAGCATGAGAGCATGTGGAAAGAGTTAATTGCATTACATGTAAATGTTTCTTACTACCTCAAACATCAACATTCTACTCACTAGTTTGTTTGTGTTTTTTATTGTTTGCATATTAATATGGCTGCTGTTCCACTGTATTTGTATTCAACATCTTGCATAGGGCCCCCAAACAGCTCGAAATGGCCCTGCGCTCCACCTCATGACCTCATATCTTCATGATAATACTATTTTTTTCTGTTTTTTTGTGTTTTTCTGTTTTCTTATTTAGCAGAAAGAAACTGGGCCCACAGTACCAGTGGTTGACTGCAGCCCGTCATCACAGTCCCTCCACCAGTAACATTTGAACTAATCATGGTTTGTTCCGAGCTCAGGTCTCCACCTCAGAATCAAAGAAACGACACAAGAGCTAGCTTTAAGGTTGCTCGAGCAGAACTCTGTCTGGAAGATGTGGGGACGCTGCAGTTACAATACACACTTACAATTCAAGCTAAATCTGTTTTAGCTTGAATTTCCAAAAGTTTCCAAAAGTAGATTGGGAGCCAGAGCTTTCAGCTATCAAGCTCCTCTTTTGTGGAACAAACTACCTTTCTGGGTTCGGGAGGCAGACACGGTCACCACCTTCAAGAGTAGACTTAAGACTTTCCTTTTTGATAGCGCTTATAGTTAGGGCTGGCTCAGGTCATCCCTTAGTTATGCTGCCATAGGACTAGACTGCTGGGTGACTCCCCCCCCCCCCCCCCCCCCCCCCCCCCCTCTCTCTCTCACACACACACTCTCACACACACACACACATACACACACACTCCCTCTACCACCATCTGTGAACATACATGTCTCATTAATTCATGTTAATGCATTAATGAGACATGTATGTTTTCATGAATCTGTTACTAGAGATCTGTTACTAAACAGCTACAAACAGAAACACTGAAAAGTACATGGAGAAAAACACTCAGAATGAATGTTGTCAGTCATTACAAAATTTATATAAGCTGTAATTAGTTTCATTAAAAATACACCAGTTTCATTTAAAAACATGACACTACCTTGAGTCCTTTCACTGTCAGTTTACATGTAATTTCCCAGCTTGGCCACACAGTGGTGCTGTCGCCCTCCTCCTCACACTCATGCTTCCTGTCCTGATGTCTGAATGATATTCCCTCTAGCTGTCTGTCAGAGAGGCGTGTGTGAGCAGGATCTAATCAGATGATGGTCACAGGAGGCTGAGACTCGGCCACATGGAGGAAATTCCCCATGAATATCTGGAGTCCAACCCATCTGTGAACACTTCATCAGGTGTTTGACATGAATATTTGGGTTCACGTCTGGATCTGCAGGTGATTTCAGATTATACTGAGAGTTGGAAGTTCTGCATGGATCCTGCCTTCATGTGGATGTTACTTTGACCCTACTGCTATGTTAGATTAAGACACTGACATCAAGGTCCGCTTTTATAGACTTTCAATATTCTCCAGGTACATCCAATATTTGCTGGGCTTGTTTTATAGATTGGTTGACTATATTAAAACATCATCTTGTCAGAATTGCCTCCACTAAAACTGAAATTTTAGCACTTGAGTTGAGGAACAAAGGTCACATATAGCTGACAGAATGTCATATTTCAAACAAGAGAAAATGCAGGATATTACATGACTGGTGTCCTCTCTAAAAACAAAATTCAGGATATAAAAATGGTTAGCACTTCCCTCCCTTCAATGACGCTCACAATGTTGCACACAGTTGTACACACAAAGAGTGGACGTGTGAAGAAGGAGAAATGAAGCTTGAAAAAGACACTCCTGCCCAGACTCTCACATGTCTGTACACCGACCCAGCCTGTGCAGAAAGTTATCTGACCTTGAGCAAGCACCTTTGGTTCTGTTCAGCTATCTGAGGCTGAGCTGAATCTAACAAAGTGAGCCAGGGTTCGAATCCGACCTTTGCTGCATGTCATTCCCCATCTCTCCCCACATTCCTGTCACTCAAGCTTGAAAAAGGCACAAAAAATATATTTAAAAAAATGTACTCATATAGATTGTACCTGCTCTTGTTGTGGGTGAATTGCCCAGGGCATTTATGAGGATATCCTCAGCAGACACACAGACTATGTAAGGAAGTCAAACAATGAAACAGAATTTTAGTCAAACTTGAATTTAAAATTCAAAGGTGAGCTCATTTCATGGCTGGATAGTGTTTTGGAGACATTAGATACATGTCAGGACTCTGGACTGTTTCAGGTCATTGACACCTCTAATCACAAATAACAAAAAAATCAAACTCACTTCTTTAATTTAAGTCTGATGCACAGATCATGACCTGACCCAGGCACATGTTAACAATGTTTTGTTTGTTTTTTTTTCAACTTCTCCGTATCATGATGTCATCTCATGGCTCTTTTGTTGGACACACTCTCCCCTGGTTCCCTGTAAATGGAACACTACTTTGATTGGGGAATAACATACAATATAGTGTTGTGATGTTAACACTAAACAATTGCATATCAGTATGTGGAAGTATGAGGAACTCTCTGCAACTTCAATAGTGACGCCTGATTGAAACAGGTGTGCTGAAGTCTCCTGCATGTCAGTAATCACAACATCTCTACTGACGTGTCAGTGCTGATGTGTTTGCTGCCACATCCATCGATTCCTGCTTACCCGGGGTCAGGTCACAGCGGCAGCAGGTTCCCTCAGCAACGTATTCCAGCTCCTCCTGGGGATCCCAGGGTGTCCCCAGGCCAAATAGGTTATATAGTCCCTCCAGCGAATTCTGGGTCTGCCCTGGGGTCTCCTGTCAGTTGGATGTGCCCTGAACACCTCCAAAGGGAGGCGTTGCTTGAGCAACCTCAGCTGGCTCCTTGACTTGACTAAGATCTAATGTTCATGTATGTGTTTGTTACAGGGGGGAAGAGTTCACTTCCAGTCAAAAAACAGACGCATCCACCAAAACGTGCAAACTCACTGAGTTGGAGACACTTGCAGGTGCTCAGTAATAATTTACTGGTACTCACTTAGACACGTTGAACATGATTGTTGCTACCAGTGTTATTATGCCACAAGGCTAACCATGCGCAATGCTGTAAGCTCACTAACTTGATAATCAAGTTGTTCAGAAAGCCACAGTGCAACAAACACGATGCATCTTAATTCAGCAGAGATGCTGTAGTGGAATGTTCAAAAGCTTTTTAAAAACATTTCACAGTGATAAACTATTTGCATAATTGGGATAATGAATGAGCAACAGTACAAAATAATCCATCTTCCCTTTAGTGTCTCAGAAACACGTAAGGCTGAGGATCCACCTTGGAAAGCACCTGTCTTTATCCATTAAAAAGTGTATTTTTCCCCATTTACCGTAATGCTTCACAATAACAAGAATGTGTTCTAATGCAACCCTGTAAAAAAACACAGCAGATTTGCCCGTGGTCATAAATTACAAGCAGACAACGGGTGATTGCCTCTCAAAGGGAAAACAAGTGGATGAGACAGGTTTAGTGAGAATTATTCAAATGAATTGCTCTTGTTTGCATAGAGAAAAGGGGATTTGGAAAAGATGGGCTGCATGGAATGGGATGGGTAATTCCTTTTGCAGCCAACATATTTATGAGCACACAGTTAATTCCCTTATTCATTGAGACATGTCAAAACTCATGCATGCACTTCCTCATATCTGCAGGAATCAGTGTACATTGAGTTTGACAGTGACATTCCAGTCAGTATGGAGAAGGTAGAGTGTGATCGGAGCCCAGTGTAATTCAAATGTTGTGATTTACATGTTGTGGGTCAGTATTATGACGCCTTTATATCATAAAAGCTACATTAGAGACAATAAAAGTAATAAAGTAATAGCAATACATTCAAGACAATGTTTATTATTTTCTATTTTTAGTGAGAGAGTCTGTCATTCCTGCACAGGATGATAATTGCCTAACTACACATGCTGCATTAGAGCTATATGAGCAGAATGTTTTCCTACTTCCTCTACTTCACATTAAAAGCATTTAACAGGCAAAACACGAGGCTTTTACTATGAAGCAGTCACAGGAAACGCGATGCATTCAAACACCTTCATCAACAATGTAACTGCAAAACAAGACAATGGTCAGTTTGTTCACTTTTTGCGTGTGGATGAGTCGTGGATAAGTCAGGGAGGGATGGAGGTTCAGGAGCAGTGAGTAGGTAGATGAAGGTTGATGATGAAGACACTCACTGATGATAACCTTTTTAATATTAAAGGAAGATCACATTATATCATCTTCAACATCACCACATCAGGTTCCAGGATCTTCTAATGGTACTATAGGCTTATGTTATGGCCATTGGCTGTAAATCGTTCAGCTTTGTTTCTTAGAGATAATGTTCTTCATCAATTTGGCATGAGCTGTGAATTCAAAGCGCTGAACCCTGAATCTGGACCCAGAATCTGAAATCTAATTAATAACCTTAATAATTAATAACTGCAGATTTTATCAACAGTGTTTTAAGAAGCACTTCCTTTAGCTTCCACCTGCCATGAGTGGTGCAACATTATTTTTTTAAGCTCTGTGATTGGATGTTTCTTTGGTTATCATCATGGTGTGAAATGCACCTCGCTTCAAATGCACTGCTTTTTTTATGTACACATAATATTTCATACACTCGCTCATCTTTTGATGAACTGAAAGCAGAGTTTAATCAACATTGACATTTGGAGAGAAATGTCTTAATAAATGAGATTTGGAAAAAATACAAACCCAGCCTGAAACCTTATGCTACAAAACATCCTGAACCTTGAAACCCGATGCATGACCATGACTTGCCACTGGTCCTCTACCACTCTAAAGCTGATTTTGCACCTAAAGACCAAACATTGAGTGAGATAAGAGAAACCTGAGTATTTTGATCAGCGAGCGTAGCTCAGTCAGAAAGAGAAACAACCTTTCTTTATGGCCAGCAGATACAGGCTCGGTGTCAAAGTCACACATTTGAAAGCGAGTGTTGCATCCTAAATGGAATACATGAATGTGGAACAATGTAATAACACCCTCTGACACTGACGCTCTAATGCACTTTGAGCGATGTGACAGGCTGCTTACAGACAGGAAGGACATGTCTGTGAATGTATCTTGTGTTCCCTTATTATTCCATCAGACCGTCCATTCTGGTCGAAATCACAGGTGGTGTTGACATTCAGTGGAAATCTATCATCATGGTGTGTCACAGTCCTCAGGCATCCTGCTGAGAGCGTACTCAACAAATGTGCAGGTCAGTATCTAAGTACAGATCCAGTGTTTGAGTTGGAGGTGGCTCTGAACAGCCTGACGCTGATTCTCTCATAACTGTCTTTGAAACAATCAATCAAAGGTGACAAAGCTGTTCCATCATTAGAAGTGTTTTCTTTCTATCAATTTAAAGCAATGAATTGTTTTTACATCTCTTTTCTGATTGGCTGTTTCACTGAGTGATGCACAGCCTACCGAGACGGCATGTGTTTCTACATGGGCTGAGCACTCTGATAGTTGCGCAGTGTTTACATGGCAGTCAGACCTATTTATAATGGAAAAAATGTAAATACGTTTAATAGTGTTGTACAATTCATCTGACACAGTTACATCAGATATAGCAGCTGTGGAACCACTGATCTCAGAGAGCTTTTTAATAGTTGTACAGGCAGTAGTATGCATAACAGGTCTTCAGCCGTCCTTCATTTGTCCTTGAGGAGGCAACCTGTGGACACACCCTGAACCGTGCTGGCTCGGAGATGAGCATGTCCTTAGGGTCAGTTTAGTGTAAGGAGGCTGAAACAGAGTGTAATTATATTTGTGGTGTGGGGTTAGGTGAGGTTCAGGAAGCCAGCTCCGCTGGGGTTGGAGCACGCTGCTGTGTGAGTGACATGATGGATGGACTCCTCCCCGGCTGCCCACATTGATCCCTCACACTGTAATGGCCCAGGGAGAGAGGGCCAGTGAGGGAGCATCTTCTCAGAGATGAATGACCTGTATCTGGAGTCCTGGGCCCCTTCTTTCCAGGCCCGGACCATCTTAATCACGCATCGATTGGCAGCGGCGATAAATGCCTCGCTGTTGGAGAAGCGTGAAAACAGAGCGGCTTCATTTTCTAGAAGAAACCTGTAATCATTAGCAAAGCCACAGCAGCTTTGACCTGACATCCGTATCTCTGCATCTAATTATCTCCAACTTGGAGGGGGCAGAAATTGGCTAAATCATGCTGCATTTTGTCAGTGTAAAGCCAGGAACACAGGACTGACGGGGCCTGGTACGATCAAAGGGTTCAAATGAAGACTTCTGGGTATCTGTGTCCATGTATCCTGGACTGGAGTTTACCATGACACTGGTTTGAAGTTCTTCTTTGTTTAGTTTTTCTTATTTTATTTTATAATTCTCTCCTTTGTTCATGCCTGTAACTTCCTGTCTTTGATTGTCTGTTCTGCCCTGATTAGTCTCAGCACATCTTGTTTTGCTGCCCTCACCAGTATATTTCGTCTTTGCATCTCACTCACCTTCTTTCTTCAACCCAGTGTCAAACCTTTCAGTCCATGTGTAGTGCTTTCCTTTGCTGGACTTATTTTTTTTTTTTCTCATTTTGTATTTTATATCATGAACTCTTTCAGCTCTGCCACCATGGTCTGCCTTTGGATTTAATCTCATGTTCGCAGCTTGACCAAATGTGACACACATATCTAAAAAAGGAAGAAACATTTTTTCTGTGTTTCAGATTTGAGCATTGTTGAAAATAAGTCAAACTGATTTCATATTTTAGTCCTCGGTTGGTTTCCAATATCTCCCAGCCACCTGCTCCTCACCTGCTCCTCATTTCACCTAATCAGGGCTTTTCCAGCTTATCTTATTTTTTTAACAGTTCAGAGCATTTTCATGAGTTGGCTCCCGGTTGGAACCAAAAAACAATATCAGCTTTTCCTTGAATGAAACCAAAGTAAGAGTGTAATATGTACAGGTCATTGTGCCATTGATGGATGACCCATCCTTGATTTCAGTGGTTCCGCTTAACACTGCAGGCTGGTTCACAAGATAGCAACAAAGGTCCAAAAACCTTGAATGGAACCAGTTCTGCAACCAGAGCTCATTTAGTGGAAAACCTCTTTCCATGGACTGTAACAGCTGACAGCCTCAGCAGCTCGTTTACCTGAGCAAAAATAGGTTCTATAAGGAACTTTTCAGTCAGCCAACCATTCCAAACTATTGTGAGGTGTCGTTTTACATTTCACACAGTGCTACAAAAAAATTATTTAGAAACATTTTCCCAAGAGGCTTGATAATCATTTAAATAATTTTGAAGCAAAAAAGTCAAATGAAATGAAAAATACTTTGCTGCCTCTCTGACTCTCACATCAAAATACATTCACTATATTTAAGATGTTAACTTCCAATTTGGGAAATTGTTATGACATTTGTTTTGCTGTTTTATAGGAATATATTAGCAATATATATTTAGCTATTCACTGAGAAAATAATCTGCAGATAAATAGATTTCACGCTACTATACCACTAAATAAGAACGTGGAGTCCTTCAAAAAAACACATAAAGCTTTTGAATTATGATGATTATGGCTCCTTGTAAAACCTTCTGAAGAACCATTAAGAAATCATAAATCTTCTGATTTTTTTATCCAATGTACAGTACTAGAATTCTTCCTTCTTAAACTACAGCATGTAGTGGCATAAAACAGCAATATTTCCCTCAGAAATGAAATCATGAAATGACCTTTATAACTGTGTGTACTGTACACAGAAACCTTTCATTGGGCTTCTTGTTGCACAGCCACTGTCTGCAGTTTAAGCAGAGCTTTAAAGATTCATGCTCTGAGTGATGAATGTCGATACAGAAGTAATAAGCCCAAAGTCTCATTTTATTTTTTTCCTCCTTCCTTTCACACAATCCGTCTCTGTTTAAACATTTACAGCATCCGCTCCTTTCACTCACGTCCTCAATTAAAGATCAAAATCTTTGCATTTTAATTGGAATTATATTAGCCCATTTAATGCCTTGTGTCATTAAAGTTTTATCCATCATTTCAAAATAGGATTCTTCTTTGTGAAAACGTCTCTGGGTGACACTGTGGTTAAAAAGGGGGCTGATGACACTCGGGGCGGGTGGGGATGGGTGGGGGTTGAGCAGTGAAGTGTAATTTGTCCAGACCTGGTGACACTTGTCCAGGTCCTGAGAACTGAGTCAAGCTGTTAGCTCAATGTGTGACTGGCCACCTGCTCCATGCATGGACCACTGAACTTCAGCAGGCCGGGTGTCTGAAGATTCTCTGTCCTGGGGGATCACAGTTCTGCTCTTTGTGTCTTCTTTTTGTTTGTTATCACTGACTTCCTCATAGAGCTTCCACTTTGTATTTGAATGTAATGTCTAATTTTTAATTTTATTTTATTTGTCACACAGGCCCTGCCTGTCCTCTAACGCACTCACCATCTGTACTTTACCTACACTGACTATCTGATTAAACACTGCAGGAGATGTATGTGAAATATGAACAACTTATT
This sequence comes from Nibea coibor, assembly GCA_023373845.1. Classification (NCBI taxonomy): domain Eukaryota; kingdom Metazoa; phylum Chordata; class Actinopteri; family Sciaenidae; genus Nibea; species Nibea coibor. The sequence goes on from CM041730.1 coordinate 2,327,092, forward strand.
AAGCATTTATTAATGATCACTGACATTTATAAATGTATGATCACCGAAAATGAACAGCAGCCTTTGCTTACCTTAGTGTTAGTCACTTTATTTTAAAAATGTAATATATTACATAATAAAAAAGTTACTTTATAATCTGACTCTGTGCACTACATGACTTCACCAAATAACTGCAGAATTATGATGAGGCGTAATCAATGGGAATATGATCAAAACAAACAAATCCACAAATATAACAGAGCACAGGCCCGTGCATGCAGTCACATGCAGAAGTTGCGACTTATACATTAATATGATATGTGTATGTAAATTAACTAGCCCAGACCTTTTTAAATCTCTAATTCACTGAGTTGAGTGTGAAAAATATTCAGCCTCCTCTCGCTCGTCTTTTACGTGAGCCCGTCCCTCTGTCCCCGCCGTGTCTTTGACGTCCCCGGAGTCCAGTGGAACCGATGAAATTATTCCATCTCTATGCACTGGTTATTCCCTGCTGGTCTTTACTCGCTCAGAATCTGTCACTGCTCTCACTCTTTCCTCTGAGGCAGATCATTAAATTAGCAAAATAAAATACCCCCTAAAAAATCCACCAAACACAACAACCAGGGATGAACTGAGCCAACTGGCCGAGTGGTGCCATGGTGTTTGTTATAGTAAACGTAATAATATTAATGTACAGGATTCATCACATTACTGTTAAAAGAAATCTATTACTGTAAAATGTTACTTTTGGAAGGCATTACCAGGGCCGTTTCTAGCTGTTTGGGGGCCCTATGTAAGATACTATCTTTGGGGGGCTCTATTCTGTCAAACTGTGAGGGAGAGATTCCTGACCTTTTCACATGATCTGGGGCAAGAGAGAGAGCTGCAGTATGGAGAGCCTTATACAGAGCCCACACCAGCCCAGGCGTCTCATCAAGAAGATGACCCTCCCACAACCAGGAACCTGCAAAGGAGAGCAAGGCAGCAGACAGGGGGTCGTCACGTCATGGCGGTTTTTAATTTACAAATGGCCTATTTTACCTAAAGTCAAAGTTTTTTTTGACATAAAAATGACTCTAAAAATGTGTGACGTGTTTCCATTTGAATTATATCATATTATTTTTTATATGGATCATCTAGCCTTGTCTGAAACTACTGTTGCTGTTGTAAATATCCATTGTGCCATTGAAGCCTTTCTTCCCTGGTTTTATTAATGATATGAAGTTATTTTTTCATCACTTAAAAAGAGAAAGAGCAAATATGCTAAGAAATGAAGCCTGGACTTTGCCCGTCTTCTGCTGTTCTAAATTATAACTTAGTTTTATTTTATTAATTCTCTGTTCCTTTTCATATTAAATTTACATGCTTGATAAAATGTATCTGTTTGTGTTGTTTTTGTTTCATAAATCTCCGAATGCTATGCTTGTGCACTTTTGTACTGTACTCAGTTTTCATTTGTATTATTATTATTATTATTATTTGTATTATTATTCTTGTTATCCTCTTTACACACATCCTGTGTGTGCATCCTTTATAGCCACATACACGCACATACTTGGACAGAATTTCCATCTTTAACAATAAAGCAAGTCAAGAAACAAGAGTGTGGATTGGACAGATTACCACCATTGGTGAGAACGATGAAGACCACTGAAGATCAGCTGTGGAGGTATGCAGCCACATAACAAGCAGCCAGATAATTCATTCTCATAGAGGTCTCAAGTTTGGTGATCTGAAGCCAACACCTCTTTTATACACATCAAAACAGACTTCATTCATTCATCCTGTCAAGCCTGTTGGCAGACATCACTCACTCTGCAACAGCCCAAAGATGATTTTGACTTGATTACCTCACAAACAAGATACAAAGCTTTCCTATCACAGCAGCTTAGCTCTGCTTATAACTTATATATATATAAATATAACTTATATAAAAAAGCTTTTTTAAGCATATAAATGCTTCACACGACAAATGAGTTGGTTTGCCTGGCTCCAAATAAAGACAGGTACTTTTAATTTCCCAAAATTTATTGAGGCTGAACTTGCAGGTTGGGGGGCCCTTTGTGGCTGCGGGGCCCTATGCATCCACATAACGGCCCTGGGCATTACTCTCCCCATACACCTTATGGAAAAGGGCTGCAGATGACCAGGATCAACATATATTAACGCACATGGATTTATTAATATGAACGACAGCCACAGTCATTTTTCATCATCTGGCAACACAAACAATGTGTTTTCTGTTTCTGAAAATCTGATCCTAAATTCAGGTGTTAACAGATTATTACACGTTTATGGAATATTACAAACATTTATAACAGCACTTCTAGTCATAAATAGAAAGCATAAATACTAAGGTTTCAAAATCAATTTATTAACAACACATCAAGCATTATTGATGGATAACATCCATAAGTGTTGCTATTATATAAATATTCATCTTCAGGGTGCTGAGAGAGACGCTCGGTGTGTTTACAGATGTCCACGGTGTTGTTGGACTCAGCTAGCTTTGTCAGAGGTTGCGGCGTTCATCAATGATGCCCATGTTTGTGGCGCGAGTTTGAGTCGAGCCCAGTTTCCTCACCTCTCCTGTCAAGGCTTCGTTCTCATGCAGAGGCATCATTGTGATTGGGGCTAAATTACCCAGAATCCCACTGTGTTACCATATGCTTCACCCATTTTGTGAGAGGCTCACGTCGAGGAGAAGTCTGCTGCTAACCGTCTGAGATCAAAGGCAAAAGTCCCGCAGATAAAAGTCGATTAGAGCGGAGAGAGAGACGAACGCTGAGCTTTGTTTTGTCAGGAGTCCAGACTTTGCATGAAGTGGAGGAAAACGGTGTGAAATAAATCTTTTTCTCAGCCACCTCCGCTTCAAAGTCCGATTTTTTCTCTCTCTCCTCTCTCTGATTAGCATCAAAGTAATTATTAACATCGCTGAAACAAATCTTGGCCGAAATCTCAAAGCCTGACGGAGCATCACTGCATCCCCATGGAGCTCTGACTGCTCTGGCTCTCTGGAAATTGCTAATGAGCTTCACCCAATTTGAAAAATGAACTTGACAACAGATGCTTGTGTTTCTCCTAGAAATTAAATGCCTGAACAACAGCCAGAAATGTCCCTTTTCACCTTTGGACAATAAAGTATCTGCCTCGCCAAGTACTCTTTGACATTGGTCCAGATGTCCAAGTCTATCAAACGGTGTTCGAGGACCACCTCGACCACAGGCGGAGCTGGCCAATAAAGCACTCGGATTTTCTAATCTGCCACAGGTCTTTGTGACTTTGAATATAAAGAGCTCGCCCTTCAACTTGGACGTCTTTCTGCTTTAAATGAGCAGAACACACACAGTGAGACAGCTTTGAACAGACCTGCCTCTGTTTCACATCATCTCTTGCATTATCTCTGCTTTGATGTAAATGAGTAAACTAGTGGCGGTCTGGTTTCTTGGGAGAATTTTGCATCATGACCCCCATCAAACATGAAATCAGAGATCGCAGCTATGTTGGGCAGTACAACACACTTTTGCTCAGAACAAGTCAGGTCGAGTAATCTTCACCCCGAGTGTGATTTAAAAAAGGCAGAAACCTTCAATAATCTGCGTGCGTACTTTGTCAGAGCCTCTGCTTCGCGCTGAGAGCAGAGAGAAAAATGATGGATGACGTTATACAGCGGACCTTTTGTCTTTCTAGCTCCTAGAAATGAAGATAGGCAATTGTCCATCAGAGCAGAGCCAGCGACTGCTTCCCAGGGCCTGAATATATGATTACATTGCTTTGACTCCATTTATCTGCATACCTCCTATTCAGCAGTGTGGACTGGAGTGTGCCACCTCACCCCATCCCAAAAAAAAAAAAAGAAAAAGCTCAGAAAATTCCTCACAAGCTGTCCTAAATCCTCTTAATGCTATCAATCCTGCTTTTGCTCATTCCACTTCATTGTCTCTTTATTTCGGCACTTTCCTGCATGGCGAAGCTTGATTGATTTGGCTCTCGAGGACGGGAGACAGGAAAGTTGGGAGGGGTGGGCGCTAGGCAAAGTGTTTGGGAGCATCGCATAAACTCTGACACAGACAAATGGCTCGGGCCGGATCGGATGAATTATTTGACTTTCGGAATATTGCATTGCAGACTCGTCATGCCTTTTCTCCTGCTTCATAATGCGGCGACAAGCACATCTGTTTTTTTCTGTGGCCTGTAACACTTAGCCAGAGCAGAGGATGAGTAACGTGCTGTGGTCTACTCGACTTCAAACCCCACCGGGAGTTTTAGAAGCATCTAGCGGCCAGACTTTATTTACTTGCTCAGATTTGGCCATTTTCCCAGTATGTTCTTCTAAACATGCTTCTACATGAGTAAATATGCTATGTAGTTAATTATTTTTGCTTTTGTCTGTTTTTACCAACTGCAGTTTGCGCAGTGTATTTCATTTTGAAAATCCACCAGATCTTCTTGATGAGACGCCTGGGCTGGTGTGGGCTCTGTATAAGGCTCTCCATACTGCAGCTCTCTCTCTTGCCCCAGATCATGTGAAAAGGTCAGGAATCTCTCCCTCACAGTTTGACAGAATAGAGCCCCCCAAAGATAGTATCTTACATAGGGCCCCCAAACAGCTAGAAACGGCCCTGGTAATGTGCACGTACAAATCGCTGCGGACGTGCCTGGTGGGGTTTGTGCGGTGCGATGAGTTTGTTTTGGTGCAACAAAAGTGCTTCACCGTATTCACCATAACTCATTTTTTGGTTGACCAAAGCAGCGCTAAAGGATGTCGGGACAGTTTGGACCGTACTCAGATAAATAAATAGACAGATCTAAAGGTGTGAAACCATTAGGGCCTCAAAGACGAGTCAGATCATTACATCTGGAACGTTACAGGTAGTCAGTGTAATGGTGCTAATAAAGGTGTAATATGTTTAATATGTTATTGTTTCCTTGTTTCTGTTATTCTTGTTTCTGCTGCTGAATTTTGGTTCAGCCTTTTCATGTGTAGATAATTCAGAGTGCATTACAGTAATCTAGACAGGAGAAAACAAAAAGGCTTTTGGCATCTTCCAAAGAAAGGTCGGGTCTAACTAGAGATATTTCTTAAATGATAGTCTGGCATAGCATAACCATAAAAAGCATGAAGTGTTGAATCTAGTGTTCTGTCCTGTAAAGAAATAAGGTCATGATGATTTTAGCGTAGCAGAAAGACGTTATGGATTTAGAAGCTGGTCAGTGAACTGTTGCATATATTCTTGGCTGATGTGTTTTCAGATGATCACTTTCCAATGGTCAATAAATGAACACCAACAGATGCATTTGCTCTTCAGGTCTATGAAGGTTCTCAGTTGTCCTGGTCATCTTTCTTTGAGAAGAGTTAACTCTGCGACACTTTGAAAAGAGGGAATGTCCTCTCTCAAAGTAAGAAACAGGGCAGTAATGAAGGTTCTGGACATGTTACGGGAGCAGTTCTATATGTATGCCCCAGATTTGACTCAAAAAGTTCTCTGTGCATTCATTGCTAGCTTGCCTAGAAAAAGCTACTTAATCATCAGCTAAAGCATGTACATTGGTTAATGAGTTCAGTGTCAAATGTAGCCCTGTAAAGCTTACTGTCATATTGGGCTTTGTATACATTTGAAAATTGTTGGAGGACATTTCTTTTTTAACTTCTGATATAGCTGGTAGTTTTAGACTGTTATTGCTCATCTTGCTTAAACCAGTTTAGGACATTTGTACTGGATGCACAGAGACTAAACCCACCCAAAAACATGTGCATATTCAAATATATGCGATGGCTCCAGTAAGATGTTAGAACCTTGATTACGGACCTGTTTCTTACTTTGCAAGAGTGTATTTTCTCCGTCTAACTTAATTCAGGCTCCTCATTGTCAGGACTGAACAACTGCTCCTCTAAGGCTACAGCAAATATGCATCAGCAGACATTCAGCCAGCGCACGAAGGGATGGAGCGGATGTGAAATCCTCTTTGCAAACATAGTTACAGAGCTTGCCTTGTTATGGAAATTGCAGTGGCATTGATGAACACCATGTGCAGATTAGTGAGACAGAGCTGAGAGGCAGCTGAGAGCCACACTGTGGGACGGGGACTTGGGGGGCAATTAACAGCATTGACACCATTTTGTGTGTTGATCCTGAGCAGCAGGGTTTTCATGGAGAAGTCCCAGCAGCACCAAACAGCTCTCCCTCACTAATCCTCCGCAAGATTTCCATTTTTAATGAACTTCATTTATTTTTGTTACAACTGTTTAAACATTTCAACATTTTTTGTTGCCTATTGGACGAGGCTTAACTTGATGTATTTCAAATAATTGATGGAATAGGGGCTTAGCTAAAATAAGCATGAAATCATTTGTGACCCAGCGCAGAAATGAGGAACAGACAGCGCTGTAATGAAGACATCACCCAGCTGCACACTTTCTCCTGTCTCCATGGCCACACTTCCACCTGTCTGCTCAGTTACCATCTGACCCTGCAAACCAAAATATCTCTCTGACTTCTCCCTGATCGGATTTGAGGCAAGTGACACGAGCTACATGAGGACAAGAGCAGGAAATGTGCAATGAGAGATACAACCAGCTGCTCCAGCTCGCAGCGAATTCACTAAATTGCCAGTAACTTTCCACAAATTTCACAGAAAAGAAAAAAACACACACACACGCAGTTGAATCCACAGCTAGCCGATCACATCAAATGTTGCTGTGTGTCGTGTGTTGCACGTGGGCGTTTTGAGGTTCGTGGGTCACTTCATTAATGCTAATTATCAGAAATATGCAACGAGCAGAGTGGGAGGAACTCTGATTACCTCTGGTAATCTATGCTAATGACTTTTTTCTAACCTCTGCTTCTTGATTCATCTGGTACTCCTGCTCTCTGAGACCTCGCTGACACTGTTTGAATCACTAATTGTTCCCTGAAGTTATATCGTTTTACTAAATTCCTCCATACGCCACGGCCCGTTGTTGTTTTTGAGACTGTACGGCCATTGGTTGAAGGAAGTATGCTTATTTTAAGATGGTAGTATGTAGCAGCCAGCAGCTTAGACCTAGAAGATCTAAAACCTGGCTCTGTTCAAATGTAGCAAAATCCTCCTGCCAGCAGCTCTGAAGCACACTGATTTAGAAACAAAAATGAATGTAGAAAAACTGAAACAATTTAACGTTTTCCAGAGGATATTTGTCGGACAATTACTTGACCCAGACCAGTAAGTTCCTAGAATCTTCACTCGTTGCCTAGCAGAGCTATTTCCAGTTGCTTCCAATCTTTGTGGTAAGCTTCCCTAAAATCTACTATCCTAACTATCCTGTTAAAGATCGGGGGTGTGAGCGCATGTCAGAAATGAAATCGTGTTCATTGTATAAACACCTGAAAATAAGAAGCGTTGTTTAATTCATATCTGCAGAGAGTGTGTGTCTGACACAGAGTCCACTATACGGCGGCTTTAGAAAGGCCCGTTTGCGTTTCTCATGAGTTATCCCTCGCGCTTGAAACAGAGCTGTGAGGGTGTATTAAGTTTGCAGCTGCTAGATGTCACTAATCCTACAAACTGTACCTGTCACCATACAGAAAATTGATAATGGACCCCTTCAATTAACTGACAATATTTAATAATTATTGTTATCATTTATTTTTACAATACACTATTATTAGTATTAGTTCAGTATAACATATCAAATATGGTGTGCTTCAGCTCAGGATAAGCTCATTTTTATGACAAATAAACTATAATGAAGGTTTTGTTAAGGTTAGATTGTCGTGAAGGGTAAGTGGAGGATTATCATACCTGTGTATCACCACACTCTGCTATACTACATAAATGACACACTACTTCTGCCAAGCACTGGCACTTAATGTTGTCCTACATGAAATCCATGCGAGGATTTCTCAGGAATACTGAGCTGAATCTGTTCTATCAACAAAACAGCACCCCGTCATGTGGGCAAAACCCATTATAGTTAGTGCAGGTAGCAGCATTCTGTGCAGAGGTACTGGTGCACAATTGTGCATGATATAGTACTAAAGGAACAATGTCTACCACATCAACAATTCAGCCCACCAAAGAACTCATCCCCCACATTTTCAGGGTTTAAAATGTGCAGTGGAAGTAAAGTGCATTGTTAACCAAATAAATCAAACAAGAACCAATCTGAAGAGTCTGAAGCAAAGCTTTTAAGATGTACTAACATCTGTTAACCGCCACCGGTGCTAACAACTCAATGTGTTTTTGTTTCAAGGTAGGCCTACAGTGCAATGCAATATTTATTGAACCTTATGCTCCCCTTGTCTCGCCTTCCTCAAGGACAGAGGAGGAGATGTTTTGATGTTTACGGGCAGGAAGGCAGGAGCCTCTCACTAATGATGCGGACAGCTGATAGGGGCCTCGGGGGGCTCTCTCTGCTTGCAGACTGTGGAGGCAAAACGCAAATTAGGAGGGTCACCGGTTAACTAATGAGGCCACGCTGTCCGGGGACGACGGAAGGAGAACAAAAGAGAGAGTACGGACGGAGAGGTGGAAGAACAAAGCTACCGGAGTGTTGTAATTCAAAAAGTTCGAGGACTAGATAATCAAGGTGAGAAAAATGAGAACCAAGACTCCAGACTTCAGATATTTTGGTGCGAGGTTTGAAGGATGTGGACACTTCAATGTGGAGGGTCTTATGAAAGAGCTCAGGAGGAGACTTTGAATTATGAATGAAAAATGCCAAAAGTGGTCTCTGTTTTATGTCCGTGCAAATTCAGTATTATACAACACATCACCTTGCATTGTGGGAATTTTTCTACGATTTCATAAACTGGATTAAACGACTAGCTGCAGCCTTTAAAATGAAATGCTTTGTGATGGTTCCCATGGACAGTGTTTTCTCAATTACTCCATGAAGCCAGATACTAAAGAAACAATCCTTCTAAACATCTGCCGGTGCGTGAGATATTTGTGTTATTGGGCAGAATAAAAAGTCTCTTTTGGATTTGATGAATCCTGAAATTGTTCCCATTGTTTGCTTGTCAAGCATCCACATCATCAAGGCTGTCCGGTGCTGAACCTGCTGCAACTGGGGACCACGCTGCATCCCTGTCCGTCTCAAATGAGAGCAAAAGTAATTGAGCTTGATTAACCTGGCCCTTTGCCACATCATTAGATTGATAGATGGAAGTGGCAGATCAGACAGGAGAAGGCGGGAAGCACTTAAGTCATAAAGCAAGGTCATTCTTACCATGTGACCGACTCATTTGCGGTGTTTGTTTCCACTTGCCTTGGCGCGGCGCTCACAATGTCAATTGCATGAGCGAGGGGCAGATATTTCACTTTCCTGGGTGACCGTCTACTTGACGGCTGCATTGTAAATGCAAATTGAAAACAGGAGAGCGTGGATCAGTATGCATATATATATATATATATATATATATATATATATATATATATATATATATATATATATATATATATATATATATATATATATATATATATTCACACTGTATGGATGGCTGCAGTCACTATCTATTTCAGCTGCAGTGTCAATCCTTTTATCTCATTTATTCTGTGCTGTCTGATGAGCCCACCGTTCATACGAGTCAAATTTATTTTGATCTACTTGCATTCTTCTTCTTATTTTTCCAGATAAGACTTCTAAGAATGAAGTTTCCTCTGCCAGAGTCATCTTTATCCAAGTGCTTACCTGCTGTATACCTGTTGTACCTTCACCACTCTTTAAGTGTTTCGAACCCTGTATTTATAATGTGTCTCATGAGTTCCTTCTCTGAGAGGATTCCTTTCATACAGGATTGTAACTAAGTAGATTTATTTAAGGACTGGAATGTAAAGATTTTACATCCAAAACACAAGCTCATAAAACATAATGCATTTTGTAAATGATCTATCCAACAATATATAAAGTGTTAAATTTAGCTTCACCTTGACCAACTACAAGCATATAATGCACCTGTAATTATATCTAATATTCAAATAATAAACAATTCATTAATAATTGTCATTGTCTGTATCATGACTCATTTTAGTGCATTAGGCTAATAACAAAATAATGTTTTTACTTAAAGGTCCAGTCTGCAAAATCTTGTGACATTAAGCAGAGAAGTTGCAGCCAACTGAAGAACCCTCGCCCCACTCTGCTCTCATGTGAAGGAAAACCTATGGTGCCTGTAAAAACTGATAAATGTGAAAAGCCCTATCAAGAGCCAGTGTTCAGTCTGATCATTCTGGGCTACTGTAGAAACATGGCTGTGCAACATGGTGGAGAAATATAAAGGGTTCATTCTCAGGTGGCAAAAACACAAATTATTTTATTATATGTGATACTCATGAAAATATAGGGAAAACCTAAACAAACAACCAGACTCAGATTTAGAAGCTGGTTCATGAAATAAACAAAGTCAGAGCACAGCAGGTGGGTGAGAGACATTCAGGCTGAGTGTGGAGGTTTGACTAGTCTGAGCGTCTGTCGGGCTGCTCAGCTGTGCCAGATCCTGTCTTGTTCCCTTAGTGGTACGTCGTCTGGTACATCTATATGAACGTATTTCTTAAATATTATAGCCTCACATCGGCCAAACAGATTTAGTCTACATCCATGTCAGCAGCTCTGTCTGGCTGCGCTTAGACTCAGTTCACAGTGCTTTCAGTTAAACGCTCATGTCAGCATGCTAACATGCTCACAAAGTAGCAGTAGCTGAAGCTGATGACAATGTCATTAGCTTCGCTGGTATATGCTCATTAACCAAAGTGCTGAACAAATAATTTGTCTCTAGAAGAAAATTCAAGGATTAAGGATATAAAATCATTAGAAAATGTCTCCTGGGAAAGCTGCACGTTTCATGGTAATCCATCCATGAATCACACTGCTAACGTGGCTAAAAACAAAAAGGTGCCCTGTGTAAATGCATTTTAAACTTAATACATGAATCTACATTAGCAGATCTAAAAGTTATTTTACGACTTACAAAATTGTTGGTGGTAAAGTCCATAATAAGGACATTTTTCATAAAGCTGCATTTTCTTCCAAAAGGTGCAAGTCTGCAGGGATATTTTCTGTCACTGAGAAGTTTTGTTCAGTTGGGATTGATTCCTTATCCTGAGACATGATACTTTTGGGCGCTGGCTTGCAAACCTTGTTGCTTGTCTTCCCCTACGTACTCTCCATAAGTCAACAACTGATTCCTTCCTCATTTCTATCCATTTATTCTTTTATAAACTCAGATGTGTTTCATGTGAGGTTTTGGCAGTGTGAAGCTACACTAAAAGCTTGATGAGACCTCATTTGAATGTAGATTTGTGTGCAGTACTCAAACTCAAGAGGTGCTTTGGGATTCCGTAAGCAGGCAGAGTCTGGAGCTCTGAGTAGAGAATTTAAATTAAAATGCATATGGAGACATCAGGTAATTGGTCTGTGAACATCTCCAGCAGGAGAGAATTCTCCATGTCGTCTGCTCTGCCTTCATTTAGGGAGAGAGCTTCATCCTGGGAATACGCCATTACTGCTGTTTACGATGTGCTGGGGGGCCGTGGGCCTTGCCATTCGGTGCTTTTATGTAGGAAGATTTTTGGGAGAAGGAGATTACACTGATTGAATTAATTACCGTCGTAAAAACAGCAAACATCATTAAAGTGTAATTCCATTAGAGCTCCTCCAGTATTCCACCAGTATTCATTAGTAGACAAAGAGTGGGAAACGGGACACACCGAGGGAAAGAACACGCACGCATCCACGCCCAACCACACACACATACACACACACACTGAAATGAAGTTGGGAGTGTTGTGCAGAATTCTGATCAGTGCTGTTATAATCTGAGATGGAGACAGAAGCAGCAGAAATAGTAAGACTCACAGGTGTTTTCATAAAGGGTGACATCAGTAAGGATTCTGTAGGATCCTTGTAAAGGCTATCCCAGCATGCAATAGATGAAAGGTGGCACAGCTCTCAGATGGGTTGACAGTGATACTGATTTTTTTTTCACAGAGAATGTGCCTCAACTTGTTGCATTCTGCTGTGTATTAGACCCATTAGGGTGAAATATTGCACGTTTAAAGGTTCACTGTGAATTATTCTGTTGCATCTAGTGGTGAGGCTGCAGACTGCAACCGACTGAATACCCCTCCCCTCACCCCTCTCCTTCAAAATGTGGTGTAGGAGAGCCTACAGTGGCTGTAAAACTTGTTAAAACTGTGGAAGGCCTATCAATCAACATTGCAGGCTCTGACTGTGTTAGAGGGCCTGCTCTCTCCACAGAGGAAAAGGCTCGAGGTGGTCTACGGTACATCTGTGCCCCGTATTGTGCAAAAAGCTAACGTGGATATGATTCTTATTTTCAGGCAGTTACACACTAATAAAAGGCTGATTGTAATATCTTATGGTACTTGTTAATCTGAATAATCACATCCTGCCAAACACTGCTAAACTGCAAGTGAGGGCACTATTGCCACGTTGAACAGGAAAGGCAGTTACATAGAAGTGAAGTACAGTAGGCGACAGCAGGAAGCTGTAAACTGTGATGACAGTCTGGGTAATAATTTTACCATTCATCAGTTTGTCTGATCTGGAGGGTTGCGTTCATCTCTCTGCTTGTGTTTCTTACGCTGTCTGACTTCATGATATCGGTAACCGTGTTGTCAGAGACCAGCAATTAACTTGAGTGATTACAAAGTTATTGCTGATAGAATTGCTGGCCAAAAAACTACAAAAATAAAGCTCAAGTTGCAAAATACTTTGGAACCATCATTTAGTTTTGGTGAAGACATTGGAGTCTCAGTCTCAGAGTCAACAGTACACTTGTTTCAGCTTGTTTGATTGTCTGACATTGAAATTAGTGGTTAGACAGCTCAGCATTCATCTGATGGACCTGCATTCAAAAATGCTGTTTGATGGAAAGCAAAAATTGATTTTTTGTAACTCTGCAATGATCAAAGTCCTTTTAACCTAGATGTGGGTACCATGACCCCACATTGCTAAGAGGGTCAGTTTCTTTTTGAGCTGAGCATTACTCCTCTATCACATGTGCAAAGTTCCAAAATGAAGACGATGAAGATGGGAGGTGAGATCTGGTGATCCTCACACTACAAAAACTGACAATTTTCCATGACCTTACTGCTGAACAGTTTGTGTTACATTTGGAAGCAGAAAAAAAACATTTTGGGCAGAAAACCTCCAATAAAAATAAAAATGACATGCCTTAAGTACCCTCATGATTGAGGGAGCTTTTAAAGATGTCAGTGGTAAGTGGTGAGATCTTCAGAGCACAGTGCTTCTGCTGCTTACCTGTGGCTGCAAGCAGTCCTTCACCGGGGACAGGCACAGAGTTGACCATGAAGGAATCAAAAGTCTTATCATCTGACCTATGAGATTATCTAGTTTGCCACTGATAAGCTTGGAGGAGCAGAATACTTGGTTAAGGTCACACTGGATTGCTCTCATTCGGGCGCCTGTCCGTCCTCTTGAGGGACTCCGTAAAGGTCACGAGGAGACAAGGCCTCCACCCCAGGTATACTCCCTTTGTGTAGTTGACTTCTATCTCATCAGACTTTTATCACTTAATCCATCTACTTGACCTTTTTGGCAGAGTCTCCAAAACTATTTCTTTTAACAGATTTTGCACTGAGCCCCGTCGGATCTCCAGGGACAGCGCAAGCCGTTTCTGAATGATTAGTGCCCTGCTTTGTTCTGCCTGAATGGGGCTTGTAAGAAAAGCTTTTTCATCTGGAGATCGGTGAAGGGGAAAGACACTGACAATGCCACAGGAATAAATAACATTCTCACACTCCATAGTCATATCGCACCGGCTACTGACAATAAAAAAAAGTCTTTCAGGGTATGATTTATTACTGGAAGAGTGGAATGCAGATTGCCTGCAAGGTGCTCCTATTTACTTAAATACAGTGGATTGCAAAGAAAGTGTCTGCAAGTTGGATTCTTTCCATCTTTGTCTTTCTTTAAACATCAGTAAGACAAATGATCACAAGCTGCACAAGATGTCAGATCTGGATGTTTCACAGAAAGCTGTATTTAAAAAAGTATCTACAATGTCTGAATACAAACACCACCAAAGCCACCCTTAATTCCACCCTTTGCTGTAGACCATTATGTATCCAATCTGTAGTGATGGAGCAGAGTGGCCACTCCTCACATCCATCTGGGCAAGTGTTGATTGTCTGAGGAATGAGATTGCCCAAGTGGCAGCAGACACCCTGTAGTTAGCACCACTAGAGCAGGGGAGGAGGGGGGGGCATCTCAGACACTGATACCGAGTCTAAAGAGTGGCAGAAGGAAAAGGATCCAAATGTGAAGATTTCAATGCTTTACAAGTGTTTGTCCAATATTCTTGCCAGTACAACACTTCAGGTGATAGAGAGAATAGAAGAATAGAATAGAAGGAAGCCTAGTTTTAATGCATCCTCCTGGAGAAGAGGTCAGGCTATAACTTGGATTTGTTTTGTGTAGATTTCTAGTTCCAGGATTATGATGAAGAGATACTGGGCCTCATGTTCTAACATTTTTGCATTATGAAGGCACCAGTGCTTTGAATAAAGTATTATAAAAGTACATGTTGGTTTATCACAGAAAAAGAAGACCATTCCCCAACAGTTCTTCAGAATCTGAAGATCTGCCTGAGGCTTCCTGCCTCGAGTTTGTGACTTTCTGAAACTGACAATCCAACAACCTCACCTACTTCATGCAGTAATGAGCCACATGGACCGAGGTGAGAAAGTAAGCAGATAACTAACTGTTCAGATGACTACTTTGGGCACATTTTGACCAGATCCACAAATCTGTTTGAGGAGAAGATGTCTAAAACCCTTATCAAACGAATGTTCCAACTCAAATTATGCAAACCCTATTGAATTTGTCAGAACTGTTTCGTGTCAGCTGGATGAAGATCACCTGTCAGCAGGTGTGCATTTTTATGAAAACTGGCAATTAGCAGAGTTGATTTTATTGTTTTTATTATTTGTCAAGCTCAACAAATTGGCACAGATTGTGATGCACATCACATTGAACTGTTGTTTTCCTTGATCAGATGACTGTTCTGTGGAAATAATAATTAATATTATTAATATGATTACTGTCTGCATTTTCCCACTTGGCCACTAAGGGGCAATGAAACATGCTGTTAACACTGCATTTCAAATATTAGAACAAAAGGTCAAAACACTTAATAATGCACATCCAGCAGACATAGAATAACATTAGCATTCATTTGGAGACATGTTTATGGTCACCCAATGTGGTTTTCTTTACTTTTAGCTTTGATATGCTCCACCAGCTCCTGAAGAAAATATCTGCACAAAAGCTACATCTTTAATTTTGTCTGTCCGTCTCTTTGTTTGCTCGGCTGGTCGGGTACAGTGGGTTTAGCAAAGCCTCTTCATTGTTCAGCTCATTGCTGTGGAAGAAAATTGGGCTGATGAGTGAGGTAAGACAGTGGCTTAAAGCTAAAACATACAGTTAAAAGACATGCTTCATGAAGCTGAGGGGAACTAATGTACAGAGTTGTCGACAGTTCTGTTTCATTCTTTTTAATTGTTAATATGAAAATATTTCTAAGTGAGATTAGAGTCATTTTTCTGGCATTTATTGAAGAAAGACTTATTTGGACATAACTGGTTCTGGACCAATCCTAAATGTGGCTAATGCTTAAGTGATGATTCTAAATACGAGAAAATTTGTGGATGCAACACGTTTTCTTAAATGACTTGCCACTAAAGAATAAATGTGTGTGCTGGCACATCATCTTTGGCTATAAAAACTAACACCAAAGCCTCAAATATCAGACCTCCTCCCGTCTCACACTCTGCACATCTCTGCTGGCCAAGCTCGTCAAAGTGCTCTCTCATTAGTCAGCCAGCTGAGGTGTGCAATATCTTTAGCAGGGAGCGTATTTGGACAGTGAACAGGCTGGAGTGTCCGACAGCACTGGGCTGCTGCCACTACAAGTGATGATCCATTTGGCACAGGCCTGACGAGTCGATAAGGCGTGCTGACTTCACTTCTTCATATTCTGATGTAAATGCCAGAGGAATACTTTATATAGTCAAAAAAAATGCTGGCGGAGTGATTGCATATAGAGGTGCTAATTCAGTTTTTAAAGATATAATAAGGCTAAATTGACAGAGTGGAAAGTAAAGCGTTCCATTGATTCTGACACTTAAAAAAAAGGTTTGTCATCGTGCTGTCTGAAAAATGAAAAACTTAATCAAACACAACCTCCTGTCCCTGGATTTTGTTTGTGTGTTCATTTTATTTATTCAGCTTTTATTCTTGTGTTGGAGTTTTCAGTATTCATGACGAGAAATGCTGCATTTATTTCTACCCAAACTCAGGACAATGGTGTAATGAAAGACACTTCCCCTATGGCATCGAATGACAGATCAAAGCCATCTTCCTTTATTTGGTTCTGTCTCCTGTAGCAAGAATCTTTCCAAAGACTCCAAAAAAAAGAAGTCTGTGATGTGTAATCAGATAAAGGCATTCATCAAAGGAAGTGGTTCTATCCTAAAATGTGATATCTCTGATATCAGATGTTTGTCTGGGATGGATTTAAGCAGGTATGTTTCCATCATCAGAGAGGATTATACCTTATAAGTAAAGGTCGTTTGTTATTTAATAGCTCTGCCAATATCCAATAATGAGTCCCAATGTTATTTTAGAAACCTACTTCTTTTCAAATAGTTGATTATGAGGACTATGTCAAAACAGCATGACCTTGTGTGACTTGTATCTTTGAGTTCAGACAGAAGTATAAAATCCTATATTAGGTTTATTTTTACCTTGGCCCTCTCCTACAGATCAGCACCCCCATCCCCCCCAAGTACATGCTGGAATGGACGTGTCCAGCCTGTGTGGATAAATCCTCGTTCTAAATTTTCCCCACCGGCCTCATCACAGCAGCGCTGTTCTGTCCCTCAAAATGAAGAATAATGGGTGATTTATGGTGGTTCCTTTGGACGACCCAGCGCCCCGATGAGCCGGGTCAGTGAGTGCACAATATCAGAGCTTTGGAACTGGACCACCTAAATGGAACGCAGCCATCAAAGTTATGTGATTTTCCTGCTTAAGGAGCCAAAATGTGAAAAGGGACAGTACACTTGGTCAAAGTTAAGGAATATCACAGCAACTGTTGATGGAATGTCAGGACATTTCTGTACAGACATTTACAGTCCAACGAGTCTACTGGCTTTGTTGATCCTCTGACCTTTCAATAGTGCATAGATTGATATTTTTTGTTTTCAGTGAAATGTTTTCAGAACTATTGGTTGGATTTTTTATCCATTAAGTAGCAGATACTGTTTGACTTCCCTGTTTTCCTGGTGTTTCCCTGTTTTGTCTAGTCTCCCCTGTCTGTGCAGGCTAGGCGTGGCTGACCTATTAGTCCGACCACTCCCCCGTTGCTCCTCACCTGCTCTGCTCTCTCACCTGTTCATCTCATCAGCTCCTGCAGTATTTAACGTATGTTTGCATTGTAACCTTGGTTCTCTGAGTGAAGAGACTATTTCTCCACACCATTACAGAATTTATATGTGCAGGAAATGACCCCCCTGCATGTCAGGCTACATGTCTACTTCTTTAAGACACACCAGCTCGCCTGGTCAAAGCCCTCAGGTTTACATAAAGCACCTGTGCTAGAGTGGAATCGGGATGGGACAGGACATAGCACAGACTGATGTTTCTCAGTCTCCCCATCCCTCCCAGAACAGGGGAACAACCGTAGCTTTACCCACTGAGATAGGTGGAACTTGGAAAAAACCTTGGGCAGGAAAGCTGGATTGGGGCAGAGTACCACTCTTGATCCAACTGGTGAAAACCTGCAGCAGTCACTGTGGACCAACATTGCGTGGAGCTCGGCTCGCTTGCATTATGACTGCACGGTAAATAAGCAAAAGCAATATCTGAGGTGTGGAAAAACTTTGACCACCACACAATGAAAATAATGAGTCAACCATCAGTCATCGCAGAACTGTGCTGAAGCCATCTACAATGGATTCAATCATTTTCCTCCATAAAAACATGTAGCTTAATTTTGGTGAGTAAAACATTTGAGTAAACATTTTGGCTCTACTGTAGCTAAATTGCAATTGGTCAGAGAATTTATTTTAGCCTAGGTTACTTTCTTGTTCAGACATTTGTAGTCCTGAGTAAAAAATGTTCATGTTCAATGTACAAATGACTCATTCTTGATTGAAATGCCATATGGGCACATTTGGGCTGTAAACGGGTTTGGGCTCTACAAAGCTGTCAATCAATATGGGCTGGGCCGGGCCGGGCTTGGGTCGCATTCTGTCGGCCCGGTCCGGGTCGGGCCTGACTTCTAAGGCCTGTTTCATGCTCTACCCAGGCCTGCCTGCTGGTTGATGTAGGCCACTGCCACTGTGCGGTCCTGACGTGGTGTCTCAGTCTCTGCAGGAACTGTTGAAGCGCAAGGAGGACGGCTCTCAACTCCAGGATATTTATGTGCTGGGTCGTCCAAGGACCAGTCCAGCGTGGTCTGACCCCCCCAGCCGTTGTGGATGGCGCCCCAGCCTACCAGGGATGTGTCAGTGGAGACCACTTGGCAATAGACCACTGGTCCCAGAGCAATCCGTTTTTCTATGTTGGCTGAAACATTCCACCAGTGGAGGGCTGTGTGAAATCTCCGGGTAACCACCACGTTGGAGTGGTGGGACCTATGCGGACATAAGCCCAGGCTCAGCAGGGACTGTTGGACAGGTCTCATATACAGCTGAGAAACGTATTAATTGAAGATTTTGTTGTTGTTTATTTTTCAGATTCCTGTTTCTTACGCCTGTTTGTCTGCTTTGTCCTCCAACCCTGCCACACTCACCTGCCCTGCTAGCCATGCTCAGCCTACCTTCATCTGCTCTCCTGTCTCCGTCTTCCTGCCCTGAAGATTTCCCCCTCTAGTGTCTGTTTGCGTTACGTCTTGCAAATAAAAACCTTCAAAAGCATTCCTGTTTGTGGTCTGTATTGTGGCTTCAGTGTTCTGCCAAGTCCAATACTTGAGTAGTTGCAAAGCTAATGCTCAAACTAAACACACTAAACTAAGATGGTGAACATGGTAAACATTAGCATTAGCACGTTAGAAATCTAAAAAACGTTTGTTCTCATCAAAACACATGGATTCCTGAACCCTGAATGCATTTCATAAAACAACAGCTAGCATTACAGCTAGCTTGGAATCTTCTTCTTTACTGCTTTTGTGGGCTAAGTTCTAAAACATATATGCTACTAGAAAAGTGACATAAACTGTGGGAGAAAGGGTTGATGAGGATCAGTGTGCTACTAACAAATTAGCACATCAGTTACTCGACCCATTTGACCTAGCTTTCACCTTACAGTGCTGAGGCTTGGCTGGGAGAGAGCTTCCATGAAAGTAATAAAAAGCACGTGCATTACTTCTCTGTGTTTCTTGGTCTGGTTTAAACCTGCATAAAGATGGAATGTGAGTTTCTGATCTGGCAGAGAACCACTGTCATGTACTACAGGTGGAGAACAGGCATGTGGAAAATTCATCCTGACAGAGCCATATGTTAATAAAACTGCTGTAATTAGGCATCTGGGGGGTCGGGTGGTTTTGTAAGTATATTGAAAGCAAGGTTCTCTGCCTTCATATTTGGGTTTGATTGGCACACTGGAACCAGTGGGGAGGTACTGCCCGGCTGGGCAAATGAAAGTGGCAGATGGATGGAGAGTGTGTCCACTGCTATGCTGCCATCCAGTTCATTGTTGTCTTATTATCAAACAGTAGAGATATGCTTTGTCACTCTAATAATTTTGACTTTTCTCATATACTTTGTGCTGGTAAAAGGGAACATAATCGTCCATGCTTCGACCATGATGAGGATTTGTCATGCACAATTAATCACATGGATGGATCATGAGACTATGGACCTCTTGGTTGTTTTCTGTCTCCTTGTAGTCTGTAGTCATAGTCTCTTTGTGGTTGTTTAACTCTCTGTAATCGTTTTGAGTCTCTTTGAAGTTTTCTGTGTAAGCAATCTCTTTGTGACTGCTGTGTGTCCCAGAGTAGTTGTTTTAAGTCTCTTTGTAGTAATTCTGCATTGATTGTAGTGATAGTGAAGCTTTGTGGTCATTTTGTGTGTTTTTGGAGTCGTCCACCTATTTATGGTTGTTTTGTCTCTTTGTAGTAATTTTGTTGTATTTTTTTAGTTGTGTTTCTCTGTGATCATTTGGGCCCACTTATAATCATTTGGAGTCTCTTTGTTATAATTTGTGTTTGATTTTTGTTGTTTGTTGTCTATCACTTTTCTCTTTGTGATTATTTGGTGTCTCTTGTAGTCATTTCATCAGGTTTATTGTCTAATAACAACAAGGAATTAGTCTTGGCGTTTTGGTGAATAACAATAAACAAAGTAAGAAAAAAATAAAAGTATAATAAAAGATAAAAGGCAAGTACTGTGAGTCATTAAAATGAAAAAATATTCTCAAAAAGATGTACAATAATTGTATTTTGTGGTTGCTTTGTCTCACTGTAGTTCCATGTGTGTCTCTTTAAAGTAGTATAGCATTTCTTTGTGGATATTTTGTCTTCTTGTTCTTGATTTGAGACTCTTTGTGTTCGATCAGGACATCCTTATTTTTAACTGAGCTCTGTGACTTTCCAACAAGAAATGATAAGTCACTTCAGACAGAAGTTCTGGTCCAGGAACTCCCTGACCGTTTGGGCCCCTGGGCCTGTGCTCAGTAGACCCATTCAGTA
Source organism: Nibea coibor (assembly GCA_023373845.1). Taxonomy (NCBI): domain Eukaryota; kingdom Metazoa; phylum Chordata; class Actinopteri; family Sciaenidae; genus Nibea; species Nibea coibor. The sequence continues at coordinate 2,347,791 of CM041730.1, forward strand.
ATCCATCCATGATTAATCCTGTCTATCTGCCCACTCCATTTGGCCTCCATGTACTGATGAGTTAAATGTCATGGAAGAAGAAGTGTACGGCGAGTAGTGTCACTGTACTTACACTAAACAGCCACCTATTAGTGCTCCCATGCAAAGAGGACATTCAAGCTATTCCAGACATATTATGAACCCTGCCAGACAAGATGGAGGAGAGCATTTGACCTTGACAGTGCTCTCCCTCCCCTTCAGGGAGAGTGTCCTCCCTCGTCTTCTGAGAGTTTTTGCAGGGGGTCACATCCCTGTGCATCTTTGAAATGACACATAAGTTGTGCCGGGAAAGAAATAAATTCAGCTCATTTACACAGAGAGGCAGAGATGGGTTCCACCCTCAATCATAAAAGCTGGCACGGCCATGCATCTCTGCGACATTTCAGAAATCTGTGAAAAAAAAAACATCCGCCCCCTCCCAGAGCAGCCGTGCCGTGTCTGTCAGCTCCATCTTCTCATGTCCAACCTTGGAGGGAGGCCTTGACCTGCTCTCCCAGAGGGCAGACACAGACTGACAGACAGAGAGGAGACAGACAGAGAGGCAGACCCGGAGAGAGGAACCTGTCGCTATGCTAATGCTGCGGTGGCTATCAGGCGCCACAGTGACACTACCCTCCCCGCCCGGCTCAGCACGCTCAGGGGACAGCCAGCGGATTTTTCTCACTTCCACAGGCAGCCTTCATTTTCCACACTAGTGGAAACTGGACACTGTCATCTGTTATTGAGTTTCTGGGCTGCAGAGCCTATCTCTGTATGGGAAATTGAATGCGGTGCTTTCTGTTATGAGCTGGATTACAGTGGTCCGTGATGGGCCAGTGAGTCGCACCTGAAGATGGGCTGTTAGCAAATGAAAAACCCTCATTCATGTGTTTCTGTTCCATCTGTTGGGAAAAGGACTGCAGAAAAAGTAATTCCACCTCCTCAAAGGTTCATGTTATAGCTTAAATTTCAGACCCTGACAGGTCATCTACATTAATTACACATAAAATAATTATTTGCATAAGTACTTACGCCCCCGAAGTCAGTATCTAGATGCACCTGGTGGATCTTTACCATCTCTACTGCAGTTACACCCCCCTGCTCCTGAAGCTTCGTCAGGTTGCATGGGCAGCACAAGAGAACAGCCTTTATCAAGTCCAGCTTATTGTCATGTGGGAAAACCTGCTGTCAACACCACCATCACGTTTCACAGTGCAAACGTTATGTTCGTGATGATGTGCCGTCAGGTGGCACTTAGTCTGATTACCCAAATGTTCAGTGTCAGTGTCAGACTATAGAAGCTTCTTCCAGCTGACATCACAGTCTCCAACATGTCTTTTGGCAAACTGTGGCCCAGATGTTGAGTTTTGTAACTTTACAACTCTCTTATGAAGCTGTAGCTCATGAAGCACCCGGCCAGCGCACTGCACATGCTCTCCAATCTCAGACGCGCTTGGAACTCCTTTTTCATGAGTCTCTTGGTGACCTTCCTCACTCATCTCCTTCTTCCTCATTTACTCAGTTCATGAGGATGGCCTATGCTTGATTGTTCAAAATATATTGTGTATGTACGTGTAAATGTACATACACGTGAGTTTAAATTAATATGACAAGAGACCTTGTCCTGGTAAGAGATACCAACCAAAGATGATTATACTTGGTAGGACATGGGATACCCACCAACCACCTACCACCAGCGTCTGTTCTACTGTGTGAAACAAAAACCATTATTCCATTATTCCACATTAAAATGTCCATATCTTCACCACATGTCATGTACAGGGTATGTAGTGAACTCCTGCCCACCCTCCACCACATCCTGCTCCAGCAGTGAGTGTAAAGGGGAATTGTGAGGGGCTTAAAAAGAGAAGGTAGGTCTAACATTACAACAAGAACAATAAAAGTCTACAAATGGACCAGCTCAAACTGCATCAAAGAAATCTAACGGCTGGGAAAGACGGCAGCAACAAAGATGATTAAAGAACATGCATCATTCATTTCAAACCGTGATATGAAATGTTTCTATGAGACACTCTTGTGTGTGTCTTTTATCTTCGTAATAAATTAATTCACTTTGTAGCGATCTGCTTTTACTTTCTCACTTTTTAATTCAGCGCTGTAAAACAAATTACAAACAAACATCAAGCATCACATGACATGCAGAGAAACAACAACAATGCAACTTCAACAGCTTCTCCTACAAAAATTTATTTCCTCCAGGCATCAATTAAAGTCTCCATAAAATTTCGTTAGTACTCAAAGTGGCCATGATGGAGCATTATAAAAAGAAACCTTGACAGACAGTTTGAGATCCACTGGATAAATCAACATAACAAAAGAGCAAGACATCCATCACGCGCCTAATTACCTCTCAGGCCAAATTAGAGGGTGTCAACAAAAAGGTCAAGGTTGCTTTAGCACTGGTGTTCATTCCTGATGAAAATCAGGTTCACCTGTTTTGACGCTTTGTTTCCCAGTGATTTTTCCTTTGGTGGTGCGGCTGTCAAACGCCTGGAACACTTATAAATCATAACCTGAATAACCCTACCTGTGACAGCCGTCACAACCGGTGAAGGAATAAACATGCCATGCTACCCAGGGCCTATTTAATAATACTCAAGGGAATTGCATCTTGGCAAGCAGTGACTGTGTTCTGCATAAAAAGTAGATGTCACACTATATACAGGTGTGCTAAATCAACAGCAAACTGTCATGCCAGGAATATGGCACACTAACTCGTCAAGATTAAAAGTTTTAGCATGATTAGTCTCACCAAGGTAGTTTTTGTGTAATGTCATAGCTGGCCTCTGCATGCTTCTTATTTTTCAGTCCTTAATTATTATTTCAACTGCTGACTATCATTTATCATATAATCTCCTACTACGTGTTTAAAATATCACAAATGTATCAAATAACTAGCAACTAACTAATAACTAGCTGTAGCTAATGACTAATGTAGATTAATCCTAACTGTTGTGTTGATATATTGATATAGGTTGGTTAGCTCATTAGCAAGCATTTTATTAACATTTTGTTAACATTATGTTTTGTCCATGTCATGTTATATAACTGCATTGTGCCTGAAGATTCTGCTTTATTTATTAGCTTCTGTCGAGAGTCCTAGGGATGAACATGGAAACATGGCTATCAACTCTGTTAATGCTGGCTTATGTTGTAACCTTTCCAACATTTCAGTTTCAGTTTGACCTCCAAATAAATTTGTTTAGCTCCTGTGGATAAACAGTTGGCTCGCCCAGAACCTGGTCTGACTATCTGACTCCTCATTTCTCTTGGTCTAAGATGCTGCAGTGTTCCCATTTCTATGCAGTTACTTTGATGGGTACAAGGTCATCACGATCAATAGAAACTATGGCTAAAATAATAAAAAATAAAGAATTAACCTTTTTAAATATGAAATGTTAAGTGGAATCCACAACAAAAGCACCTTTTTACATTTGTGTTTAACTGCAAGTGCTGATCTCATGATTTATTGGTCAAAAGAAAAATTTAGATCCGGATGGTTAGATTTAAACAACAGGTGTCTGACAGCACGTCCGACCTTTACAATTAATTGTGGAACACTGTTACCACATTATAAATCAAGGAGCCTTCAAACCCACACATTAGTGCACACTGTGTTATACAGTTATTTTATTATTGTTTTTCATTCATTTCACAATGAATTGATTAATTTAACCAAATAAGTCTGCCTCATTTGATGATTTACAAGCCAAGGTAAATATTTATCACCGGGCATCTACTGTAGAAACTTTGAAAAAACTGTTCAGAAGTTGAAATTATTGAAATGTCAGGAACCTCCAGAGGTGCAAAGCTCATTTTGGCAAAAACAACAAAAAGCCTTTTTCTTCTTCTAGCTTGTGCGCTGCTGCTTCTTCATTAATAAACTATATGCTGTGTGCAGAGACGACAGACTCCAGATAAATAAGCCTCCCACATCACACACATCATGAGCTCCTGGCTCTGGTGTTGTGCGCAATCCAATGGTCTGGAGAGCAGAGGGCTGATAAGCAGGTGGAGGAGTCAGGTGGAGGAGGCTGGCCAGGGGCGAAGCAGACAGATGGCAAAAAGTCGGGAGTGAGTGAGATGAGGGAAGGAAGAAATCGTCAGGGAGAGGGTATTTTGGGGAATCTCTGCTTGGTGGTATCGTGCTGTGAGACGAGAGACTCCTCCTGGCTGCCTTATAGCTTTCTTCTCCTCAACATGTTTCCTCAGAATAGGAGGCTTAGCAAAGTGGAAATTCAAGTGGCCCCCATTCTGTGCAAGCTGTTGTGCACTGTCTATACACTCACATTACAAACAATGGCTGCTTCGCATAGAAAGGAAACCAGGTCAAAGCACACAGTTCAGTCTGTTACAATCACCTCGAATCTGCATCCACACATGCAATATTTAAGCTGATGGTAAAGCATACAGTACACAAACATAACCACATTACCACAGCGCAGACATAGACCGTGACAACAACCTGCAGCGACACGAGCAGCTTTAGGAGGCTGTAAAAAGACACCTTGTAAAATATCATTGCAGTTTATCACAGCCTGGGTCCCATATTTTCATAGTGTGGGACATCATTTCTATCAGTAACAATAGCACTGTATAGAGTAATGTAATGTCTGAGAGCTGGGAAGGAGGTGACGTCACTACAATGAAGTATGATGGGATGTGAAACCAGAGCCTTCAGAAGATCAGACAGGTTGTAAATGAACCAATATTTTATCTGGAATAAAACAAGCAAATTGGAAATGCAGCAGCATAGATGTGCTGTCTTGTCATTCAGTGACACTGCTTGCATTTCACGCCACTGGTGGCCGTCATGAGGTGAGCCGGTATAAAAGCCGCTATCCTCCACTGGCTCTTCCTTTTGTGCCCCTGTCATCACTGGTGCGTCACTTCCGGGTCCCAGGTTGTGGCCTGACAGGTATGGCTGCCTGCTGCTTCACCACATTGGTCACTTGGTTCTCTCTGTGTGCTCATGGCATTTGTACTGGTTGTAGGGCGACTGCTGTTGGCGGTGCGGGTGCTCGGGTGGTGGTATCCCTCCCTGTCTGCTGTCTCCTGGGAAGCGGGTTTTCACTTCACTACGAGTGTGTGTCACGTATGTTGGGTGCTTTGAGTTCATTTCCTTATTTTGGTTTTCCCTGGGTGAAATTCCCAGGGTGACGTTGTTGGTTCCTTTCCTTGTTAGTTTTGTTGTTGTTTAAATTATTTGGTTTCACTTCTTTCTTTTTTTCTCTCGCCACAAAATGATACACCCATAATATACTAAATATAATAGATCTAACATGAACATTAGTATTAGTAGCAGTTAGTGTGGGCATGGTCCTTAGTTTTCTTTTTCCAATTTGATTTTGGTCACCACATTCATAGACCAGACTTCAGCAATACAGCGTCAGTGTTTAGTGTGTTAAGTGTTACACCAAAAAATCCACCTGACATGTCTTTCTCACATTGCGGTTGCAACACTGTTTTGGTCCGTCCTGCACACGACTTCGAATCGAGGTAGCTGTTTGTTAGGGTTATGGGCCATGGGTTAGCCACTTCAGCTTACATCAGTGAGGCCATAATATGTTCAACATGTTTGATATTTTGTGAATAATTCCTTTCTTTCTTTGGATGTGGCACCCTGTCTCCTTTGCATTACGTTATCAGCTCATTTTTATGACTTGATGTGTGTATGGAGGGAATATTTAATTAAGCGCGTCCTCGATAGCATTCACTGGCGAAGTTTTGCACTGAAACAATAAGTGTGACATTCCTGTAATGCAGCAGGGCTGATAGCAGGGTGTAGCTTCCTCAGAGAAATGTTTGTTTTCTTTTAATGGATGGCAGAGAATAAAACCATATTGTCTTCCCTGTAAAACAAAGGCGGTTATTAGAGCAAGTATCACCTCCCTCGGTGAGGGGAAATAAGAAATTGTATGTCAGTGGCGGAGATGGAGATTAATGGCTGTTTAAAATGTTTCTGAAGAATGTGTGCGGAGTAAGAGAGAGGGACATCTGGGCTATGATTTGATCATGGCACCTAGCCCTGAGAGTGCATTCCCATGTCCAACACCTTGGATTACAGCCCTCGGGGTCATTAGCAGGGCTACTGCAGGAGTGTTTGAATTGGAAATCTATTCATCTGCTTTTCTCGTATTGATTTGTGGTGGCTGTCTACTCTTCTTCTCTTTCAGCGGCAGAATACTGTTACTGATCAGGAAGCAACCTGGCAAGCCTCAATGGTGCTTTGTAAGCCCCTTTGGCTCTCATAAACTCCCTCTATTTCTCTGCTTGTGTGGCAACTAAACTTCACACACGAAGAGAACAAAGCGCCATCATTCGTCTGCGTCAACACATCTCGGAGCTGGCAGTTGGCTGCTCCGCCATGCTTCGGTGCACAGTGAGTGTGCAGAGGCTGGGAGCCATTTCCAACCATCTCTGAGAGCGTCTAGCAGAGACTCGCTCAGTAATGAGACTATAAATGGAGCTGCCTCGCTTCTCTTCGTCACTGCATTCACCTCCTCTTAAACACAGTTCTTCTCTAATATCTCACAATATAGTTGTATAGTAGCACATAGTGCTCTCTGCCAGCTGTGCAGTAATAAAGGCTTTATCAGGGGCGGATGCAGTAAAAACGCTGCTGCTATTTGACCTGATGTATTAAACTAACAATTTTGGTTCTAACATCTACTGCTAATAAAATTAAAAGGTTAACCATAGCCTGTAAAGCCTTATTAAATCCTGGTTTAGATTGAAAACTTCAGCCAGAGAGTTTTAGCCTTAAGAAAACAACAGAAAGGATCAAAAGGAATCTTAAGTTTAGAGTCTTGACCTTTTACAGACATTTCAAATACTGAAAAGATGAAACCTTTGCTTTTATTACTGGTTGTTTGGCTCATGATTCTCATCCACTAAGGCTCTAACTTTTTTGACCTCCTTCATTTCTTCACATCACACACGTTTTAAAAAAAGCTTTCTTTTGGACTTGTGAGCTGATGTCTCCAGCAATACTGGTTTGGTTACAACTTCTACTGCTAATAAATCTACAGATTAACCCAAGCCTGTGTAGGCTTGTTAACTCCCTGGAAAAACTTGGAAACTCTAGATGACTGCGTGGAGTTAATGCTAAATTAGACAGTATGTTTTTGCTAGCAGCACAACAAGCAAAAATTTGGATTTGATTTCATAAACATGGAATCTGTAACCTGTTAAGATCAAGTTTCTTATATTTGTGCATATGTAGTTGTGATATTCCCTGAAATAGATTTCTATGCAGGTAGCTACTGTCACAGATCCAGGAGCCTCATGTTTGTGTCCAGATTAAACTTTTCTACAAATCTCTACAACAATGAGAGAGAACAACGCAAGCATAACCCCTCATAGACCTAGAACTACCTGATTCATCTATGTGGCTTGTTGATATGAGCAACTCCTATGACACTTTCATGATGTCAGTATCCATCTTTATGCAGATGATACCCAGATTTATATTGTTGTCTCCCCAGATGTTTCTGTCCATTTATTTTAGCTTGATCGTCTGATCTTCTGTTCACACTTGGTCGTCTAGAAGCTGTAGGAAAAGAGAGAAATCCTGCTGGACAGTGACAGGGTTTATACATATACATCAGCAGCTCTGCTATGACACACTACCTGGTCTGTGTGTCTGTATACATATTTGTAGCCGTGCTGTTTGGTATGGTTAATGTTGGTGCTTGTCAGTCTTGAATATTGTATTAAGCACAGAATACATTGGCGGGCCCTTGTGTTGTCATACCATCTTTTCTAATGCTGTTAGCATATAAGATATGTTATTAGTGACATAAACCGGGGTACAGTCAGCCAGTGTTCAGTGTTCATTAAATATTTTGAATTTAACATCAAGAACATCTCTCTGTAGAAACATAGAAATGTTACCAGATCCAGCTCCCAAACACGTACACAAAAGATGGTGAAGTGCTGTGACATCAGTCAAGTGCTGATCATTATGTTCAGTGGAGCTGAATAATCTCCCTTCTCTCCATCATTCTGTTGTTTATTCTTGATTTCATTTCTGTACGAGACGACTGCTGCCATCATTGCTCATAACAAATGCTGCTGTTGTCATTATGGCGCTTTTAACCTCCCATGTTCCTTCACATTATTATCAAACTGTTCCTGACACATCATCATTGAGGGAGAAACTAATAACAATTTTATGCTGCTGTATTTTGTTGCTAATTGCTGCTCTTTGCTCCTGATTTCACTGACGAATGTAACAGGCCAGATATGATAATGATTGGTGGTATATTTATTAGCACAGTAAAAGGATGTTTTGGGAGAATCAGTAGGTGAAATAATTGCCAGCTGCATGGCAGCTGCCCTGCTGCTCCCAGCAGACGAAACTCAGTTCAGCCGGAGTGTGAGCCTGTGCAGACATCATGCCGCGATGCTTCCTGCTGCTGATGATAATGGGACGTCGGGCCCTTATTGGCCTGTCAGCTGTTACAGATGTGCTATTCCCTCCTGTAGGTCACCCCTAGGCTGCAGCAGCTGCCTCCGTCTGTTCGTCACTTCCCCCCTGCGTCCGCCCCGCGATGGTGGCACTTGAACAGCAGCCAAGGCAGCACAGGCCCTCCCGGTCAGTTGCTCCCACATCCGCCCGTTGCCTCGGGCAGGAGATGGGCGCACATTTACAACTGTCACACACAGTGAGGAAGCGTCACCACTGCAAAGCATTTGCTAATCAAAAAGCCATTACTGTTTTTTTTTTGCCTTTGATTTCCCCAAAGTCTCTCTCAGACTGGAGGTTTTCAGTAGCCAAGACTGATAGGGTGTGGCAGGAAGCTGCTGGCAGCAGGTGATGAATCAAGGGGATGTACGAGCCAGTGTGAGCTGTAATTTTATTAACTGCAGCCCATGATGGATCATCTTCCCCTCATTCTACCCCCACCAAAATAAATGTCTGCTGCATAAACAAGTCTTTAAAAAAAAAAAAAAAAAACATGGGAGCAAGGTGATGTGGTTGTTAACATTGCGCTGAATTCCCCTCTGTCTAATGAGCAAACAACAGTGATGTGATCCATTTCCACGAGCCCCCCCGACCTTGGTTTCCAGGGGAATTATGAGCCTTTGGTAGGACCGTTGGGAGAGTGTGGACTGCTACGAAAGCTTCAGCTCCCTCTGTATTCCGCTCACTCTCTCCTTTAATGTACCTCTTCATACATTCTACTTGTCAGCGTAATGCAGACCTGTCCATTCCTCTCTCCAAAATATAAAGCATTATTCCATCATCTCGACGTTCCTCCTGGATCGCCAGCGAGATTACAGTCATAAGTATTCCGCAAAGGCTCGCACGTCGGCTGCAGGAAGCTTTCAGCTGCCCTTTCTTTCTTTATTTTACAGGAGCTAACTTCTTTTTCATGCATTTAAATGTCTGTATACTTTGTTCTCCAGTGTACAAATATCTGTCTTCCTGACAGGAGCAAATGTCATAAACACATACAAATACTTCAGACCTATTGCTACAAGCACAGGTATCATTACGTTGCCCAGGGGTGTTTTTCTCTGAAATCTCTCTAAAATACAACTCAAAGTGTTAACTTTGTTCACCACAGCAATTCACAGGACTATAGTCCAGGTCAAGTAATATCCTAAAATGAGTAGTGTGACTGACCAGCCAGCTCTGCTGCCAACAGGGAGCAGGAAAGGTAAGTATATGTACAGTGTTTGGCCTGCCCTGGCTTTCACAGCAAGGGTGCAAGTGGAACATTGCACACTTCAAGAAGCAGAGCTGTGTGATTTTTCCACCAGATTTTGCAGCCAAAGTTTATCTCGATTGTCTAAATTTGACAAAAGATAAAGAGTTAAGATGAGGAAAATGGAGAATGAGTTTATTTCTTCTGTCTCTTCAGTCCTACTTGGCCTTGGGTAAAAAACACATGACAGCAATATCAGTTTAGAAACTTTTATTGATATTCTGATCTAGTCTGTAGCTCCCACATTGGTGGTTTGTCTTTACAGTTTTTGTTCACCCTCACTGCTCTCATCACTCCAGATCATGGTGTACATCCATCTGCTGTGATTAGTTTAGAGAGAGAGGGGGAGACTCGTCCAGCAGTCTAGTCCTCTAGCAGGATAGTAGCAGAGATGGTTCAGGACTCACCTGGACCAGTCCTAACTATAAGCTCTATCAATGGGATCTTAGGCCTACTCTTAAATGTGGAGAGGGGGTCTGCCTCCAGAACTAGAACTAGGAGTTTGTTTCACAGAAGGGGAGCTTGGTAGCTGAAAGCTCTGGCTCCCGTTCTACTTTTGGAGACTACAGGAACCACAAGGAACCCAGCATCCTGAAATTGCAGTGTTGTAGTGGGGTAATAGGTCAAATTCACACAATTCACCAACACTACTGTTTGTTCAAAGGGATCACAATCCATTTCAAGCACGCTTCACACAGTTTGTATGCATCTCTGGTCTGATCATAGTAGTTTTGGTTTGACATTTACAAACTGTTTTTTTACGACATTCATTCGGCGCACCTGACTTTTGTAGGAGTTTTTCTTTTTAAAAATTCATGGAAGGCCACATTTCATGGAACAGTGCACGTCGGAAATGTCTCCAAATTCCTTCAGGTGGCTTTTTTGTCCTTGCATTACCAAAACAACAAGGATATATTTACATAATCATATCTGTTTACTGTTGCCACAAAGTCTTCATACTGACCATGTCTGTGAGAATTAACACAAAACAGTATGCAAGACATACATTTAGTGTTTAGCCAGGAAAAAATTGTGAGCTGAAACTGGCTAACCTTTTTACCACGTAACCAAAACCAGTCTTTCCATCACCTTAAAGAATAGTTCAACATTTAGGGAAATATGTTTACTTCAAGAATGAGATAAAAAGAGCAATATCAATATCACCTCTGTATCCAACGTGGTTAGCCTAGCTTAGCATAAAAACTGGACATAGGGGGTTGAAAAATCCAACTACCAGCACATTTACACATGTTGTACTTTGTTTCTTTAATCCATACAGGAATGCAGGAATACAGGAATACCAGAAATGTTAGGATGACAGCTTGTGGTTTTAGGTTTATAGTATTGTGTTGGAGCTATTTCTTCACCTCACCACAGCATTGTCCTGAGGAGTGTCATGCTTCCTGGACTGATCAAACCCTCACCAGTGAAGATAATCAAGGCAGCAATAACATCTCCTCCAAAATGTCTCTGAGGGTTTTCCAGCCATATCATCCCTCACATACTGGTTACATATCATATATCTGACCACATTACTTACATATCATACCCCACATGACATCATATACGTACAGTATCATATAGCAGACTACAGGGAGTCAGCTCCGCAGTCCAGCTGCAGAGTAGTAATGATGCGTGGGCCTGATTACTGAACCGGGCAGCAGAGGAACAGATGATAAATGGCTTACTGGCCTCCCTGAGACAATGGCCGTTTGTGTTGATCAACATTTACAGGGCAATTAATTTCCTGGACTGCATCTGAATTAATGACGAGCCTTGACAGATTTGCATGAGACATTACTACATGCACAGTAAACCCTCCGGCGCGACAGCTTTGAGGGCGTAAACCTTTTGCACATCCTGCATTAGTCAGACAAATGATACTAAATCATTTTCTGAGCACGGTTACTTTTTTTTGTTCTTTTATCGTCTCACCTCTGTAAGAAATCCATTTTATCAGCAATGCTGTCTGAGAACCTTGTATCTATATTCTCTTCACCGCAGGACTTTCCACTGCAATCAATACAAAACCTCTGCTCCTTTTGTTTCGCTTTTTTCTCTTCTCATATTGCATCCTGCACACTTCTCCAGCCCGGTGACTGATGCGGTTGGGATGGGGTGCAGAGGCTGTGCAGAGTTGTTAAAGCTCTCATCAGAGGCCGGTGAATTACGGCCAAAGCCGAGGACGCGGTGGCAGAGGGGAAAGAAGAAGGAGAGCCATCACTTTATCTCTCCTGGGCCGGGGTCACAGGAGTCACAAGGCTATCATGCATGTCAGGAGCTCCGGTCTTTAATCACAGAGGAGACACTCTCCTACTTTTTCTTCGGACGCCTCATCGGTAACCCCCAGATCAGCCAGCCAATCTGCCAGCTTCCTGTCCAAACGGCTGCTGAGTCAGCTAACGAATGGGTGTCTGAAGATTTGCCCACCGGACTCTCTGTGATTACACAAGTGCCACTGTCGGGCCCACTGCTGCCACGCTCATAAAGTATCAGTCCAGATTTACAATGCGAGTGGGTGACAGAGATCATAGTGAGACTCACAGACTGCAATATTAATGTTTGAGTTCATTCAGAATTCAAAACTTCCATCCACTGATGATGGACCCTGTGTGAAGACAATTTTGTCAAACAAGTAAATTCAGTTTGGAAACTGAGTGGCATGGATAATAATGAGCAAGAATTATTTTTCTTAGTTCAGGAATTGTTCTGGTGGCTGAAATCCAACAGTTAAACAGTGGTCAGAGATGGTCAGTCTGAACCCTTCATCATTTGTTTTATATCTGAAACTTATCCCAGATCATGAGCTTTTGTTTCTTTCATAGGTTTCCACTCCCCCCTTCTTTGGTTATCTTGTTTTAATAATTGTGATTTATCAGGACTGATTCCCTCCTGTTTCTAGTCTTTATGCTAAGCTAGGCTAATTGCTTCAAATCTGCTGTTCCAGACCAAGCATAAATATCTGTAAGGAGCAAACTTAAAATATTCTTCATTATTTTTGCAACTAGATTCAATGGAGCTGTTGCAGTTTAAAAACATAGTAGAACCAAAAACCTCTGTGAAGTGCCAAAAACTGCAGTTCCACAAACGTCCACTTGAGGCTGGCTCCAGAAGTGAGTCCCCATGTTCAAATGTCCATCTTCACAGCAGAAATAAACATGTTCACAGCCTGGTACAAAAAACAGTTTTGGTCTCTGTAGCTAATTTCCCCGTTCATGACAACTGTACTGAGGGTGAATTTATATACAACTCACCTGTTCACATGATATTCAGGCTTTGACTGATAGGTGGGTGCAGTTACAGATGGTTACAGATGTTTGAGCAACCAGGCTTCACTAAGCCCACCTCAGCTCCACCCATGATACATGTCTTTGTCCAGTTTTAGATTAGATGAAAGGCTGCAGAGGCAGAACTACTAGCATGGCGTTGACCAGAGCCCACACATTCTGAGCTTCACAGCGCCTCTTCAGAAACCTGTGGGTGATGTCACAGAGACTACACCCGTGTTATGTAGAGTCTATGACCGAACACAACACACACATCTCAGATGAGCATCTTTCTTCTCAAATCTGACAGTTTTCATAAGGTTGGAAAGAGTTTACTTTAAAATAAAAAATATCTCCTGCTGTCACTTCTCACCTTTATTTATTTAATATTTCTTCTGTGCAGTCTCTCAGATCTTCTTCTGCCTGTAGAACACAGAAAAAGACTTTCTGTATTATAAAATGTCCTTGTACAACTTTTCATATAAGTCATAACTTATGTTTAATGATTTTATAATTCTATATAGATCACTTGTAAGTCATTAAAAGGTTATCCTTTTATCAGTATGTTCTGCCAAAACAACAACATCCAAAGCACCAAAGAAGGAAACGCAGTGAGGATACAAGATCAGATCAAGAACTGTTTTATTGAGAAATATTTTCTGCCAAAGCACACCTGCCAGCTGTACAGTGTATCTGCACGGACAGCATGACAGCACCTGTCGGAGAGACGGACGCACTCATACTGCAGCAGCAGCAGATGTAGACACACATGATTATGGATCACAGCATGCAGAGACTCAACACAAACTCACCCACAGACCAACAGAACTCTGTTTACAGACATTACACTGTGTCGTCTCACATGGACACACAGCAGGTGTCATTTCCACTTTGTGGGTTCAGAGATTCAGTTTGAGTTAATAATTATTGAAAAGACTGAAATGACATTTGGTTCAGACCTTCGCGCTAATCCCAAGTCAGTGAAGTCAGGCAAAATGTATTTATAGAACTCAAATTTTGAATGACCTGTTAGCTTGAATCTCAAAGTACTGCTGTTTGAAACATATTCAGAGCAGTTAGGGTGTGTGATGAAAACACATAATATTCATACAATAACTAATCCTTTTATTTTTGTTACTTAAAAATAATCCAGTGGGAGCGGGTCCTCTTTCATGGAGGCCAACCAGGCAAAATGTATTTATAGAACTCAAATTTTGAATGACCTGTTAGCTTGAATCTCAAAGTACTGCTGTTTGAAACATATTCAGAGCAGTTAGGGTGTGTGATGAAAACACATAATATTCATACAATAACTAATCCTTTTATTTTTGTTACTTAAAAATAATCCAGTGGGAGCGGGTCCTCTTTCATGGAGGCCACCATGTTGAAACACTGTGTTTCTACAGTAGCCCAGAACAGACAAACTAAGCACTGACTTTAGACAGGGCCTTTCAAATGCTGTTTCTACTTTACACCAAGAAGGTGAGGGTGATGTGAGGAGATCGCATTACAGCGATCATGCCACCAGATGCAACTAAATTCTAACACTGGACCTTTAAGAGACATTTTACTCAGTCAAGTCACAGTTTGATTGACATCTTGTGTACATGTTGTATCATTTGCTGTAGTTTTAAATACATTTTTAAATATTCTTCCTACTATAAATATTAGTTCATAGTATGTACAGTGTGTAGTTATGGAATTACAGCACAGTTGTATTGTCCACATGTACTTCAGCTCGTTTTGATATTCTTCATGAATCTGTGTCATGACATGTCAACTTATACCTTCTCATGTGTAATAAAATCTAATCTGTACATCTACGTTTACAGTAATAGTAGCATTACAGCTGCACTGAGGCAGTAGGTCACTCTATGTTATAAGTCACTCACCTGACCTCTGTTTCTTAATTTGTCACATGGCCCATTAACTCTGCCTGTAATTTTGTATGCCCTCCATTACTGTGCAGAAAATACTGTAAGACTGAACCTGGCATGACATCATCTCCTCACGTACTTGTCTCAAAGATGAACACAGGCAGGAGCAGCGGTCTGGCTTCCCTCCAGTTTGCAGCCTTCTGTGATATATTAATCATGTTTCATAAGACCCAAAAGTAGCAAAATAAAGGAGAAAATTAATAAAAGAAATGCTCCAGGGTGAATTGTGGAGCCCAACCTTGCCACTGTGCAGATATCACTATCACTATGCTCTGAGTATTGGCTGTAATTGTTTTCAGGTGTTGCTCTGCACGGCTCATTTATTTCCTGAATAAATCACACACGGAGTCTTGAAGTATTTTAATTGTATACCACAGCCTGGGGGCAACAGATTTGATGGATTTCTCTCGTGCCAGGAAACGTGAACAATGAGATAGCGGCGCCTCTGAGGGAGGAGGATAACGCCGTCTCACTCTTTAAAGATCCTCATTAGGAGCATTTAAATGTACAATGCAGGACATTTGGAAACCAGAGGCAGCATTTAACGATGAACTTCTCCTTGACCAGGCCTGATCCAACCATGCTTGCCTGCTGTTAAGACTAATCTCTATCATCAACCCCATCCAAGCCATTACACCTCCGGGTCTCATTCAGCACCAAAATGCCAATTTATGCATTAGTCAAAGATGAGCACTCAGGGTAAAGGTGTTTAATTTCACATTATTGCATTAATTGTGTAACTCCTCCTCGCCGAGCAGCAGCAGGAGTGAAGGCTGATGTGAAGGACGAATATAGAGAGAATTTCTCTGCACTCTGTTGTTTTTTGGACCAGGCTATGTCTTGATTTATTCATTGGAACATAGTGTAATAATGTGAGTGTGAGTCACTGTCCTGATGACTAGAGTGCTATTTCACTTGCTTTCACTCACACACACATTCTCTGTGTGTGTGTCTCTCTCTGTCTTTCCCTCTCTGCCTCTCTCTGTCTCTCTCTTCCTGTCTCTCTTCCACTGGGGATCACAGGTTGCATTAAATCAGCCACAAGGCCAAACAGCAAAAGGTGGAGGCAAGGAAAGATGAAAACCTCTCTCTTAACTCAAATAAATCGGGAATTCATCAGCACACAGCAGTGTGGTATGTTTGATCTCTTTGCGATAACGGGGTCCTCTGATTGTAACTGCATGTTTATATTGTATGAACATTAGTAACTTTTTCATAAATTATTCAATTGGAGCAAATTTAAAGCCGCACTGATTCATATTTTTATATTAATTTTATATTTTTTATATTAATATGCTCTCTACATGTCTGACATGCAATTTAGCCTCTTTCAGACCATTGTTTTGGTTTTACGCATCATTACTGTCTTAATTCAGTTGCACATTGATACCTTTTAATGAAGTGAAAAATTACTTTAATTCTAGAGAGTAGGAAAATGTGTTAAGATTACTCATTTCGGATGGCAGTAGCTCAGTCTGTCAGGACTTGGCTGGGACCAAAGTATGGAGGGTGGGCTGGTAACTGGAAAGGTGCCAGTTCACCTTCTGGGAACTGCAAAGGTGCCCTCAAGCAAGGTACCAAACCCAGGGCGCTCCCAGGGTGCCACTGTGTGGCTGCCCATCACTCAAGCATCTGTCCACATTTGCATGTCTATGAGCTCTTTGTGTGTGTGTGTGTGTGTGTGGTTGTATTTCGGGCTTATGTAAAAATGAAGTATCTGTTCTATTGTCTTCTTACAGAAGGGATTATTAGAGATCTGGAAAAGAATGTTGGGGGATTGTTGATTGGAGAGGAAAGTAGTTTCCGCACTATATGAGCTGTCATTCCTTACTTCTTCCATTAAACAGTGGGAAAGCACCTTGGGGGTATGATCACAGCACAGTGGGAGACACAACAGCTTCATCCAAAAATACAAAAGAAGATGCAAAAAAAGTACATGATTAAATATTACACCATGTAGATTAAAGAATCATTCCCATTCACATTTATGTTGTGTATGTCATGGCTGTGGAGAGGAGTCTTTGCAATAAGTATGACTCTCTTTTACTCAGGATGTGAAATATCTCCAGTATCAGTGTTCATCGGTCTGACTCTGAGCCACGAGGGTAGAAAATCTACAGTCAATGCTCACAGACCGCATCATTGCATTAGCCTTTTTGTCAGTTAAAGGTATTATCATGATGAATTGGGAATTACATAAAGTAAATGGCTTCAGTATTGTCAGCTGGCTAAAAGTCTTCATGGATTTATTGTGGATGGAGCGGGCAGCCTCAGCCCTCTTTGAATATGACCATGGAGATGATGGACTGTGAATCTTTATGAGATCATGTTTGGATAACAGGCCCGTCTGGTTTGATCTGGATGATTTTGTCGTCTTCGTGATGTTGTGCACTTTTGTCTGTGTGAAGATTAGTGTTATCTAACAACGTAATGTGCCAGTGTTTTCTCCTTTGTCATACATTTGAATGCAAAGCTGTGATAAAGCCTCTGCACACTACCTGCCCAGCAGCAAACAGCAGACAAAGCTAGCGACTAGCTTGTGGATAATTTAGCAGCTACAGAGAAAGAGATTTTTCTTTTTGGAGTGTGAAGAGTGAACACTGGACTTAAATTCACCAGGTGGTCAAAACCACATCTCCAAATGAATACTAATCTTTGGTAGGAAGGTTTTATTATTTTATTCAACTACTGATTCTTCTTTTCTCCACATTTCTCTCATCACTTTGGTTTCTTAGGTTCATTCATTCATTCTGGTCATCTTTTGTTCATGTCACACAACCAGCCACCGCCTCCAGTCTCCTGATTATAGAATCACAAGCTCACCATCATCCCTTTCCTGTTTGTCATTTCCTCATTAGCTCCCTGGTATACATACTGGTCCACACTAGTAGTGTTTGAGCCTGTAGTGTTTGCATTCTGCCTGGATCTTGTATCCTTGTACACTTTCCTAAAGAAGACTCTTTTACATGTACCTTTGCCTCCTCATTTGGGTTCTACACATAGACAGTACAAAACAAGAACATACTGTAGTGTGACGTCACCCACAGGTTCATGAAGAGCTGTTATAAAGCGTGGGGAATGCTTGTATCGTCCATTTTTCTTAGGAGGGTTCCTCACTGAATGAAATGACCCAGAAGTATTTACGCATCCACCATGATAAGAGCTGTTTGAATTCTCTAAATTAAGGAAGTTAATGAAAGGAGCTTCAGTGCTTCCTTTATTATTCATTTCATTTAGCATAGGATACACCAGGCCATCATTTATGAAATGATAAACAAAACAAAAGCAAACAAAAGGAAACAGAAGGAAATAATGCCATCCCACAATTCCTTGGGGCAGCAAATATAAAATAAAAAACTGATGCACTGTTCAGCCAGACATAAAAAAACATCAGTGTATTTAAACGGTGTGATGCAGACTGCAGCAGAGAGAGAGCATATGAATATGGACAGATGTGAAGACTTTGAGCATGAAGTCTGTTCTGTTGCTGACTGTGGAGCTGCGTTCACACACAGTTCAAGTTGTTGTAAAATCTTAATAACTTGAACAGCTTGAAGTTCTCCAGTCCCTTCAAATGAATATATAAAACATGAATCATTCAGTGTGATGGTCAGACCTTCTCTAACTGTGACAGACGTCCAGCATCCCTGCCTCAGTTGACTCTGCAGCCAGTCTCAAGTGGACGTTTGAGAAACTGTAGTTTTCGGCACTTCCATATTGGTTTCACGGAGGTTGCTGCTTGGTTCCTCTGTGTTTTTGAACTGTCTTTAAACATAATGAAGGGTGTTTCAGAGTGGCCCTTATTTTCCTTTAGGGGGGTGGAGGGAAGATCACACCACTACTTATAATAATTACCTGGAAGCATGCAGCACAGATGAGGGGCTATTAGTGAAGCTGTGTTTTACCGTAATACTGTGATATTTCCAGAACGGTAATAACAGTGTTTTTCTGACAAGACTCAGCATATACTGTATGAGACAATTCACTATTCTTGTTTACAATCCATCATGCTAACATTGTGTCTGTATTTAGCTTTGCTGTGTTTTATTACAAGACACCTGCAAAACTGACTCCTCCATCCTTTGCTCCTTATCAGCTGGATGATGTGTAGATAGATAAAGTAACTGAATCTGTTGTGTGTACAGGTTGGAACGTTGCTCCCAAAAGTGAGGCTAGGTATGATTAGCCAAACAGTGACGACTGAAAATGCTAAAACAGAGTGAAACAAGAGCACAATTATCACTTCAGTCAACGGGGACAGAGCTATCCAATTAGCCCCTTAGAAACAAGCTGAGGAACCTTTCCATCCACTCGAAAGCCAGTAACCATTAAGTCTGTCAATATACACATGACATCTGAGTCTTGTATTTCAAACCCGTCCTTTAAACCATGATGAAAGCCTTGTGTTGACATGCTCTGGTGAATTAAGTGCACACTCCTCCAGAAATGTCATTTGGTCCTGCTGAGGTATCTTTTTGTCAGAGGTATGTGGTTGGCAGGTGAGGTAGCAGCAACACACGTCTTTCTGAAGTAGAAATCTTTTTCAACCTGTTAAAAAAAGTAAAGTAAGTGAGCAAATATTAAAATCCGAAGCATTACTGCATGCTCTGTTAAATAGTCTCATTCTGGAGCCTCAGAGACAAATTAAAAAGTGAAGTCACAGAATGAGAACAGCATGTAAAAGTCATCAAGGTGACAGCCGCACCAGCCTTAAGCTCCGTTATTATTCTGCTATTATCTGACGACAGACGCAGCACTGAGCTAACTTTAGAACAAAACCATTCTACATCCTAGATGCCTCAATCAGCACGCTGGTGTTCTGTTTGAGCGCCGCACAAGCGAGTCAAGTCTCGCTCTTATCTGGATTTTGAGCTTTCTTTTAATATCTTCACCACGCCGAGATGTGGGACGAACTGGGACGTAGTCACTCATGGTGCTTAATCTGTTTTGGCAAGATTAGTTTCGCGGCACTCATATTTTCTAAGGTGGTTGTGACTTCTGTTTAGCTTTGGTACGAGCTTTAACGCGGTGCTGGTGGGAAACACACCACAGGATTTGCTGTCATTACTGCAGCCTCATTCCAAGGTTGTCTGGATTAGTGCTACATTGTCACCTCAAAGAGGGCACAGATGTTCAGGTGCACATGAGGAATATCTCCTGTAGCTAAAAAGAGATAGCATATCCACCGCTTTAGCACTCTGACCTAAATTAATCATTCAGTGCCCGTGCTTTAAAGTGCACCTCTTGCACTTAAGCTATTGCAGTTCGGGGCAATGGCCTGTTTAGAGGAAAGTACTTGCTCTTCAGATTGCATTGTCTGCACTGTAAAGGTCTGGGAAGCAGAGGCTGTTGGATCTCATTTCTGTGCTTGTGATGAAATGGCCATGCATGGCTTGCCGGGCAGCGAAGAGGAGGCCCATGGTTCACTTATACCACATTTGGACCCGCTGAGCACTGCAAATATTTGAAATGTCAATCCATTTGATAATGTCAGTAGGCCTCAGAACGCAGACTCTGCACTACAGGCAACTCACACCGCTGAATATTAGCAGCTCTCTCCTCCCTCTTCTCCCCCATTCCCTGTCCTTTTCCCTGTTTACTAATCCCTCCTCTGTAGCTGCTTCAGTCCAGATTAGCTGCAGAAAGCAGGGAGCAGGCCGGGCAGGCCACAGATGGCTGCGCAGCCCTCTGTAGCCCACAGTGAAGCAGGTAATAGAGGTTTTAATAAGCCACAGCAGGACATTTGCCACAAAATACCATGATGTATTAATGGGCCCATGCAGAGAAGGTAATTGTTAGATTAAAGGAATCTCATTTATATCTGTGCAGCGGTGTCACGGGTGAAATTTCAATATTAAGTTCAACTCGTGACCTCAGATGTCTGCAAGCATGTAACTGCTTTGCTAGTGTGTTTTATTGTGCAGACGTGGACTGGTTTGAATCTTCACATTTAACCTCACTTCTACAAAATAAATTATTTTGAATTAAAATATAAAATAATTAAAGTTATGAATAAACATCATTTTACAGGGTGGAGTCAGTGATTTGACAGTCCAGAAATAAAAACACATCATTTCTCTGGCTTTCTTGGCTCATGAGCTCCAATCGCTGACGATACAGTTGACCCCCCATTGTTCAGGGCTTTATCAGCAGAATAGACTATAATAACATGATTACAACACTTCCTCCAATAATGGACGGATTGTCAGTGATGGCTTCCTCCACTAAGACAACAGTAGCAGCCACTGTTGTTTATGCATATCCAGATATCACAGACTTTCCTCGAGTGTGAAACGCACCAGAACGTGATGCTGTGTTAAAAACTGCGAGACCAGCAGACGTGCTGACTCCAGCAACCTGGACAAGCAGACGAGCGCTCACTGTTTGCGGCGTGATTGCATTTATGGAAATATCGCTGCATGTTTTTTAGAAACAGTACAAATGTTAATGTGCGCCACCTTGCATTGAAACAGGGAAGCAATCCATCACTGCGTCTGACTGGCCCGAGACAAGCTGCATTCAGAGAGTTGATCTTTTTTACTCCCCCTGATCCAGCCGTGAGCAGGCGGGAAGCAGAAGACTGCATTAATCGCCGTGAACCGACACAGACACAGTGCTATGTAATGATTAGCTTTCACATTTGCAGCCTAAAATAAATCTATATGGCGTTTGGGGTGAAAAATGGTTGAGTACGAAGTGTTTATGTTCTGGGGCAAAATGCTTGAGTGTGTGTTTGTGAGTGTGTGTTTGTGAGTGTGTGTTCCGATGAGCCTCATCGCCTCTTAGCCTGAACTTCATTTTTTACCTACAGCTACGAAGACAAATGCTACTTATTGTCATCTTTTCAAATGTTACCATCACTGCTTCGAATTCCCTGCTGTTAGTTCACACGAAGTGCAAATTCACGTGCTCTGTTTATATCATCATCATCATCTCACATAAAAAATAATAATAATAATCAACATAATGTGCAGAAAAAGATGAACCGGTCCACAGCTAGCAATCCCAATCCCTCTAACACACTTAATGATAATGATGACAGATATATTAATCTCTCAATTGCAAGGATGCGAGCGCACCCGAGGGATTCACAGATCAAAGAGAAATATTGCGCTCGGTTTTCATTCGGTGCATCTCATCTGGCCTCTGACAGAGATATTAACAACTGAGGCCCAATAAGTTTCCCTCAGGCCTGTTTCCCTTTTTCATTCATCTCCTTAATAGAGGCAATAACAGCACATTCAAAGTGACAACACATCGCACGGCAAGATTAAAAAGCCCGGCCACTGCTCTGCACAAATGTTTAACATGCCATAACCAGAGCTGGAGATAACATCCGAAGGAACAAAGAGCAGCAGGAGAGAACGACCACAAGTGTTCAGGATTGTCATCTGTACCACAGAAACATATCTATGAGAATTCAAACAGTATGTTGATGTAACGTATAGAAATCACACACACCATGGTGCAGACCTTCTGATAGCGTGTGAGAGAGCTGAGTAGTCATCAGCAGGGCTGGATTACTAACCAGGCAAAGTGTGCAGCTCCCTCAGGGCTGCAGCTCAGATCGTTTTTTTGGTAATTTGATTAATTGCAATCTTTGTTCAATAATAGTTTGTTCAATAATACTAAAGCTCCACAAGCAACAAACTGAAAAGATGAATTGAATTGTCTCCTGAATTATTACCCATTATGTCCCCATGTGTGAGGAGCTAATGATAAAACTAAAGTTAAAGTGTCTTTGTGAAACTGGACCCTGGTCTGTTTTGTGGTCTGTGATCCTCCTGCATCATAGACTTCCTGTGTGACAGGAGGCAGCACATGAAGTTGCACTCAATACTCTCAGGGCTTTGAAAGAATCCAGCCCCACCTGCCCCCATTACCCTCTGTCAGTTGACACTGTGGAGTCTTTCCTGACACTGTGGAGTCTTTCCTGAGCTCCATCATCACCCAGGACCCGAACCCCGCTGAACATCAGCTCCCTGACTGGAATCTACAACAAAGGATGAACCTGCTGCAGCAGCAGAAGTTGCCACAGATACCTTCATCATTGAGTCCAACCTCACCCCCTCCAGGACCCTGAGGGGTACAGGCAAGATTGTGGTTGACCCAACCTGCAGTCCATGAGGACCAAAGCCTCGCCCCACGAGAACCTTCCTGACTCCAGCTGACCTCATCAATGTGGCCAGTGACCTGCACTGACCCAGGACTTCACATATCTCCTATATATCTGCACTATGCAAATATTCTTCACTCGTCATACTGTGAACTTTGTACATTTCATGGACAATATTTTGCACATTGCTGCACAACTGTACAGCTCTTTATTTAAAGAACTATTGTTTGTGTCCGCTCAGGTCAGCTTTGAAATGATTTTATATGCAGTCGCAGCATCTATAGATTTTCCTTTGTGGTCAGTCTGAACACAGCTCTAGTGAAAAGTGCAGTTTATTAAAAATTGGCTTTTATTCTCACGGCTCTCATCATCAGTTCTGTTGTTTGCAATAACGTACTCAGCAAGGTTATTGCTGAGTTCACAGAACGCTGTGACATTGGTAAATATGTAGGATAGATAGGTCCAACGGGCCAACAAACACAAGGAGATGATCTTCATTACAAACAAAAGTCAGCTGAAGTCATTATTAGTCCACGCTTCCATGGGAGAAAGCAGAGGTGTACAAAACTATAGCAGGTACAGTGGGCCAGAGTTCAACCTGCTTACTTTGTTTTCTCTGCCAAATTTGAGCCACTTGGGGGTTTTGTTTAACTCGTCTGATTGTTTCACTGGTCACTGAGGTCGTTGGTCACGATTTCTTTCTCCTGCCAAGTCAAGTACAATAGAAGTATCAGGCTAATGCTGGCTGACATCAGCCCTCACCGACACTGAATGAGGCTTCAAATGACAAACAAGCTTTGATGCTGTGGTCTGCCCATCAGAAATCTTTGGTGAGCAGGTCAGAGACTATTTTGAAACCCATCGGCTATGATCTGTCAAACATTTAGCCTCTCAGGGGGGCAGCAGCCAGTCTTTCGGGGCTTCCAGTGTAGCCAGTGGATATCTGGGCCACAGCTTTGTCTGTACTCCAATAAGCAAGAAAGAAACATTTAGTTACAGAAGTGGGTCTCTACTCAGCTCCATGGGGAATAAACATATATCTAAGTTTATAGAGATGAGCTTCATGTAGGAACTTGAGCTTCTTCTGTTGTTCAGGTAGAAATATAAAGGGATAAACACTCGCCATCGATGACTGCTATAGTAAAATGGCAGCGTGTCATTCAGCTGTGGGAGGGGGCTGGCAGCAGAAGGCTGAGATGAATCTGCATTACATTCATGTGGACAGAGAGGGCCAGCAGCAGCGAGTCTCCTGGGCGGCTGGTGTTTGCAGAGAGCACACACAGACGGCTGCCGTGATTGGATTCAGATCAGGTGTCTCAGGGAGGCTGAGCTCCATGGCAATGAGGGCTTCCTCAGAGACCGTGGCCGTGCGGATCCATCTCTTCCTGCAGCCACTGGAGTTTACACAGCATCAGAACAGACAGAGAGGCTGTCTCTGTGGTGAGCCACTGACCCCGGAGGTTTATTTCCTGCCATCAGAGTCACCTCTTTGTTTAACGCTGACATTTTAAGGAGCTGTGCAACGTTTCACCCATACATCGGACCTGAAAGACAGTGGTCCTATAGTAACTGTATCTGAAAATATTCTTCTTGTTCTGAAGCACTTGCTGTGGTGTTCCTGCACTGCACACTCCTAGATCAGCTGACAGTTGGACAGAGTTCTCTCTTGTGCAACATCTCTTCCTTTGAGTTAGAGTTCGACACTTTTTACTAAACAAAGACTGTTGCTGCTGGAAACATAACCCACTACTGTTAACTATTAATTGTGAGTTCCTTCAGGTCAGTGTTGGAAGATTTCAACACAGTACTCATTTTAACACAAAACATGATCTTTGCCAAATAATGTGTCAACACAGGAGGCGTAGTGTGAGCAATAGCAACACGGGATGTATTCAAGTATTAAGCTTAGTTCACAGACCGCAGTACAATCGCTGCAGTTATGCATGTATAAGAAGAAGAATATGCAGTGGTTTGTATTCATGTTGTTCTGTCTAAAACTAATTAAACCTTGAATTTAATATTGTGACAGAATCCGCTCTCACACAAAAGCAAGGCATTCCAAGCTTTTCAGCCAGTGACCCCTAAATAAACTCTACTGTACCAGTGACTATCCCCAGATGTCAGGTGATTTGTCCTTGTTACATGTTGTAATGTTTAGCACAATGCTAACAGACCTTAGCCAACGTTGTTGTTGCTGCTAATGTTAATCTGTCATAATCACATCAGATGGGGCGATGGAAATCCAAAGACTACTTTTGGACACACTCACAAACACACACTCAAGCATTTTGCCCCAGAACATAAACACTTCATACTCAACCATTTTCACCCCAAATGCCATATAGATTTATTTTAGGCTGCAAATGTGAAAGCTAATCATTACATAGAACTAACACTTTTTATGTTTTATTATAAATATGGCTAAATATATAATACTAATATTAATAATATTATTAATAATAATAATATTAGAATATGCTATTAAGTTTAAAAATTTTATTTGATTTCTGAAAATCTTCTTGCAAACCAAAAAGCATAAAGCAATTTCCCACACATTTTCAATGTGCTCATTGCACTGTCAATTTCGCAACCTAACTATATGTCCTGTTAGGCTCTTGAAGTAAAGCCAGGTCACAGTTTGCTTTCAAAACTACATAAACTAACATAATTTACATCATGAACTTTTGTATGTATATAGGTGAGGCAAAACCTGGCACAGAGCCTGCAAATGTCACATGCACAAGCCTGATTTCCACGCCCACATGCAGCCACAAATAGCTGTACACCCAGCCTTAATTTTCCATTTACATATGATAACGCTGCCTGTCTCACCATCATCTCTCACCTTATGTTTCACCTCCACCTCATCATAATCTCCAGAGTCTGGCTCTAGAAAACCACGTGTACGCTGAGCAGAAGCACAGCTAAGGCGTGCATATTCTCACTGCACATTCTGTGTCTATAAACACCGGGTTTATGTGTGGGAAATGGCATATGCATAGTTTGTATGCATAGAAATCATTTCCCAGCACATCAAGACGTCTGCTTCCATGTGTTATCGCCTTTGACTAGCACTTGTGGGTTTTTTGGATGGCGTTTTATGTCCGGAAGACATTTGGGCTTGTTTGTCCCCGTTCCACTCGGCATCAGCTGTTTACCTGCACGCCCACGCTGTAAGCCGCACACTCACTCAGTCATGATTCATTGGCGCTGTTTGCCCTTCAAACATACAACAGCATGCTGTTAATTCTTGCCCTGTTGCTTGCCCACAGATGCTTGTAATTTGTATCAGTTAATTACCTAAAGGTTGCGCTACATCGGCAGATGATAGAGAATTTAGCTTCATAAAAATGTCATCCAGTGATCAAAAAAAAGTTATCTTGAAAGCAGGCTGCCATGTCTTCTAGTCACTGCTCTTCTTTCTATTTCAAAGCTAAACACAGAGGGAACTGTTGGCTGCTACCTCCTGAAAACAAGTACACCATTCAAACTGATTTCAGTGGGCGCACAATGTGGAAGTATCAGTGAAAGCATTTCTTTGTTCATAAGTCCCAGCTAACTCAAAACTATCTAAAAATTCATTTCCCAAAGTGTCCATGCATTGTTCCGGTTTTCATTTATTTCTGTTAAGGGACACAAGCATCGGACCCAATATCCCGATCATTAGCAATCTTGTTGTCCAATTAGAAAGATCTTTAGGAGCTGGATCTATAAGTCTTCTCCCCTGCCCCTTAATTAATCCAGCCTGCTGTAGATTGGACTCAATTAGCCCGTGCTGTTCTATCGTTATCATCGATTCTCATTTTCTAGCAAAGCTATTCATTCACTCTTTGAAAACTGTAATGCAGTAAAAAGGAAATTAGGGAGAAGTGGATTGTGGGTGTGTTTCAAAGGCGAAGACTTCCAGCTGGGTATTGTTCTATATTTCTCTGTATTGAAGCATCTTTTTTTTTGGGCTATTTCCAGGAAGATTCACCAATACAGCGATCTGTAACATTTTGAAAGGCACAGGTGATATCATCCCGCTGATAGCGGTGTCAGTTCAGAAAATGCAGTTATGTATCATTCTAGAGGGCATGCACACACAACATGTCCTACAAGTTGATGCGACGCCTAACTGTCTTGGAGCTCCTTGAACTGCTATGCTAATACGTCCCTGTTCGTGCCTGCTTGTCTCGCTTTGTGTTCTTTATACAATGATCAGTTTCATAGCTGACTTAGCTTACAGTTTATTTCTTCTATGACTGGTCAGGCTTAAAAAATTTGAGTGAGTAGTTCTGGAGGCAGTCTGCTCTAAGATGGGTAAAAGATTGGGCTCATCCTTTGCAGCGAATTCACATTCTACATTCCAATTAGTTTTTCAAATAATCATAAAGGGACAATCATAGTGACTGTACCCTCAACAAGAGTAGACCTGACCTCAACCACCTTGGCTCATGTGCCTAAACCCAGCCTGCTTGACTGCGTGACTTCTTCTTGGCTTCTTGAGGGGCTGGGAACCTCTCTACTCATCTGTCCATTTGGTGTTTAAGGCATCCCTCCTCTTCATGGTGTATGTCTATAACTTTGCTAGCTACTTTTTCTTATTGCCCCCAGTAAATTCTTCCTACCGTAGCATTGCTTTTGACCCTACCTTTCTTCTGGTTTTCTCAAGTTCTCGCTACCTTGCCCGAAGAATAATCACTATCTGGAGGTAAGTCTTAAAAAATCTCTTCACCCAAAACCTCACCAGCAAATTCCAACTGTTCCATGTTTCAACCCATACCAGTCCCTCCGCAATCCAGTTCAGAAGCGTCCCAGAAGCGGGTCTCTACTCAGTTCCATGGGCAATACGACTGTTCTATTTTTGACAAACACCGCAAGCAGTCCATGTCAATCTGCACAGAGCAGCACGTCGGAAGCCAGACAGAAACAGCAAATAGAATTTAGTCAGTTTTCAAAATAAAATAACTCATGCAAACTGCCAGCCATAAAAACAGACAAAGGAAGACAAACAACATTAACTACGTAACATGTTTACACATGTAGAAGCACATAAACCAAGGAACATGACCAAATCTGAAGTAAACAAAGTCTGGCAGGCTAAACGCTTCTGAAACGCTCCCGGTGGGGTTTGAAGTCGAGTGCAGGATGGACCAAAACAGTGTTGCGGCCATGACATGACAGAGACGTGCCTGGTGGGTTTTCGGGGGTTACCCTGACTGTACCCCAGAGGAGGTTTCTGTGTTACCAGTGCCAGAGCACCACAAGCTCCTCACGCTGATTTTTTTTTTATGAAGGAGACAAACTTTCCTTCATACAGAGGTTGTCTGATCACAACAGGACACTATCTGATTTGTAAAATAGTTGACGATCTGCACTTTGGTTGATTGCCGGCAGCTCACACACATCCTCAATGAGTCATAATATTTAGACCCAAGTTGGAGAACTCATCAGCATGTTTCCGGAGAGAGCGGTGCTTGTTAGGATTTATGGGCCATTTCATGCTCCCATTTCCTTTAGTAGGTAATATGTGTCACTTTTATAACACTGTGAAGTTGAAGTGTTGGGGTGAAATGTTAAGTGATGTTTCAGCGATATGCAAAAGGAAGAGATTGGCTTAGCCTTAAGTGGATATTCCAGCACTCATCCAGCCATTGGAGAGATCACAGCCATTTCTCGACTCCGACATAACAAGGCTGAATGGAGCGCTTGTGTCCTTGACGAGCTTTGCAGTGCTTTACAGCCTGTGGGAGAAGGACATCCCACTGTACTGTCATACACTACAGCGCTGTATGAATAGTCTGGTGAAGAAATGACAATCCTGTGAACTTTCTTTGGTTGTGATTTGCACAGTTCTGTCTGTTTCATTTCATTTGGTGTGCAGGGTGTTGAATGTTGAACATTTTCATGTATACTACCTGGTCTGATACAGAGGATGCTGTCTGTGTTTTGCAGTTAACCGAATCAATCAAATCATTGAAGGAAATTATAGATCAATTAAAAGGCACACATAAACATGAACAGTGTCCGCTGTACCTTATTTAATGCAGTCAGTCAACACCGGTCCCTGAAAACGTCATTTTGGCACAAATGCAACAATTTGTTGTGGGTGTATAAACATGCTATCTCCCTGCAATATACTGTCCATCCATTTTCCATAACAGCTTGTCCTTATCAGGGTCACAGGGAGCTGGAGCCAGTCCCAGCTGGACAAGTCGCCACTTCATCACTGGGCAATTTAGTGGTCTGTGGACTGTGGGAGGAAGCTGTGAAGAACCCACAGTGACAGACACAGTGAGAAAATGCAAACTTTACGCCCAAAGGCCAGGGTTCAAACGAGGAACTTGTTGCTGTGAGGCAACAATATACTAGAGGTTTTTTATAGTTAAAAATGCAATGCAATGGTATGAATACATAATATCTCAAATATTTCCAGATATCTAAAAGCATTTGGAGCTAGCACCCTTACAGGATGCTTAAAGTCAGAATATCTCAGCCTGTGCTGCTTTAATTTTTATCATTCTTTTTCAAATCTTTTGTTACCGCACTCTCTCTCAGCAGCAACACGGATCTCTCTTCTCTCTGTCTGTGCTGAATCATCAGTATGGTTTCCCCACAGATGATCTACAACAACTGAACTAACTTTTACAAGTCTCTGATGCAACATAATCTGCGTTTATCCATCCCTGTGACATTCACTGCACTTCCAAATAAGATGGGGAGGCGGAGAGGAGAGCAAACCATGCTCACTTAGGAGACAGGAAGTGTATACCATTTCATATCATATCATTGTAAAATCTTAGAGTGTCTCTGACAAAGTGAAAACCTGAAATGTAGAAAACATGATGGAAATATAGCCGATATCCATCTTGGGTTCTTGTTTCGTACATTAACTTGCTTTGCTGATTGTTACTGTAGTGACACTGGCTAATAACTCAAAATAAATAAGTTAAATAAATACATTCACACTTTATTCATTTTTGTGTGCATCATGAAAATACAAAGAAAACAAGCATGATTTTTATGTTAATGGTTCACCTCTCTGCTCAGCCCCGTTAAAGGTTTCTCCAGATGACAGCAGCTCAATGTGAGGCCGTTCAGACAGACCCAGAGTTATTTTCACACACTGTTTTTTTGTTGTTGTTGTTTTCTTGCTGGGTTTGCTCGTTGGCTGTCACACACTGTCATAGGCTCTTGACTGAACTGACCTTTCAGCCCCATTAGCAATTAAAGCCTGACATATCTCAGTCTATTTGCTAATTAACATGCAAATAAACTCATGAATTATGGAAACAGTTTAACTGGACCAAACTTGAAAGAAATGGTGAGCAGATGCAGTGACTGTTATGCTAATGATAAACAGTGTCTACAGGCCTGTCGGGTGACTTTAGCTGTAAGGCCAAATGCTGAGAGATCTGCTTGGGTGTGTGTGTGAGTCTGCATGTGTGTGACATATCGCATTTTATTGAAAATTGTCAGTGTTTATGTTATTCTGAACATTATGCCCTCCAGAGTATTTTATTTATGTATTCAGGAGTTGCACTGATTTCCTGTGAAACTTGAACCATTAAAGGGAAATCCAGTCTCTTATTCCCATATCTTTGTCCATGACAACATTTTAACTACCATGGCAAGGACAATGTTGGTAGGGGCAAGGAGCAAATGTCTCCTAAAGCTTCCCAAAAAGTCTTCAGATGAAAAGTTAGAGCTGATGATGTTCTATTTTCAATGTCCCTTGAAAAATAAAACAAACAGCACTTTTTCTCAGTCTGCATATTTCAGTCCATTGGTTCGAACCAAAGACAGAAATAGACTCAAGACATAAAAGTCACAAATATATACTTTATTTTATAAAGGCTCAATAGTTTCCTGAAATAGCTGTTCAGTGTAGTTTGGCTATTTTTATTAAATCAGAGGAAACAGTGAATTTATTTAGAGCTACATCGGAATAATCTACAGTTGGTTCTTCAGTGCACACACACACACGCCAAGATGTCAGGAGTGATGTTTGTTTCCTAATGTCGCTTTCATTTTACTTGGCCTCATGCTGTTATTAGCCAGCTTCTCACCACAAGTGACACATTCTGGCTGAGACCTGTCCTGTCCCTCAATAAAACCAGACTTAATGTAACTGGAGATATAGCTGTTTCTTTTTTTGTCCTGCAGACATGTTGTTCACTCGTGAAATAGTGATGCTCTGACTACAGGAAAAACAGCCACGAGCCAGCGGCTAGGGGACCTGATGAAACTGAGAGCAGGTCATGTAAGTAGAGATGTCACAGAGGTGTGGACAGCTAATATTAATATATAACATGATGTGCAAATCTAATTTTGACAAGCTCACAGCAGACACGGCCAGCCATGATCTTTGGTGCCCCTGATGGGACCCAACCCCCAGTTTGAGAACCCCTGTTTTAGTTAGAGTATTTATGGCAGCAAGATGGTGTGTGTCAGAGTACACTACAGTGTGTGAGTTCAGCGTGATGAAAAGACATGTCAGACAGTGCATAGTGCTACAGTATAGTACGGAGGAAGATCTCCAACCATATCCTTTAACATTATTTTGTCATATAACACAAATCATCCCACACACATGTCTCTGAGTTGGAATGAAAGTACACACAGGTAGCATTCCCCTGGAAATTGCTGTAGCTTTGCTTCTCTGCTACATTACAGCTAACCACATAGCATGCTGGATCTGTTTCCTGGTAGTTGTGGTGAGATTTTATTTTGTCTGTAAATTTCTGAGATACAAAAAAGGACAACAATAAAATATATACTGTGCGGTTTTCATTGACTGCTACGATATAAGAAAGCAGGACAGCTTTTGTGGCTAATTGTTCTGCCTGCAACAAGAGCGTTGGTTGGACTAAAGTGTTTAAGGGAGTTTCTTGTGAATTCCAGGCAGAAACGTCAAGTGCTGGGAAATGAAGTATTAAAAACTGTAATTCCTCGAGCGGCTGCTTGAGAAAGTGAGTCAACCTCCATCCGTATTAAAATGCTCAAATCCACAGTGGCTTGAGATTGAGCTGTCTGCAACTAAAGATTTTCCCAGTCAACTAAAGTTCATAACATTAACTAGTCATTAACTGGAATGTTTTTTTCCAAAAAAGTCTGTTATTTCATAGGTCATCTTTTCATTGCAACTCTTGTTATAGCTACAGTTTGCATTGACGTCAGTACATGTTTGCATCAGTTGTCGGCATACAGTATAAACTCATTTCATACAAAGGTCACACCCAGCCCGTGAACCTGAAGCTTTGCTCCACACTTCATGAATCAGCTTGATGATTCTTTGCGCTCACATCAGACGAGTTTTAGTGTTGGAGACGCACACAAGGCTCATGTTGTCATTTTTCATGAGGTCACGACTCAGCTCATCAGGCTACTTGTGTGTCTACTTGGTATACAAGGCCGCAGTGAAGGGAAATGGATCTTGATTGTTATGCTCTGTTGCCCCATGACCAATTTCCTCATCGTATTTCTCTCTATAATGTTAGATGCCAATAACTCTTGAGAGAAAGTGACAGGGCTGCTGGTGTGGAACGTGATGCGCAGAACATGACAGCACGCAACGCTGAACAACTCATGCCGGTAATTCATTTCCATCCTTAATTTCCCTGCAGATAATTATCAGATGAATTACATGCTTAGCATTGCATTGGACAGTCACAAACAAACAGAGCAGACATAAGTGTTCATTCAGATATTCAGACTATGTCCTGTGTTTGTTCTCTGCTCTGAAAGAGAGATCCAGTAGATCTGACAATGACACAACAGGGCAGAGATAAACCATCTTGTGACCTGACGCAGACAAAATAACTTGTCAGTGGAGATGGTTGTGGAATTCAGGAAGAACCCAGGCCCACTCTGCGTCCGTCACCCTGTGTGACTCACCAGTCAAGTTTTACACTTCCTGGCAACCATCATCACTCAGGACCTCAAGTGGGAGTTGTTCATCAGCTCCACCACCAACAAAGCACAACAGAGGATGTACTTCCTGTGTCAGCTGAAGAAAGCTCAACCAGCCAAATGGTGCACTTCCACACCTCCATCATTGAATCCATCCTCACCTCCTCCATCACCATCTGGTACACTGCTGCCACTGCCAAGGACAATGACAGACTGCAGCGTGTCATTCGCTCCGCTGAGAAGGTGATCGGCTGTAATCCACCATTCCTTCTGGACCTTCCAGCAGGAAAGATTACGGGTGATCCCGCTCACCATGGACACAAGCTTTTAAACACTGAGGGTCTGCATAATGTGATGAACGTTCACAACAGACTAAAGCCAGACTAAGACCAAAAGTAATTTTAGAAGGGAAAACGTCAATGATTGGTGATACAGTGGCTGATGATCATGATAATCATGATGTGCTGATATGACTATGTAAAGGTACTCAGAGGGCTGCTTTCTTAAACACTGTGACTTAAATGTGTCTTGCATTACTTAATTTTCTGTCTTTGTCTTTTTCCCCGGCTGTTTTCTGTGTCACCTGTCAGTTCTCTTGGATTTAGTGCTGCTTTGCTTTGACTTTGTGTCTCCCAGCGTTCCTGCTCCTGCTCCTGCTCCTTGTATCTGGGTTCTGAATTTTTTTTTTTCTGTTATTGGACTTCTCTTGTTTGGATTTATCTGGGATGAATGGATTAGGTTTGTTTTTTTAGATGCCTTTTGTTATTTTTGTCTGTCCTTAAAGTTACCTTTTGTTCATTCTACCGTATCTGTTGAATCAAACCATAAGAAATCTAGTTCATTCTGATGCATCATCTTTGCAGTGACGCCAATATATTACCACAAGAACTTATACACAGATACAGATCTCTGCAACAACAGCTGTGGGTGGGTGGTGATTTTAAA
Organism: Nibea coibor; assembly: GCA_023373845.1. Classification (NCBI taxonomy): domain Eukaryota; kingdom Metazoa; phylum Chordata; class Actinopteri; family Sciaenidae; genus Nibea; species Nibea coibor. The sequence continues at coordinate 2,381,704 of CM041730.1, forward strand.
GTTCAACTTTCTTTTTTCTTGGACCTGGAGATTGTTCCAACCTGTTTGACCATCAGACTGCTAACGCCTCTTGTTCCCAGTTCCCAGATCTCAGCTGTAAACTGAGTACAATCTTATTATTACTGTCTAAATGTACGGGTCCTGGTAGAGAAACCTTGGCCAGTTTATTTTCAAACTTAACTGAGCTGGAACATGTAGAAGGTTTCAAAAGAGTTACAGTTTTAGCTTGTTCATATTTAAGAGAAGCTCCAGGTGTTTCTGCTGGTTCTACCAATCTTCTCAGTCTCCATGTGTTTATAAATTAGAATCAGCAAATGCACATATCTTATGCTTAATTATTAACTAAATATGTCACTGAGCTCTCTCTTTGTTTTCAGTCTAAACACAAGTTAAGGGTGTCAACCAATGCATTGCAGACAAAAGTTGAAAGAAGGAAATCAAGTACCTGCATTGGTTCACTGCCCACTGGTCACACAGCGCTCAACAGAAGCAAAAAAATGTAATTTTAATGTGGCGGCCACATCTGTGTGCACTGTGACTGTATGTGCTTTGATCTTTACTGAGATACACTTGAAGTCCACACTGCAGTCGATCACAGGAGTCCTCTTCCACTCTCAGAATCTATCAAGTTAATTGTCCGTCATGCTTACACACCACAGAAAGAGGGTGAGCTGGAATTAAGTCAGCCCACTCCAAAGATGACTTGTGACTTGTTCTTGCACATCATTTGGTCCTCTGAACGCTGATCCAGAGTAATGAAATCAAATGAAACCCCATCAATCCCTCTGAATGCGTTTCAGCTCTATCAATCCATGTTATGACACCCTCGTTGAACACTAACACTGTCCAAGGCGCTATTAAATGAACATGACAGATCTGTTTTTTTTAATCTAATTGATTTATTAAGGCCTTTCACGACTTTCCAGTAAAAAACGACACAAGTCAGCAAGTTGAAATGGCGCGCTGATCCTCAAAGCTGCACTGTTTTCACACTGTCTGTGTCAGGGTTCAAGTGTGCTCTGTCAGGGTAGCAGTTCACTATCCAGCAGTGAGCAGACATGATGACCGACTGAACGCTGTCCCTCTGCTCCTATTGGTCACGCTGAAGTGACTGGTGACAGGAAAATGTGAGTCTATTTCATTTTTTTTTATGGTTAAATGTCTGAACATTAATCAAACATTGACTGAATGGAATAAAGCAAAACACTGTGACATGCTCCTTTGAATAAGCCAGTGCCCTTGTGTAAATTCACTTTATGGTATTTTCTGTCAGACAGATGACATGTGAGGTGTAGGACGTCAGTCACGTGATGTTGTGTCTTCGTCCTGTGGCCCACCATTGTGTCTTTTCATTGATTTTCAGTGGAACTCATTGCAATATACATACCTCTCCCCCCAACATCCTCTCGTGTTGGCGTGTTTTGGACTCCAAGCTAACGTCTGGGATTTTGAAATGGGCTCTGAAATCAACTGTTGATAACAATGGGGCACCCCAGGGCTGTGTTTTGAGTCCCCTGAAGGTACAGTGTGACTGTGTAGCCACGTTTGTCTCCAACATCATTGTCAAGTTTGCTAATAACACAGCTGTGGTGATCCTCATCATTGAGGCCACTGAAAAGGTCTATGTGAAGGAAGCAGAGAACCTGAGCCTTACATACTGCAGAGAAATGCATTAGAACAACCATTGGAAAGGTGCTAATATTAATTCAATTAGAATGGATTTGAGTACTATTCTTTTTTAATCATTTTACAGAAATAAACATCATAGTAATAATATAAAAAGTTGTCCTGAATTCAATAAACTAGATAAAAGTGCTGTAGTGTAAATTAATAAATCAATCAATCGGAGGTAAAGGTAATTAACTCTGTATAGATATTGCAGTCAGTGTCACTCACAGAATTTCTCTCTCTAAATCCAGACTCTGATAGATATTTTATGAGTCGTCACTATCGACAATCTCCTCTGGCATCAGAAACCAGCAGTCTCTACAGCCTAAAGCCACAGCAAGGATTTCAGGAATACAGAGTTCATAACTCCAAATCCCCCCAGCACCACCACACCACCTGCAGAAATGTGCTGACAGGTCACCAAAAGACTTAGATCATTTATTTTCTTTAAAGCTAACTCCATACCACCCAGATATGAGTTTGGAGAAAAGTTAAATTCATTCCTCATTGTTTAATCTAATTCATTTATCAATTAATGAGTCTAAATATTAAAGATATTTATTTAAAATATCAGAATTAGGCTTTAAATCTGACAACAGTGTGTGAATATTGTTTTATGTCATTTAACTCCCACATAACAACTGTGGCATAGTTCAGATTCATGCGTATGTGTGGCATCACTTTGTCTCCTCTGCATATAAATGATATATGAACTGCTGTATGAAAGGCCAGCTCAATCTTCCAGACTCCACCAGATTGTGAAAACAACACAAGCCAACCAAAGTTTCTGTGAACTCTTTTGTGGATCTTGTCTAACTTTAATCTCCCTGTGCAAATATTGCAGCACTTATCCTTAAATTCCACCAGGCATGGCTCTGTGACGCTGTGGCCGCAACACTATTTTGGTTTGTTCTTCACGCTGGTTCATATACCACCAGAAGTGTTTTTCTTGCTATACTTTATGAACTTTATGAACATATTTCTGCCATGAGTATGTTAGCTATGTAATTAAATTGTTTCCCTATTGTCTGTTTTTATGATTGGCACAGTCTAAACATGGGTGTTTTATTTTGAAATACTGAAAACAGACTGGCCATGGCATCCGTAAAATATAGAAAAGCCAATTCTGGGATGCTTCTGGTGGAATCACAAGCATCGTCTAGAACGGCCGTGAACAGCTGGTGAAATTTAGTAATGTTTATGTGTTTATGTCAGTATGTCGTCTGACATTTAATCTTACTGACTTTGTATCCATACTTTGGGCATCGATCAGCCCATTTGTACTTCGAAGACCAGCAAACCTTTTCAACTTGCTAACTTGCATCATTTTAACTGGATTTAATAAATCAGATAGATTAAAGGAAACATATCTGCCATGTTCATTTAACAGAATATGTGTATTTGACAAAGGTGTGATAATATGAATTAATAAAGCTGAAATTTTGCACACCTCTAAAGAGTATTTTGTTCATTAATGTCGGTATAGATGAGAGTCTAAATCTGTTATATAAGCATATTATATTCTAAAACTCATATACTGAACATGATTAAAACCAGACTAAGGCATACAGCGACTGGGATGTGAAATGATGAACTGTTGAATAAGTTGAGTTCAAAGTAATAAAAACCTAAAATATTTTATAAAATAATGAAGAAACCATTCCCCTCAGAGGACAGCTGTATTTTCATCATAACTGTGTTACAGACTTCACTGAGCAGTCAAGTCAAAAAAACAAAATCAAAACCCCAAATTTTTATAAGAAAACAAGAACTGACTGAATGAGCTGACAACAACAGGAAAAACTTCAGAGGAGAGACGGACTGCTCTCAAGTGTTCAGATTCTGCAGAAAGTAGCTCAGCCCACTGAGGAGTGCAGCCGTTCAGAGGCTGCTGTGTTCTGTTCCATATGTAATCACAGTCTCAGTTGCTCCCCGGCGTCTGAGGGCCTGGGAGAAGACCCACCATCACTCTCAGCTCACTCGCACTGAGCTTGCCGTTTGTAAGATCCCTCCCTAGCTCTGCCAGATCTCACACTATCGATCCTCCGGACCAGGAGGAAAGCTCCCCGTCATACATCAATGCTCTGCCTCAGTGCAGCTGATGAAAAGCAATGGCAGTCCATCTCATCCGTCCCCCTCATCCCCGAAACACAGGGCTCGAGTCACCCCCACGGCCAAGGACATCAGCCTGTCCGCCCCGACGGTCCTCAGGCCTCCGTCCACTTGAGGGATGGCACAGAGCGTCCCCCAAATCAGCTCGTCTTGGTGCCCATCTGTCTTCATTGGACTTGCAGTGGAGATCCTCAGCATGCCAAGATAAGACAAAGATTTGAGCCATCCATCTTGATCTGTCAAGTGAGATGACTTTGAGTGTCCGGCTGTAACAGCTGGTAGCCAAGGACAGAGGCTCCTCTGTGGCCTACATGCCTTTCAGAGCATGTGTGAGGGATGACGCTACACCGGGCTCAGTTCACTCTCTGTGTTCAGCCTTGAGGTCCAGTCTCTGGACTCTAATTTGGCCATGAGGATTACTACTCTTCATTTGTCTTCATTAGGTCAAAGGCGTGTGATGAAATTTTATTTAGCAGAAACAAAGACAATTTGGTTTCAGGACGACTTATTGGGTACACAGACAGACATCAGGGGTGGTTGCTGACTTTTTATGTTAAATTAAAGTTGTAGCTTCACTGAAAATCAGAATATCAAACTGCTCAAATGTTAGCAAAGAATATGAAATAAATCTGCATCTTATTAATCTAAGATTATCTTATTCTGCATTCAGCTATGAATCAAATATAATTCCATTAAATAAATAACTTTGCTATTTTTCTCATATGTTGATTTTCACAAAATATGTTAGTTAGTTCCAAACAAGCAATTTGATTGGATGAGACGCATTCCATGAGTACACAGACAAGTGGTAACCACTGACTACATAGAAATGTTACAAACTGAATACAATTAGCTGATAATTAGCCTGATCAGCCACTGTCAGTAATCAATACACACATTATGAAACTATTAATCAAACTAACTGCAGTCAACAACCTTATCATACCCTGGTGTTCCTGTAGCGTTGAAAAAACGTTCAGAAATAAACATATTAGCAGTCTGAATTCAATTAAAGCTCCATTTAATATGACATTGTGTCCTACGACCAAATCAAAGCCATGCTATCGTCCAGTCCTGCCTTGTGGTACTGCTTTAATGGTGTCGATGATGGTGTTGTCCAATGCCAAGACTCTATTTGATCATGTGACACCAAGATACATTTTCTGGGAGCTAGGGCTTATTGCATTAGCTTGCACTGAAGACCCTTCTAACTACCTTATCCTACTAGAGGTAATTGTGGGGCAGACTGTGGAGGTTCCTCTCATGCAACACATGTGGTGTATGCTTTAAATAATACAGTTTATATATAGTTTATAACAGAAAGATGAATAACAGAAATGATGTGTACCTTTAGTTGCCTTAGGAATGTGAGGGGATTCTACAGGGCCGGTGTGTCTTCAATGTTCACTGTCTTACTGGAAGACAAAATAAGGGCTTATGATCAGAGACAAAACACAGATAAAGATTGCTTCCACCAACTCGCACAGATTTTTTAGTGTTTGCTAGTCAGGAAGGAGCACAAACACTATGACTGAATAAATACACTAGACTAGACACTGAATGACTGCTCAGTAACCACTGGAGTTGCGGCAGTAGACGACCCGGTAAATCCAGCGAGAATAACTGTCATGTGTTCCTGTCCCAAAACAAACATGGAAGCAGCTTGCACTGTTGCAAGCAGCAGCACAGCTTGTGCTGAAACAGCCAAAGAAGGAGTGAAGAAGCTCAGAGTTTGGAGATTCTGGGTGGAGAGACGTGTTGGACTGTAGGGTCTACGGAGAGAACTGGAGGTGGGTGAACTCTGTAAAGTCAAACTGTTCATTGATTTGAAACACCCTTGAATGTCACACAGATTACAGATTCTGTCACTGATGTTGGTCACAAATATCAAACATGTTTTGAAAAAATCACTCTGATTCACATCATTTTATCTGCTCCCAACTTGTCGTATTCATCATCATCTTAGCAGAGACTGGTTGCTTGGTAATCCCGCCTACAAAGCTCTGATTGGCTCCATTGTTTGTTCAACTGTCAGAGCCAACCATCAATGAGCACAACACCATTTCCTGGTCGGCTAGGGACGATTGATCAAGCTGTCCTGCTCAGGGCGGCTGTGGGTGTTTCGATGAGATGAGGGGGGTTATTCATGTATATGTATCTACATATATTACGCATGTATATGTTCTGTTGACTCTGTAGTTGTTTTCTGTATTTACTTTTAATGCATTGTAAGGAGTGGATGCAAGACGAAAGAAAAGAAAGGAAACCTTTGTTAAACTAAAAGTCGTTTCTATCTTGGTACATTCTCCTGGTCTTTGTGTTAACAGAGGAGTACATGAGGTAGTTAAAGTACCTCTATATGTACTGTATATTCTCTGGGTGAAAGTTTTTTTTGGTAATTAGTAATACCAGAAAAGTTTCCTCTGGGCTTACAGCTTGGTTACACATAGAATCAACAATGTAAAGCCAAATGGAAACAGCAGCGAATTGGATTTTTTTTCCCTTTATCTTTGCCTCTAAATTGATTTTCCAGTTGCCAGCGACACAAGTGGTGTGTGTGATATTGAAATAATGGCCGATAGATAGAGAGAATTTCATTCCCAAGTTCCTTTCATCCCAATGAAGGCCAAAGAGGGTCACATTTCTGGCACAAAAGGCCCTTGCCAAATGATGCTCTCTTCCTATTAGAAGAGAAGACAGAGAGGGTAATTTCATACTTGTTTATGCCCCACATTCCCTGGCTCTTCTCACATCAGAGTAAATTGATTTCACTCCTCATATTGCAGCAATCCTCCAGTTTCTTCCACTCCATGCTGAAATTAATCATGGTAATGTCCCCTCTAAGTGAAAAGAAAATTAATTTTCACTGCCATACTGATCTAACTAATAACGGAGTACAAGTAAGGATAAAATGGGAAATCATTACTCAGCGAACATTATCTTTATTATTTGTACCCACTTCTGAGCAGAAATGAAGGGGCAGCCGTGGAGGAAGTTTAAGGTGGATACCTTGAAGTGTGTCTGACTTTCACCAAGATCCAGGAGAAAGCATTAAAAAGGCAATTGGCCATTGATTGCTTGCTAATAGCAGAAAGAGGAGGGGGAAGGAAAAAATGGCTGCAACAATTTTCCATCTTTAAAAAAAAAGCCTATCCATTCATGCATGTTATTAAAGCCGTTGAGCTGAAATCCCCAGCTGAAAGACTCTGGATATGGAAGATAGGATCTTGGCAACCTGAATTTACCAAAGCTGTGACTTATTAAGGTGTGTTTGACATCCATGAATCACAATGACACCCTGCCAAAATTCTTAGTTGTGATCTAAAGCAAATATCCCTCCAGCTAAACGATGAGCCTTTCCATGTTCTCGTTGTTTTCCTCTTTAGGTCATTGTCTCACGATTGTTTTAATCATTTACGCACTACATACGGTTCCATGTTGTAACACACATTAACATACGAGCACAGAAATCTGAATATTTAATGATCTTTGATCAAGCACAAATCAACTGAACAGTAACACAAAGGCGATAGTAGCTTTGCTGCTCTGACGTCAGGTATGTCAATGACTGGATTTTACTTTCAGACTTTCGAGTTTCCGTCTTAATGACCCGTCTGTTCACCCTTCCATTGTCCTTGTTTTTTGAGTTTTCTGAGTTCTGAGTCCAATGCATCGCACCAAAGTCTATCAAAAGATGCTGCTCAGTTGTTGAACTATGGGAAATGTAGGATGCAACATTTTAGCAGCTGGGCCCAGTTGCATCCAACTGAACATCCATCCATTTTCTTATTGTCATCAGGGTCATGGTGGAGCTGGAGCCTATCTTGGGGATACCCCACTTCAGCCTGGACACGTCGCCAGTTCTTCACAGGACTGACACGTATAGACAAACACACTCACGCTTACACCTACAGGAATTTAGAGTCTCCAGTCTTTGAACTGTGGGAGGAAGTACCTGGAGAGACTCCACATAGAAAGATCCCAGCCTTTCTAGCATTAGATCAACTTAAGCAGAAAAAATCTAATGTTGCCCAGATGACATTTTTAAATGATCATTATTCCTTTCTTGACTTTCCCTTTGATTTTGGGACAGAGCCAGAAAGCAACTTCCCTCCCATCCAGCCCTGCTGCTCCAACTCTGCACTCAGCACTTTCCTTCTATACTGTGTGTGTCTATCAGCTCAACAAAGTAGCTACACAATCCACAGAACTAAAGGTGGTCTTAGCGCCGCAGCATCCTGCAGGATCATCACGTGTTCCTAAATCTAGAGTCGGTTTCTGCTCAGCCTTCTCTGCTCTAACACATGCCTGCTTTAAATGCTTCTCTTAATTATTTCCCCTGCTGGGACAAACTTGCTGATGGCTCTTACTTTGTATCAGTTAACAAATTGATTTCTGACCGTTTGCTTGTACAGTAGCTGCTTCAGCGCCTGGCGATGTTGGTGTATTGTCCTTGGGACAGGCTCAGTCTACATGCTGACTAAACATACAGTAGGAGGAGTAACTGCCTCCAGGATGCATACAGGACAAGCTATGTCCTTATCTGTCTGCTGAGTTCACTTTGCCTTTACTCCAGTATGGAGTTTATTTGTAGCACAGTTACAATCACAGACTTCACATCACATCGTCACATCTTAAACAATAATATGTGAAATGGATCACCTAGACCCTCAAACGATAAGGAATGAGTTAAAACTCCCTCCTGCTAAGTTTCTTTCCCTCTTCATGCCCTGACCTGGTTTGACTCAGAGAAGCCTTTGATTGGTGCTCCTCCCTGTTTCCTCCTGCCGATGGATTTGCTGCACAACTATCTTTCTTTTTCCTGATGGAGCTGCCCGCCTCCATTAAGTTTCATTCTGTTCAGCTCTGAGACCTCCTGACTTTGTTGCACCTGCCCTAAAATAACCTTTCTTTCTGAAGTCAGTATGACTTTGTATGACTGTGTATCAAAGCCTGATTCATGTTCTACCTCTGTGCTACAGAGCTCCATTACTGACCAAAATCTATAGAAGACACTGGCTGGCATGTTCCTTCATCACCATAAACATGCACTGTACATTCGGTACTGTACTGAAGTAAACAGTCTGCAAAATCTAGTTTGAATGAAAGAAAACTAATTTATTAATTGTTCACCTTAAGAACTCTGAACTAATTACATTTCAGTTATTTGAGCACATTTATGGCAGTTCAGCCTTTATTCAACAGAGGACTGTTGGGAGGGGTGATGGGAGAGGACGGGGCGTCATGCAGCAGCAGTCCCCAGTGGGTATCGAATCAGAGAAGCGGCTCTCACAATATCAGTGTCACGGATCGGATCTTAATTCAGACACCTAACACTCGTACAATGTGAAATTGACATTGCGTATATTTCTGACACACTCTGCAGGAGAGTGAGGGCTGGATTTTTCCACTTCACGTCATATCTTTCAGAGGAGTGAGGAAAAAATGTCCACTTTAGCTTCAACTTCAACAACAGTCAATCTGAGACAGACTCATAAGGAATTTGTGACAGCTCCGATATCTCCCAGCTGGCAAAAAGAACTACTGAAGTGTCGACAAACAGCAAAATTGCTGCACTTAGCCTTGGAGCAGCTGAGGCCAGCCTTTGTTTGGAGTTTAATTGGCTAGACACAGTTTTTAAAATATGTTTAAAAGCTTAATTTTTCATATTGAAACAGTACAACCATGAAATCTGCCTTTAGCTCGTGGTATTTGTAAAGTAAAAATGTGTTGATGAGGGATTAAAGCTTGGAGTGAGTGTTTAGCTTCGTCCGGTATGCTCGAGCAGCACTGACATCATTTCAAATTGTTTTTTAGTCCCTTTATTCAATATGAACATAGTTCAGTAAATGTATTCCAGTCACATGCATTGCATGTTTCCAATAGTTGGAGGGGATTGTGTTTCAGGTAGCAAGATGATAAATGACTCTAAGTTTTCTTTAGCATATTAAAGCTTCTGTTTCTTTTAGCTTTCCAACAAGGATCCCATGTTTTTTGATTTTAAAGTCACTCTCAGTGTAACAAAACACTGAACCCAAAGCTCTGTGCTTTGTATGGATAGATAGTATGTCATCAGTAATAATGGACAGACAGTATACCACATGAGGTTAATTCTAAACTCTGTTTTCCTCTGTAAATCTCAAAATGTCTCTGCTGAGAAAACGTCCACAAGTTTACTGATGGAAGCAATCCTGACCCGCCGTGCAGAGTGGAAAGAGACAAAGATGAGTGTTTTACAAGGGTTTTACTCACATCACGTCACACAATCACCATCAGTAAACAGAGGGACTTACCTGGCTCTCACTGTCCAGACAGAGGCCGTTTCCTGGGGGACATTTCACCAAAGAAGTCTGCACAGAGGACCGACCTGGTCACAGTGACTCCACAAATAAACTGGGTGATATTTTTTCTCATGTAATGTACTGTTGTTTGTTCTTATGAAGGAAATGTCTATTTACGACTGTTTTAGAGCTGTTTGTTTTTTCTTTAGTTTTTTAGTGCTGCTTAAGTGACAAATTCACAATTCACAAGTGATAAAGTCACATAATTGGTATCAAATTAAAAAGGAAGTTATTTTTTTAGTAGGTAAACATTACAATCAGAAAACTTATGATTGTCAATTCAACGTTTAGTCCCGTGTTTACTTTCTTTTGGTTTATTTCATCTTTGATTTATGGACCAGTATTTCATTCCAGATGATTCTGGGTCTTGTGCATGAATGGATCCTCATGAATGACACCGTCAGTCAAGGAAGCAGGCTGGCTTTGAGTCACAACATGCCTGTTCTATGTAACATAACAAATAGTGCAGACTGTATTGTAGACAGCTGGATCTTGCAGCATAGATGAATAATGGAGTTACTGCATAGAGAATAACACCTGAAGAATAACAACACCTAGTGGGAAATCATGCTTTAACATTAGTTTCATGAAGAAAAGCAGATTCTTTCTTTCTAAGCCACCATGTTTCACAGCTCCGTCAGCAGTGGCACTTCTCTGTGTCTCTGTTTGGATGAATTCTCGGGGCAATTAACAGGCAGTTCCCAGGCAGCGTGAGAGGAATGGCACGCAGAGGATAATGAATTTCCTCATCCTCTCTGCAAACAGGCCGTGGCCCCTGTCTGCCCAGCCCACCGACTCTGAGATCCACCTGAACATCAGCCAGGGTTCATGAAGCATGACCAGAACAGAGGCCAGAGGGGATGTAAGAGGAACATCAGGATGTACAAAGAGGTTCTGCCGCCGCACGCTGAATGCAAAGAAGTGCAGCAATGTATGTCGATCTTAATATCTCTGCTGGGCAACAGTAAATACAGGTTCTGTTCTATCAGTGTATTGATTGTTCTGCTGAAAACACATTGAAAGGGAGTGTATAAAGGTCTTATGAAAGCAATTCTGCAGGCCTGCTGCCTTTCAGTGTGGACGGGTAATTATTACCAGAGAAAAGTAGCAGTGTGCACAAGAGATCAATAATCATAAGCACTGAAACATAGTTACATACAGTGCAGCTATTCAGTCTGTGTCTTATTAAAGCGTGAATCAGTGAGGACTCTATGCAAACGTGACTCCTCATGCAGCTATCGGGAGTGCAAATGTTCAGAGGAACCTCGAGGGTCTGTAACAGCAGACGTGACTATCAGATTTTCTTGGTCTTCCCCTCAGGAGCAGCGCGTTTGTCTCTCTTTTCACAGTACAAGATTGAACAGATAATATAAACCGTGCATGAAAAGCTGGAATTGGACATCACAGGAGGTGATTTTATTGCTTCAGGTTATCATTCAGTGAGAACAAGCATTGACGCTGTGTAATATGTGAGGAACAGTCTGAATCGACCAACAAAACTGCAGCCTTTTTATTTTAAACCTTAAAGGAAAACTATAGTTTACACAACTCTGGGTTTGTTCCTGAAGCTGAATAACTTATGGTTATAGTGTATCTCCACAGAGAGCTGCAGGAATAAGTCCTAAACGTAAAACCTAAAGAAATGTTGACTATTTTTCTGCAGTCCTCTGTCTCAAAGTCAAAGGTTCCTGGTTAGATGTCTGGCGAAGCCTCCTGTTTTGTTCTGCGACATAAAATACATCAGGAACTCCCCGACTCGTGAATGAACATGTGGCTAAATGAGACCACAGAGGTTGTCAGGGACATTAAACATCATCATGCCGAACACTTAAAGCTTAGCAGCGCTGACACTGAAGTCATGTGTCTGTGGTATAGTTCATTTACGGGGCTAGCTTCTTTCTTCCTCTCTCACCTGCCCATTCACCATGACACCTGCTTCCCATCATCCGATCGACCCGCTTCGAACGTTCAGTCTCCCGTGTAGTAACAAACACTAAGGCATTTTTTGACCTTTGCTTTGTGATTCTCTGACTGACTCTAATCTCCCCGTGTCTCAAGAGTAACGCCTGCCCTCTCCCTCTGCCTTGTGTACTTGTTTCAGTAACATTGAACTGATTCTGGTTTGTGTAACAATAATGGATCAATACTTTTATATTCTTTCACGAGGTAGATAAAGAGAAAATGTCATTTTAAGAAGGTAATAGGCACCGTGTGATAATAATAATATTCAACGTCCCATCCAATTATGTAAACAGAGGGTAGCCATTGACCTGGTCTTGCAAACAACCAGTCAAACTGTTAAGTTTTGAAAACCTCTCTCCTCTAATATTTCTTCATTGTGCCTGCAGCTTCCTGTGTTCAGCGAATGGAAGAGAGCATAGAACATGCAGTCGAACTACCAACAGACAATTGATTGCCCATCCCAGTGTTCTGAACAACCAGTCCAGATTCTCCATTGTTTGCCTGAGGAACTCCTTCTCCTCCGTCGTTACAATGATCACTTGATTAGCTTTTTTTGTGTGTCTTTACAAGGTTTAAGTACATTCAGTTAAGCTGCACAGTGCCCTGATTTCACCTCTTTTCATGCAGAGATCAGCCAATTTTATGTTCAGTTCGGCAGAACAGAAAAACATACAGTGTGATATGAGGGAAAACCACTCCATAATGTGGCTGCAACAGATCACGATGTATTGCAGCCACAAAGAGTGTAGCGTTTTGAGTAATCACAGACAGACTCTTCATGAAGGCTGATATTTACATCCTTAAAAAGCAGACAAAGTTCACGGCCCTTCTCTGAAGAATAATGAAGATTTACGGAAGCAAGAATGTCAGAAACTTCAAAACCTGACTACAAAGTAAGCCCTGATCACAGACACAGTGTAAGGAGTGTTTTACATCCTCCAATGTGCATATAATGATGAAGGGGATGATCAGCATGCTCCTGTCTCCTGAAGGATCTAACATCAAGCAGGTGGGAGAAAAGGGCACCTCTTCCCACATGATTGAGGTGAGGCAGGGCGGTCATTGGACGTGAATGTCATGTATGAGAGATCAATGGAGTGACAGGAGCCAGCAGAGAGGCACGGCGCGCTGACAGCTCCGCCATGAATATTTACAGCCTCTCCTTTCTCTGTGTCTGTGCGAGAGCAGCACTCCCCTCTCCTCTCTTGTGTCAAAATGTGTGTGTTTAACTGGTAGATTTAAACAAGAGACTGGTGGAAATTCTCTGAATTCATTTTTATTTTCTTTGTTTAGGATTTTCTGATCCATAAACAAAACCTTCAGAAACTTAGACTTAGACTTAGACTTAGATTTAGACTGCACTTTATTGATCGCTTTGGGATGACTCCCTGAAGGAAATTGAATTTCCAGTAGCATACAGACATTTGTATACAAAATATAGGAGGTATCAAAAAGATACAATATAAGATAAACAATAGACTCTTCGCTAAATATATAAACGGTAGAACAATAAACTCTGCCTATGTTTATAACATTATTATATAATATTATTTAGAGACCCAACAATTCCCACCTTGAGCAAGCCCTGTTTCCTCCTGCCGATGGATTTGCTGCACAACTATCTTTCTTTTTCCTGATGGAGCTGCCCGCCTGAAAACGAGCTGAAAATATTTTATCAGTGAATATTTTACTGATACTTTCAGTATTCATATTTATAAGACTATTATGACATACTATACCATAATTCACAACATTTCTTCATCACGTTGATAAAAAAAACTCATTTGCTGTTTAAAATGTTCATATATGCAGTTATAAATGTTTAGCATGAATACTCTGCTCTCAGCATTTTCATCAGCAGCAGGCAGCTGTTAACAAAACTTAAGTACTGATGGTTTGGTTGGAGATCTGCTAGTAGCAGCTAATGTGAGCTTGAGGAGCAGCTACAGAGGTCTGGTTAGCTTGTTTTGTTACCTTCACAAGAACAGAGTTTTCACTTTTTCTGTCTTGTAATTTTAAGATCCAACGATGCTGACTCAAGTGACATCACTTGAAGACATTCATTGAACACACAGAGGGCGTTGGAAACCCTAAAGGCGTTATACAACTGTATAGCAATACTCTGCAACACCTGTACACAAACTTTAATGTCAAAAATGGGTGGAGTTTTCCTTTAAAGTGGTTATATTTCAGTGTTTAGTTCACAGCTTTCCATTGCCCTCAAGTGGTGGAATTCAATGAATGAATGCTGCATTAACTTATTCATTAAGTAAAACTGACGGTCGATTGTAACGTTGTCAAATATCTAGCCTTATGTTTCAACAAGAAAATGTGCTACGTTGCCTCAAATTATTATTTTAATTCTGTAGTCCACTGACACAGACAGCAGGTTTAGACCAATGACAGTAAAAAGAAAGGACAGAGCCTCAGTGATGTCACCCACAGGTTTCCAAAGCGCTGTTTTAAAACCAAAAATATAGCTGCTGGCCTCCGCCATGTTGGATGTACTGCTTCTTCTGCCTCCGGTCTAATCTAGCTACCTATAAAGTCATGGCTCATTGGCGGAAGTGAGGCACCTGGGTGCTCTAATAAGCCATCTGTAATGGCGCCCACCTGTCAATCAAGCAGTCACACTGTTAACTCAGACAACACAGGGCATCCTGTACAAAGCTGGCACTTTTAAATAGCCATGCTAACGTTAATAGCAACCACAACTGTGCTTTACTTACTCAAAAATAGCAGCCCACAAAAAGACATGACAAAGCGCACCCTCTATGTATCAAGAACACCATCCCTTCATATCGTCTGTTAGAAGAGGAGTGTAGCTTCCTTTGGTGTGCGTAGGGGAGGTGCAGTTGAGTGATGGTGAACATGAGCTGAGCAGTGAAGTTGACAATAGATGCACAGTGAAGGTTACAAAGGCTGCAGCGTCTCACGACCAAAGCAAAGCTCTCGACTGCGGCTCGAGTCGAGCCATACCATGCGGTGAAAACAGAGCTATACATTAGCCACATGCAATTAGCACACACTTGGAGTGAAAACCTTGTACAATTACTGTGTCAGGATTTCAATTTTTAAAGATTTTTTTTTTCCACACAGGTTGTTTTGTTGAGCACATAACTGCGTTGCTCCTCTCCTGTGAAGAGGCCCTCATGTGAAATTGGACCACTCATTCGAGACGAGCCTCACATCCGAGCAGCTCGTACGAGAGCGGGACAGGACCCTCGACTGAAGATGCGCCATTAAACCCATTTCACATAAGAAGTCTCCTTTCTAATTTTGAGTGATTCTTTAGTGGAGGAGGTGAACTGAAGAGCTCTCGCTGTAGAGCCACTCAGCCCGACATCAAAGTCCCGACTCCCAGCTGGATTAATGGGAGCGCTCTCAGGGTGATTACACCACACACACTCAGGTATACACACGGCGACCCTCTTCGAGAAGTGGATTTCTTTATCTTGTTTTGGAGGGATTAAACCCCCCCCACCCATTGACACACACACACACACACACACAGACACTTTGACGGCAAAACAAAAATAGTTCTGAGACCAACATCCATGTCATTCAGTTCAGATCACCTCAACCTTGAGAGGCCGGTTTTAGTTGGAGGCAAACGAGGTAGGTATGAGGGGGAAGTGAAATATGGAAACATGTATCATCCCTAATGTGGTGATATATTATACAGCAGTATTTGGTAATGGCGTGTATTCATAGTGTCAATGGCTCTGTTAAAGTGACAGGAGTTATCCCGCTAAATTATGGCTGTAATCATGATCCCTGCCATCAGTAAAGCTTCACTCTAATATCACTAATGGCCAGTATGGTAATTGTAGCACATTAAATGTCTAAGGAGCCACATGATGTCTTTCAGGAAATTTATGACAATGTTTTGGTTTATGGGTTTTCACACGTTCTTGTCCAACTTTAGTCATTTCCATAATTGTGTTTGACACACTCCGACTTAATGTGATGCATTAGAGAACGGCACAAACAGATCCTGTGTATCTATTAAAAAGCTTAACTGCTTGTTTCTAGATGCGCCAGCGTCGCTGTAAGCTCAGCATTCACACATAAAAAGCCAGATCAGGTGAATAATTTATGATTCTCATCCCTCTCTGTGAAAGCATAACACACTCTGAGTCTGATCTGAAAAAAAAAAAAAATCTGTCTGCAGTGCATTATGAGCGGGGGGTCTATGTTGTGCATTAGTAAAATTTGAATGTGGAGTTGCATAACCCGGTATAGCGTTCTCCGCAGTAGCTGTCCGCTCATCCACTGGTGTCCCCCCCCTGCACAGGAAGAGGCCAGCCAAGTTGTCTTACGCATGACAGCTTCAATCTGCTGTGGGATGGCTGAATAATTCAAAGTTCTTACGCAGGACCATCTGGCAGGCCCAAAGCAGGCGCGCGAGACACCAGCCTTCCTCAAAAATAGCTTTTGTAAAGCAAGAGTGCGGGATGAAGCAGCAGGAACCCTGCACAGGCAGATTGAGCTGCTTACCAGCAAACTGAAATGTGCTGTGTCAGACTGATGGCTTATTTGGGAGGACACAGGCAATCAGAGAAGGAGCTCAAATATTGTTGAGATGACATAAAGTCCATTTTCACTCCGCAGTCAGGCTGGAAGAGATAGATCAGCTGGAATGCCGAATCTCTTCCTGTCTGTGTGTTACACACACAAACAAAGACACACACACACACAAACATCTGTTTGTTTGGGAGTTTGACTGTTGATGATCATTTCCACGTCTCCAAACTGCTTCAGTCTTTTTAGACTAATTCTTAATGCAGAAAAAAGAGATGCGATGTTGCTCCATAACAGTTTATTAATTCTGTGTTGCTGAATACATCACATATATTAGTCAACCTCCCCCTTCTCAAACAAGCACTGTTCTGATCTAATGAACTTAAAAAGAAGAGGAAGAACTATGAAGACGAGGAAGAACAGACTCTGGACCTAGAAGCAGATCCATTTCCCATTTCATAAAGAGCAACTTAAAGCTGCAATAATCAATATTTCTATATCAGTCACGGATGAAACAGTTGTGTGGAATGTGCAAGGAGTCATTCCTAATAAGAAACCCACAGAGAGTTATCACCTGACAGCGTGTGTTTTAGCACCTTTCAGCTCATTGTTTTGTTTCTGGTTTTATTCTTTCAGGGCTGCAGCAGATTTGGTTCACTCTTATCAAAGTCTTTTCCAGCAGCAGCAGGAAGCAGCTTTCTATCAAAAAGATCATATAACACAGTGCACTTCCTGTTCAGCACCAAGAGTCAGACAGGCTATCTGGTGAACATGGAGCAGTTAGCCAGAGCCATATAATCTTCTGAGATGAGTTCATAGAAGCATATGTATTGAACCTGGTGGAAGTTTTTCCTCGCCACTGTCATCAAGTGCTTGCTCATGGTAGGAACTGTTGGGTCTCTAAACAATATTGAGTCCAGACCTGCTCTGTATGGGAAGTGTCATGAGATAACGTATGTAGCTTTAACAGCAGCAGAAAATCTTGTTTATGCTGATCTCCAGCTGTTTAACCTGCCGGCTACTCCTGGGTGTGTCAGTACACTGTGACATCACTGTGGGCGTGGTCACAGGTGCAGAGCAGTGTGAAACAGAGCAGAGCCCATGTCTGAAGGCCCTATTGTCCAACATATTCTGCTGGCAGTAACTGATCTTGTTCTTGTTCTTCTTTCATATATATAAGTCCAGTGTGTCATTCCGTCATATTTTGCTTAACTGAGTCATCTTTAAATTCTCCTCAGCTTGTTTTTCACAAAGACTCTTGTCTTGGAATTCTAAGATCCTTTCATGAGCTAAAAGACTGACTCCCCATAATAATATAAAACGTATCTGTAATTAGCAGCGCACCTGAACTCTGGAAATCTGGAGACAGATTTCCTGACGTACTTCTAGAAACTTTTGAGCGCTCTCTCACTGAGCTGAGCATCTTTGCGCATCCGCCCTTCCTCCGCCATCCTCCCCTCCTCCTCCTTCAGGAACACGCCCCAGCTCTCCCCGCGCACTCTTCTCCAGTCAGCAGCACTACAACGAGCTCCACACGTCCTCAGCGCCGCACTTATCCGCGCCGGGTGCTGACGGAGGGGGCGCTTAGGTGTAAGTGGACTTCAGGAAGGCTTCCTGAGAGAAGAAAGGTAACGATGTCGTCGCGGCAGGACGCCTACTGAGTGTTTCTTTCGGCGTCTTCCTTTGCGCGCTTGGCTGTCCGAGCGCGCACGCTGCACGCGGAGCGGGATCATCGGGACCGGAGCTCTCTTCACTTTGCACACCTGCCTGACTTTGTCCTGATTAACCCGAAGACGTACGGCTGCGAGAGAGAGATGTGGAGAGAGGCTTTCTGACCTCCGCTGCATCCCGGCTGGAAGAGGATCCGCCGCGTCCTGTGGAGGATGCCGAACAGGTAAACAGAAGCTCAGCCGCCTTTCCAGCACTTTACTTTATGCCAGGCGTTTGCACTGGAAGCAGGAAGAGGATTAACACATAGAGTCCTGAGTTTATAGTGACCTCATGGTAGTTTGTGGTGTGTTCTTTGACTGTGAAGTCAGACATTCCTGCACAGATTCTGCTGTCATTCCTGCAATTTCTAGTCAGAAAATCTTAAGAATTCACACTCTTTCACATCAGTTATCAATGGAGCTTTAAACTTGAGTTTCCCTCCTGCAGAATTACTCTAGGGACAGCTCAGTGATCAAACATCCTGCATCAGACAAAAGAATCTTTCCATTCCCGAGTGCAGAGCAAACGTAGATTCTGTTGAATAGTTTCTCTGGATCATGAACTCCACATTCAGAGTTTAATTCTCAGCATGGTCTGAAACAATTTTCACTGGCACGGTTACCCTCAGAATCTCTTTCTCCATGTGCCAGGAGCTGGGGAGGATCAGCTCAACAGTCCAGTTAACACATTCAGCGACTCATTGTAACATCTCTTACTTTTCCCTCGTGTTTGTGTCAGTGCACCATCAGTCTTGTCGCTGGAGATTTATTATTGTCTCAGGCGACAGGTGCTATTTTCAGTGCTGCTGCATGTCATCATTATTCTGCCTTAACTCTCTAACAGGGCTTTTGTTATTAGTTAAGCGCCTGAAGCTCAGTGGCTGCCTGCGAGGACGAGAATAAAAAGACTGAGAGTGCAAAAGTGCAGAGTGATGAGCGATATTAGGAGTGCTGGATATTAACTGTGCTTTAATACTAACAGCGTGAGACTGCTGCTTATGTAAGCTCCTCAAGATACTTGGTTATCGCAGCTCTGCAACTGTATCTACCATATTTCAGGCTTCAACATGCTCCGTCTGCACCACTGGACTGCACAGCAGCTCCGTGAGAGCGCTGAATAAAAAGAATCAACGGGGAATAGAAAGGCTGAAATCACAGTTTGCTGAACCTTCTGTCACATTTTCATCCTCCTTTAAATCAATCCTTTGAACCATAATTATAGTTAGTTTGCAGATCAGAATCATTTTGTAAACTTCATGTGTGTTTCAAAGGGACTAATCACTGGAGAATTCCAGAAATACACAGTCATGAGCTGTTCCAGGAAACTGAGAGAAAAACAGCAAAATGTGGTTCTCTCCTGTTGATCCACTCAACAGTGTTTATTCACTTCAAATCCAAAAACAACCAAAATATCCAGAGTGAGAGAATTTGTTATATGAGCAGCATCTTTACCCGTTTTTCATGTTAATGTTGTATGTACCTCTTAATGCCAATTTCAACAGCAGCTGATCTCTACGCAGGTTTGAATATTCTTGATATTCTTGAATATTCTTGACTTGATATGAAGGGTCGGGGTGTAAACCACAGCTACTGTGTGTGTCTGCGTTCAGAAAGTGTGTATTCTGGTCTGGTCATCATATTTATATGCCTCCTCCCCCTTTAGGTTAGCTGTCTAGCAAACATAATAATATCATATTTAAACAATGGTCCTGAATCGATTAAATAATAAAATGTGATATGTGTTTGAACCACACCTTAAAAAAACAGGATGGTCTAAACCTAAGTCTAAATATGAGCTTTGTGACTGTTAAATGTCTCAGTGGAAATCAAGCTCTCGGTCAAAACAACAACAAAAGACGAGAAGTGGTGTGGGTTCATGGGGGTTGACAGAACACACAGCAGTCAGCACTAAATTACCGGGCTTTATCACAACTGAGCAACACAAACAATAGTCAACAACAGAGCGCATGGCTAGCTCGTTCGATGACTTCCTTCCTCGCATCATCTGGCGTTTTCCTGGAAGTTATAGCAACTAAAGGAAGTAAAGGGACTATGACGTCATCGACGGCGATCAAATGAGACGTTACCTTAAATAAAAGGACAGATTCCTGTTTGAACATACTGCATGATGTAAATACTCAACAGAAACAACTTTGAGATTGGCGTTTTATCAAACACTGCACAGTCATTAAGGATGAACCTGGCTGGAAAATGTTGTGTGTTGTGTGTTTAGCCTATAACCTGTTTAATCTGTCCAAAACACAGATCATCATCACATTTTCTTTACAATAATCTAAAAGAATTGTAAAAAAAAAAAATAGTACTTGAGGTTAAATTAATCTTTTAATGTATGATTTATTTGTGTTATGGCAAATTAAAAAAAAAAAAAAAAACACCACAAATAAGAGTGTGGGAAGAGAGAGAGTCTGTACCCATAAAAGGACAGTCATAATGAGTGAGAACGGAAGGAAATGGAAATAATTTAGCATGTATTGGATATTATTACATGTATGTGATAACACAAATGTCACAATATCAATACCTGCCTACCACCCCGATTCATATACAGTATATTAATCGTGTATTCATAATTTTCTAAACCTTGATTTCGGATTATGATTTAGAATATGTGACTCTCCATCAGTGATTAATCACTGTATGTTCACATATACACCATGACATACAGGCAGAACCACTCAAAAACAAGAAGTTGATTTAGTTTATTTATGTTGGCCTGAAAGCGGTCTATGCTCAGTTACTGCTGTCAGTCTGATGACTGTTTCCCTCCACGTTGCTAAAACCTCCAAATTCACAGCAAGAATCCAGAGGTCATGTCCTTAGCAGCACTGATGTCTGGTTTTGTCATTCTAGTCAGAGAAATTGCAGAGTCCATATTTAGTCCCTCACCTCAGCAATCTCTCACCTCAACCTAAATGGAACTTCCACACTAGCCCACAATGCATCACAGCATGGAGTTTGGCTCCAATCAAAGGATTGCAGCAGATGTGTTGCTGAAGGTCTAATTTGATCTTTCTATCAGAGGTCATGATGGCATGCAGTTAGCAGCAGCCAGGACAGCATATTGTCCTATTCATCTTAATGACTCCTGTGGGCAGGGCGGCAGCGGACACTGAGGAAGGGCCTGAAAATGTTCTCCGGTGACCTTCTGGGAGTAACAAATGTGTGAGTGCAGACGAAAAAACAACGGAGCCCAGCACCGGGAGGCTGCCAAGTCCAGTAAAACTGTGAAAAGAAAAGGAGAGCAGGGGAGCGTTAGTCTATCAGTCTGATTTTACAGCAACCTTCCCATTGCGTCAATCTGGCCGCTCCCCTATGCCCGAGCTGGTTATTACATTTCACTCACGTTCGCCTTTGCAGAAGCGCTAATTGAATGCATCCAACGCTCAGGCAAAGGCCTATCTTCTGTACCAGCATGACCTTGGTTACTAGGTACCAATAACTTTAGTGAGCGAGGCGCTGGAAGTGGAAGTGAGGCCCTGCAGCGTGCTGTGTCATCACTCCAGATTCATGATGGCCAACCTGCTACGTCCAATTTAGGAAGACGTGTTTGGGTAGCTACAACACGGATTAATTTCTGTCTTAGCAAGCAATTATGGAGGCAGACACCGAGAGGCGGAGGAGGGTGACTCTGTGGGATTGAAATCTGAGGATGGTGCAGAAATTTGTCAGCCCTCCATGCTGACACCCTTATCCAAGTCATCTTCTTTCAGGATTGTGATATATGACTAAGGTGACCGTAATCATTATTCACAGGCTGGTCTTCTCCTTCTTTTCCCTGGCATGCCTTCCTCCTGGGTCTGATCAAGTGTGTTCTATTATCCAGCAGTAATGATTTGTGGAGGTCTGTGGTGCTGAAGCATCTGAAGGACGGCGCGTTGCCGAGCCTTCCAAAACAATATCATAACCCACATCCATTAGCCATATGGGTTCCATTCCCCAGATTTGCTTGATGCAATTTCAGTATCCTCCCACAGCGGAGCCACAGTGTGAGCCTGGGATTCATTTAATTAGATGATTTTTTTGTTCTTCTGGTTTCTACACCTTCCTCAAAAGGCTTGTTTTCATTTAATATTCATCCCACGGTCAGCATAAAGGCTGTAGCTGAGAATTATTTACATTATTGATCATTTTGACAACTGTTGTTATGATGAAACATTTAGTCTGTGAAATATTAGACAAAAAATGATAGTCCAGCTGGTACCAGAGAATGTTTGAACGCTTGTTTTAAATTATCATTTGATCATCAAAGTTATTAGTTTTCTGCCAGTTGGCTTACCCATTAATTGGCTAATTCAACTTAAAGTTTGATTTTTGACTATATATAATACACAAAACATTTTATTATTAGATTTCTGTCAGAGCTTTCAGTGTCATCTCTCTATGAGGTCACAAGATGTGACTGAAAGCTCTGGAAGAAATGAAATCATCAGTATGTGAATCATGTCGCTCTGTGTGCAGACTCCTCTACACGCTGGTCCATAGCACTGATAGTGGTTAGTGGTTTGTTCAAAATGAAAGTTTGAAATGCACCCTAATCTTACAGTTTTAAATACTGTAGTAAAATCCCATGCAAAGCTATTAGATTCGTATCATCAGCAAATAAAAGTGGGAACAGATCTTTACAAACCAAGGCATGAACAGGAATAATACAACATAAGAATTTAATGTAAGAACAGTACCATTCAATACTCTTAAATAATGAACGGGTTTAACTTTCACTTGCCTGTTTTCTGTTTTGTTTCCACACAGTGTCCAGACTCAGAGATCATTTTTCAATAGTTCAACAGCGTTGGCATTGAAAACCTGTGTGGGCCTGCTTTTTTTCCACACAAATAATTGATCAGGAATCATTTGGGGAATTGATAATCAGCCCAATAAGCAGAATTGATAATGGCATTGGTATCAATAAAATCGTATCATTTCCCATCCCAACTGAAGGTTGGCAGGTTGTTAACACGAATCTAAAACAGCAGTGGGCCAAGAATAGAGCCATGTGGCATTTCAGAACAAATTTGAAATTTAGCAGTAATGTTAAAATCACCAAGTGTATCAAAATTCTTGCACAGTCAATTTTGTTCCAGTAGAGGAATGTATGAAGTATCTTTGAAAAGCAGAGAACTATAAGGGTTGTACTATTACGAACACCCCACTTGCTGATGGGTGTAACATTTTATCCGTTTTAAAGTCAGTGGATGTAGGTTCCGCCTGATATGAAGTTGATGGTGGGTTTTATGCCTTACTTTTGCTTCCGTGTGAGTAATCAAATGCAATAGCTCTGCATTGCTAGCATTTTAACGCCTGTGATTGAAGCCGTGCTGCAGTTTTACATGCATTCATTTACTGCCGCTGATGTGTTCACTGTGTAATTGACTTCTGAACACATAAATAATGACAGCTGTTATTCCCTTCCCCTTCTCCCCCTGCTCGCTGGATCTCTCATTGGCAGTCCATCCTCTCCTCCATCTCACCTCTACTTCCTAATCACAGCAACCACAGGCTTACAAAGAGCAATAAGTCAGAAACATGGAGCAAACAAAGCCATGGCCTGGGTGGATGAGGTTTCTGGAAATAAAACATGAACTCCCATCTAAGGGTGGAGTATGTTTATGGGCCTGTGTTGCTCAGTGGATGGAGGATAGCACCAGCAGTGCAGGGGGTTCCCATGGGGGTCACCCATGCTTAAAATGTAAGCACTCAGGGCATCAAAAGGTGCTTGTGTTCAGTTAGCACTGTTAGATCAGCTGCAGCAGGACAGAACTGAAGAAATGTCAGTGAGAGAGCTCAACTGTTAGCTGATCTGTATATGAGAGTTTGACAAAATTAAGATAATTGATCACTGCTTTACAAAAATGAACAGTTCATTGGTTATATGCCCCAACAACATTATTTACAGTTTGTAATTAAGACAAAGTGGCAACCTCCGTGGCTGTGGAATGGAAGTGACAAAAAAAATGTCCTCAAATGTCCACTTGAGGCTGGCTACAGAATGAGTCAGTCTCCATAAGTCCCCATGTTCAAATGTCCAACTTCACAGAAATAAACATGTTTACAGCCTGGTACAACAGCAGTTTTGGTCTCTATGGCTACTTTCCCCGTTCATGACAACTGTACTGAGGGTGAATTTATACACAACTCATCTGTTCAAATGGTATTAAAGCTTAAAGTTATGCAGAATTAACATGGATTCTTTGATTGACAGGTGGGAGCTGTAGTAGCACAAAGTAGTGTTAGTTGAGGCTTAGCTGTAGCTGACAGCTAAAATCGCCCGTGGCACTAATGTATTCATTTAACCTTCAGCTATCATTCTTTTTGCATAAAGTAGTGTGCATCACATGAACACAGACAAAATCATCAGTCTGTATCAGCTGACATGATCATTGTAGTCTTTAAACAAACTGCATTTATTGGGGGCTATTTTCGGCATTTTAATCCACATTCAGTGCTCTAGTGAGCATTTTTGGCATCAGGACGGTGTGTGTTTTTGGTGGTGAAGTGACATGTCATTGCAACAGTGTGACTCACTGATACTTGTTAGTAGATACAGTACATTCATTGATGGTTTGAGTCTTTTCATAGAGATGCAGTTCTAAAAAGAGAAGTGTCGTCAATCTTATCCTTTAAGTACCACGCACACAGCAGAGTGAACATGATGGCAGCTTCATTTTTTTCAGAGACCCTTCACGAGCCAGCACTTTTCAGCTTGCCCCAGGTCCGCAGTGTATCATTTAATTTGCTGTAGGGATATGCACCATGTGAGCACCATAAAAACTACAGCCCTAGCCTCGTGTGGTCTGTGGAGATATCTGTACTGATTAAAACAGGATCTCTTCCGTCAGATGTGCGCGATGTGGACGACTGAAACATGCTTGTGAGACGCCCTGGGGTGCTGGGGCCTCGGAGCATTGTGGCCAATTGACAGTTCAGCTCTGTGTATCGCATTCAGTGTTTGTGCGATCAGCTAAAATCAACTGCAGACTGAAGACTCGCCGTTTAAGGCTGCACAGCCCTAAAAGCTGTTTCTCTAACTCTATTGTAGTGGTCCAGCATATTTGATATATGATTCTTAAATGGCTCATTATTGTAAGTCACTTTGAATAAAGTGTCATACATGTAATGTAATGCAGAGCTCTGATCTGTATGTAGTGACAGGCTTCATTCCAGGTGTCTGTTCACTCTCTGCTCGGAGTTGCGTCAGGTCGTACATATTCAAGATGACCTGAACTTCATTGTCTTCAAAAAGTATTTCATCACCGTTATAGGTCTGACTCACATTTCAGCTCCTTTATTCATTCCTGTGTGTCTTGTCATGTCCGCTATCAGCCTGCCGTAGATGTCTAATTTGAAAACAAGCACCCAGAGCGAGAAACTGTCGACAAAAACTCCAAAAGCCCCGCAGTCCTCTGTGTCTCTGCGAGTTTTTCATCCAGCTCACTGTGTTGACAAAAAAGCCAATGTCTGTGTGCTCCAGCTGTCTGCAGACAGGCACGCAGAGTTCACCTTTTTTTTTTTCCTCTCCCAACTTTCGCTTCTGTCGAATCACGGTTCAATACCCCCTCTCTCTCTCTCTCTCTCTCTCTCTCTCTCTCTCTCTCTCTCTCTCTCTCTATCTCTCAGCAGGGCTTATGCTGCTGAAACACAGCCATAAAAAAGACTTACCACTCAAGCTTTATTGACATGCTTGGACATAAGGCTGCCATACTAAATGCAAAAATCATTCAGAATTATATTTCTAGCGGAGGGCTGATTTACTCCGAGTCCTCTCAGCAGAGTAATGGCATCTCTAACTAAATGAGAGGCAGGTTCATCAAATTTTGCGGGAAGTGCTTTCCCCCTCGGGGTGTTTCAGAATTGGTGGAAAGAAGACGTAATGGAAATTTCTTTTTTAAAGCCTGAAATGTTTTTTTGCTCTGCTGAAAAAACCAAGCTAAAAGACAAGATAATGAGACATGATGTTTTCTGACAGTCATTTATCATACAGATGGGAACAAAGCTATTTTATCTCTGAAAGTTTTTTTTTTTGGAGGGGAGTGAACATGACTTTGAATAAAGGATTGGGTGCAAATTTGTCCCAGCGGAGCACCCTTATATTTTAAGCCTGCACTGGCCGCACGCGGGTCTGCATGTGGGTCTTGTCTGGCTGTCAGTGCCTTTGTCTGCGCGTAGCACCAGTGATCCGGCCGTGATGCTTAATTCTCTGCAGCTATCTGCTGCTATCAATTAGAGCTTTTATGGGGAGGTGCTGTCAGAGTTACCATGGCAACCAATGTCGTTGGCAGTGCGTCGCATCCCCCGCAGAGCTGTGGATGGAGCGCTTGCGAGTATTACTGCACAGTACATTTAAAAGATTCAAAATTTTTCAGCTCCCAGGGACAGGAACAATGAGCATAGCAGCGTTGGCAGAGTCGCGGTTGCTCATGGACGCAGCTCTTCCTTCCGTCTTGGCTTCCTTCTTGGCTTTGTACTAGTTTCTCAGGCTATTCTGAATGTTAACGGATAGCTTTGACAATTTGAGGAAGTTGCAAAAAGTGTCTAGCAGGCAGAAGTAGTAATTTACTGGAAGCAAGCCCAGAGTTATACAGCATATACTTTGGAATTACCTGCTCACACACTTTTACAAGCTGCTTTAGGATTCTGTCAAATGAAAATGTCTGAGTTAACAACTTCCCATTCTTCTATAACACACTTTATGACCAGCTATGCCCTGATTTTTAAAAATATTTGGATTTAGTGGTTGGTTTTACATGAGTGTTAAATTGAAATGTCAGGAGATGTTGACTCTCGGGATTCAGAGCCAGACCTATCATTGAAATAAAGAGGTCACGCCCCGTGTAGCTCGTCTCAGAATTCAAGGGTTTTAAGGACTAGAGGGGGTTTATATTCTACAATCAAAGCTTCCACATGTGGATGTTTTTCAGGATGTTGCCTGAATCTTTGGACTCAGTATATTTGAATTTGACTTTAGGCCAACAAAAAATAAATAAAAGGTGCAATATTTTATCACAACAGTTTTACTCCTCACAGCAAGGAAGAGGCTTTGAAACAGATTTTAGACTCAGGACTCTCACACTGTACATGATGCATCATACAAATAACTTGTAGGCTTACAATGATTTGAGACTTTCACAGACATTGAAACTTTTTAATGACACCAAGACAGTAGAAGTCAATACCACAGATAATCAAATAGTATGGATTACCTAAAAGTGATTGGATTTTAAGTACTGTCCATGCTGCTGTGCATATGCTGTGTTTTTGTTCATCTTCTACACCACACTCCATGTTTTTATTTGTGTTCCTGTATGTCTCAGAGACTCAGAAACCTCTCTACTAAAACAATGTTAACTAAAAAGAGAGAAAAGCTGTGTTACCTGACTCTCGAGGTCAGCGTTTGTAAAGTCCTGGCTGCGTCCTGATGCTTGGCTTTAACAGATGATTGAAATATATTTATATCTGCAGCAGAATTGTACCCTGGCAGTGCGGAGAAGCTTTACAAACAGCATTTATGTTTTCATTTTCAGAAAAAAAAAATCTAAATCTAAAATGTGATTTGTTTGGTGGCTGGCTGCGGCTCTGTGAGGGATCAGCGGATAAAGAGTGGTCAACCTCAAGCATCCTGTTTAGAAGAAGGAAGCATTTAGAGCCTGCGGCTGGCTGGCTGGCTGGCTGGCTGTCTGTGGAGACTGACGCTGATGAGCAGTAATCTGAACCTCCTCTGGAGTGAGAAAAACACCGGCAGCCTCCTTCTATCCCAACCGTGAGTTATGGCTCTGCTTTATCTGATGGAGCACTTAGTCTGCAGCCCCAGCCTTGTTTTCAAGTATTCTTTTCACTTACGCCCAATCGATCGCTGTTGCCAAGTGTTAATGATGAGTCATACTATTAAATGTGATGACCTGCGGCCGTATTCTATTACCTTGCTTTCTTGCACAGGCAGACCCCTGTAATTAAGGTTCAAGTAGATGCAGTAGGAGAGGCAGCTTGAAGCCAAAACTCAATTAAAAATAGCCTTCGCACGCATGCCACCGAAGAAGAAATGTTGAGCACAGTTTAAAAGTTTTAATGCTTTATTGGTTTCTGTCGCCTGAGGAGATGAATGTTTTCTTTAAACTGATGCCGAGATAAAATACTGCTGTACGAGTGGCAGGATAATCATTCACAGAAATTAACGGCCGGTACCAGCCTTTTTAATTCATACTGTTTTCATTTTTCTATAGAGTCTGTTGGGAATGTGTGGTGGAAGATGTAATGCGGAGGTCCCTGGTCAGACAGAGGGGGTTTTATGCTCATTAATAATGCAACGCCACAAAGCAGGATGTGACAGTGTTGCGTAATAAAAAGGTGCTATTAGCAACCTGCTTTTAGACCGACACGAGTGTTAAAGAAAAAAAAAACAAATGCGACCAAGCAGATAAATGATCTTTTTTCGAGTTTTATCATCTGGATGTCAGAGGTCAGTTAATCCCTTTAGGTCGCATGCCACGGCAGATAATAAAACCACAGGATGGAGCCGTCTGCTGCTCACACGTGGGTTGTCTCAAATGGTGCCTGAGTGACTTTCATTTAATGCCAAGCTGAATTATTCACATGAAAAGAGTGAACCAAACCTTCTGATTAGAGTTAGTCATGTCTGGGTGTTATCAGTGTGTGTTCCATTTTGATGTAAACAGCTTTAGTTTCATAGACGGAGAACTGAAGCTGAGACACCGTGTTGACAAGTCTAAGCATCATGTATATAGTTTTAGTTCATACAAATGTGAAGTTCAGTGTGTGGTGGCTCTGGTCATCTCCGTCTCTGCAGCCTCGCCTCCACTGCCTCAACACGAATCCAAAAATGCCAAAGAGGTGGAGCGTTGGAGGGGGTGATGTGGGCTGAATGAAGCTCGGTTGCTACCAACAAGGCACCTGTAACAGCACCCACCTGTCAAAGCAGGTGCACAGCCATGGAGGTTGCTGCTTGGTTCTATTTGAGAGTGTGTTACGTGGTGTTTATTAGTGAGGCGGAGAACGCGGTTAGAGCAATTGGCTCAGGATCACATCTGGGATTTCTTGGGGGGTTGCTGGTTGTATGCAGTTGCTTCCCAAGTGCCACTGGTTTACAGTGAATAACTTCTTCAACGCTGGTCGCAGTCCCTTTTGAAAGATATTTTTTCACTTTTGCATTCATATTGTGCTGTTTGGGTCACACCTTTTTCAGGTTTTACAAACACAAGACACAACACTTTGCATTTGGAACATCACTGCCAGTTTCAATTTTTTTTTTCCGCAAGTTCAATTTTTTATGAGGATCAGTATCACGGAGCCATCGCAGTGCCCTCCGCAACCGTTCTCCCGCTGAGAGCGTCACATTGTGGGATTGCACTGCCGTATCAAAGGTTCAGTCAAGAATGGGGTTATTTTAGCAGCTGCATGTTGGAATTTCTAATGTATATATTTTACAGTAGTTTCTTTCACCCTCACAGTGTGAACGTGCTTCCAACAGTACACAAAACACAGTCAGATGAATTATGTAGGGTGGAACTGGGACACAGGAATTGGGTCTTGAGAGAATACACTGTACTGTAACTGGGGTCAAATAATGACATCATAGTTTTTATAGTATGATCTTACTATCTGAAGAAGAAATAATCCTGTAGCTCTTTCTTTCACTGGCATCTGAAACTATATTTCATTTGTGCCACTGATGCACACTTTGTGAAGGAAAGAAGACAAGACTGGAATCATATCCAGGCTTGGAGTCTTTCCAGAGAAGGCAGCAGTCGTCCTCACAGGTTTATTGCAGTCTCAGGTCAGTCCTCCTGCTCTGCATTCAGGTCAGCTTTTAAATGCTCAAAGGGATTTAATAAAGGATGTGTCAAAGGCCACAAAAGCTGCAAAACCAGAAATACTCTGCAGTCAAAATAGGAAAATCCTATTAATATTTAATGTGTTTGACTGTGACTGAGCCGGGTTGAGACCATTTTATTTTTTCCATTTATTGTCACTTAGCTGTGTCATCTGTAATCAGGAGCCAGACTTACCTGCTCTGACAAGAAGGCAGCAGATTTTAGAGGCCACAGCGCAGCGAGGATCGGTCATGGATTTCAGAGATGTTAAGCAGATAAAGGACAGTGTTACATCAGCAAGTTAATAGAATTTGTCTCATGTACAGCATGCTGCTGCATTGCTGAATGGGGAAGTAGTGGGTGTAGAAGAAAGGGGGGGAAGACATCATCAGCATATCAGTGTTTCTGATGCTTTGTGCCTTGGAGTGTGTTAATCTGCAGATATTTGTGTGTGGATGAAGAGTCTGTAGGCCAGGGACGAGGCGCTGTATCCAAAGTGTTTCCATGTGAGAAGTATTAACCAATCGCGTTTGAGCGTTTGATTGCATAAAGGTAAACATTCATGTGGGAGACAAAACAGACAAAACACGCTGTCCACTGACAGTACAAAGAATGGACAGCATGCGTGCGACATCACCCACAGGTTTGAAGAGACATTGTGAAGCTCAGTGTGGTGGCTCTGAATGGTTAATTCTGAATAACTTTAAGCCTTAATATAATGTGAACAGGTGAGTTGTATATAAATTCACCCTCAGTACAGTTGTCATGAACGGGGAAATTAGCTATAGAGACCAAAACTGTTTTTGTACCAGGCTGTAAACATGTTTATTTCTGCTGTGAAGCTGGACATTTGAACATGGGGACTTATGGAGACTGACTCATTCTGGAGCCAGCCTCAAGTGGACGAGAAGAGGAACTGCAGTTTTTCACACTTCTGCATTGGCTTCACTTTACAGGCGTGGAGGTTGTCGCTTGGCAGTCTCTGAACCCCTTGGCTGTCGGGCTATTGTCAGGCTTCTTGTGAAACAATCTGGCGGCCGACGTCGTCCAACTCTAACTCCCGTGCCTCAAGTTGCTAATTGGACCGTAAACAATGAGTGGCACAGGGAAGAGTAAGTCTTGGCCAGCTATAACAGGAGTCCTGAAACATCAGCTGTTTCGCACAGAGGCTAAATGGTCATCAGACGAGAGCTGGTTCTGAGATTGGCGGACCCTGTTGTGCTGAACTAGATCTACCGGAATGAAACAAAGCCTGAGGTAGAACAGCTGCCGTGTTGAATGAACTGAAGTTTTGGACAAGAAATTGCTGAGTTGAAGTGATAGATAAAAGTAAAGGTAATCAGAAACTATGGGTTTGGAATGACAATATATTATTAGTCATGATTAACGACATGTCTGGAATCAGCCTCAATGATTAGCCATTTTGAAATGAAACCAAAGAGTAATTGTAATCTTTACCAGTGGCTGACAGCTGTAGCTGATTAATGCTAATGTCATGGTTAAATAAAACGCATCTGTTCTATATGCCAGTGTCCATACTTTACATTTAGCCAGACATCATTTTTAGATCAAGCTTAAAACATAGAGAAAATGAATATTAGAGTTATTAGCTTTACTTTGATTTATGTTTGGGGGGTAGTTCTTCATTCTGATTATTTTGTAGCAGTAATACTAATGATTTCAGACACAAGGTTCTGCAGGACTGAACGCAGACAAATGCGTCTCCAATTTGCTATTTTTCTCCGAACACATAAATGTGACTAATGTGATCAGCTAAGAGCTGCTCTTAAAGGTTACTCGCTGTTAGATGGAGTGAGTCACTCCATAAATGTGTCTTATTCTTCACATTCAGGCTTTTTTTTTTTTTAGACGTCTCAAGTTTAATTTGCAGAACTTTGATGCAGTCCTTGTTGTCAAAGTCAGACTATGCATTTTCAAATCACCATTCTGTATTTCCTCTTTTCCCGTGAGCTTTTAGAAAAAAAAAAAAAGTTATCAGTATTTTCCAAAACAACTCGAAATTCCAGAGCCTAATAAACAGTAAATAAAGTCTTCAGCTGTCGGTTTTCACCATAACAAGATGTCAGTTTCCACCAAGAAGCCATAAAACCTTCAGAAGTGAAAAAAGATTCAACATTGTGCAATCTGTTACAATTTAGAATAGAGAAACAGGTGGGGAATGTTTCCATGCCCCCTCAGGACAAGACTTTCTCCTCCGAATCACATCCAGTACATCAAGAGTCTTTGTCACAGGATAGAGGTGGAAAATGTGTTTCAAGTCAGGGTACAGAACATCCACTGGGATGTAACCTAGATGTTTTATCTGCACAGATCTGCTGCCATGCCTGCCATACATCTGACTCAATACTGTTGCTCTGTTGACCTTGGGGTGGAGACAAGATGGCATATATATATATATATATATATATATATATATATATATATATATATATATATATATATATATATATATATAAAGAAATGCAAAAAGAAATCCAGTTTGTTTCAGCTCGTGTTTGTTCACACATGGGGGGAACATTTACACGAACACCTGGAGACAGTCTGCCTGCACGATGCCCCTCATGGGGGAGGCTGGAGTTGTATGGGAGATAGTATAAAATCTCTGAGGCTGCAATTATAAGTGCTGAAGGAAACACAGCGGTGCCTGAGTTCTTGTTCTTCGGCGCTGTTCTGCTGAGTCTCCTCTTTCCCTTTCGCACTCACCTGCACAAAGTACAGCGCTGAGCCTTCCCCTCCGTTTTTGCTCCTTCAGCACACACAACGCACTTAATCACCTTCTTTTAATTTACTGGTAAATATATCTAAGATAAATTAACACACATGTTCACGTCATTATTCATGTGGCAGAGTATATCAGAGCACAGTCGCCTCCTGTGAGGTAGAACACAACAAAGAAAGATTAAAAACTAAAGAAGCGCACCTCTGAACAATAATTCAACTTTTAGGACTCTTTCTTTTTCGTGAGCAGAGAATTGCGATCTAGTTATCGAGACGTTTTGGGTAGCTCTTTCGCCTCATGGGTTCGAATCCAACATTTAACTGGGACCTGTTTGTGCAGCTTGCACGTTCTTTGTGGGTTCTCTCAGGTACTCCAGTGTCCTCACACAGTCGAAAGACGTGCACTTTAATTGGTGTGGATGTGTCAGCCCTGTGATGAATTGGTGACCTGTTCAGGGCGTACCGTGCCTCTCACCCAATGTCAGCTCAGGATAAGCTCTATCCCAATGTGACCTGCAAAGGAAAAAGCAGTTATGGATGTTTCAAATGAAACCTTTTATTTTTGAGAATGTCACTTTAATCACATTATGTTGGTTATTACAGCCACACCTCTACGTGGCCAGGTACCTGCCGTTACCTGGTGTTTAAGATAGCGCCCCCAGGGGAGGACTGACAGGAGAGGACAGCACAGAAGCAATCATTAGCTTAGACACAAACTGTTTGACAACAGTCTGATGCTGCTTCCACAAAATTTAACCAGTTTAGTTTCTGTTCTCTATTGTCTGTTACAGAATGAAGTGAAAAGCCATGATTGTGGTCAGCTCAGAAAGCCTACAATAAGCCCACATCTTTAAGAAAGTCTCATGACCACATCAAGTATCAGCTTAGAAAAATGATCTTGGTGTAAAGTTACCTTCATTCTTCACAAACATTCACCAACGCAGCTGATTTTTTACTTGAATTAAAACTTTTCTTTTCACCCAACTATGTATAATATATGTTTTATAGATGATATCATTTGGAAGAGTTAGCTTGTTATGAAATAATAAGCCATGAGTCTTCACCGTGACTCTGCAAACGAGGAAATAATATATTAACACACATTTGAATGGCAACCCATTACAGCAACCCAAACACAAATACCAATCTGACCAGTCACTATGACTGTAACAGTAACATGACCAGCTGATCCCAGAGCTGTGTGGAAGAACCGATCTCATTAGAGTCGCTTCGTAACAGCGGACGATGTTTGTCAGCCTGCTGAAGGAGAAAATTAGTATTCCCCAAGCCAAAGTAATCCTATTTATTTACTTTGTTATATTTTTCCTCCAGAGTCAGTATATCATACATTCTCTCACTGCGTTCACTGGTTCTGTAGAGCTCTGTGACGAGCGAACCAAACATGAAGTTTGATAAATACACCACACGCTGCTGCAAAATATCACTTTATATGGCGTTATATAGTTATTCTGTCCCTCACAGCAGGAGTCACATTGACTCGCTGCATTAAAGCGAATGAGCTTTTATGAGTTACTTACTGACTTCTGAGCTTTCTGGCTGTCAGTCTGGGAGTGTGCTGACCGCTGCTGCTGTAAGTAACACGCTGACTGTGCATACTGTAAGTACCTCACACAACCCCACTTCAACAAACCCAACTAGTCCTTTAAGCTTCAGCTCATACTAATTTATCACAGTAAGTGCTTACAAGAGCTTTCTGCATATGCTACTGTCACAATCCTGGTCGTCATGGTCAGGGATGAGACTGAAAAAACACTCACTATCGTGCCGCCGTTTCAATGAAACAATGGAAACGATGAATCAGAAAAGATGGTGAATGCTCTAAATATGGTATAAATAAGACTCGCTGCAAAAGAATAGACTCCCAGAACTCCACGCAAAGCCCGCCTTGTGCCTGTGAACACTAAATCCCTAAACGCTAAACTCTAACTGCCCCAGTGGAGTCCCTCTGTAGCTTTCAGTTAAAGACCGAGGCTGCACTGGGTAGCCATCAGTTATGAGTGTGGACACCTGCAAGTAGGAAGCAGGCCAGTGCTCTGCTGTCTCTATATGAAGAGAGTATAAATACACATGCAAACGTCACAGGAAGTGTGAAAAGTGGGAATGATGGTCGATGGGTGGAATTGGAGGTGAACGCAGGGACAAAACAGAGGAAGGCCGGCTCTTTAAAATAACTGTTGTTTGAAGCGACTGACCTTGGGGTTAACAAATAAATTCACAGGTCAGGAGTGTCCTCCATCTGTGCCGCTACCTCCATCGAGCTTGAGGACACACCGGCATTTTCCATGATTAGGTGCTGCTTCTGCCTCACAAGCACAATGGAGATGAGGGAGACGGTGAGGGGGATGAAAAGTGGGGAGCAGAACGCCGGGCAGGGGATTGGATCGGAGATGAGTGCAGCAGGGCCATCCATTCTGAAAACGCCAGCGGATGCCTGCATCAGTACATCTAATATGTGGATGAATGTCCTGACCTTCAGTGGTTATCTTCAGTAGAGACCACTGACCCCGCACATCGCTCTCTTTGACAAGATTTGCTTAAAGCTGCACTGGGCAGGATTTTTAAGTCAAACCAGAGCCAATCTGCCCGAGTTAAATCACAAAGCAGGGCTGCAGGAGAGATGAATATCTGATTCTCTGTGATAGAAATGCTCTATATTTGTCCTAATTTCCCAAATTAAATTCTGGTTGCGGGCATTATCAGTCACGGGAAAAGTCTTCCACCCACAGGAAGTGACTGTATTCTAAACAGAAGTGAGTGGGCGGAGAAAGCTGCATTCACCAGCAGCATCTGATATAAATCAATAGTGATGCTGTGTTTCATGATTTTTGGAGATTTTAATAAGATTTTCACTGTAATGAAGCACAAACAACAGCACGCCTGTCATTTGTTCATCTGTCATCATTAACAGCATCTGCAGTACTAAATACATCACACAATACAGTACTTTAGACAGAATAAACTTACTGATAAACTTTGAACTCTGACTCTCTAAGTGTAAGTTTAATTGTTACATATAGTCAGACGGGTACAATCAACTACTTGCTGACGAAAAGATTTTTTCTTTTGTGAAAATTGATATTTTGGTCTGAGGGGATTCACCTCTAAAGGACCGTGAATATCAAACATTTTAGGCTCAGCCTTTAAAGACAAGACAAATGACTTGTTTGACTTCATTTAGCTCGCCTCAGGTCCTCCAATGATCTTTTCCGATTTGTAGATTAGCCAGGAGGCGAAGAGGCAGGACTGCCGACATGGCGGCAACCAGCACCACAGATTTCGAGCTTCTGAAAAGGTTCTTCAGAAACCTGTGTGACGCTGTCCATTCTTACTGTCAGTGTTTGAAACACTAACACAACTGAGCTTCCCGAGTGTCAGCGCTGTCTTGTCTGTCTCCTAAATAAAAAAAAGCGGAAGTACACGTTTAACAGACGGCCTGGGTTGTCTGGACTAAATATCTGTAAAACACTAAAATGTCCTGACCTTCAACTTTCACTACCAAACTGTGTTAAAACGCACAATTCTAACACGTGTGCTTGTTTTCAGTGTTCCAATCTTAATGTCCCACTCATTCTTACCTAACCCAATGTAAGAACACAAACAATGCATCATGCATCTGAATTCAACACTGGTTTGTATGTGTGTCAGTCAATCAATGTGCCATTGACAAGGCTGCTGCTAGCCTATGAGTCATGGTGAGTCGGTGAAGAGTCAGCTCTTTCTGACAGAACCTGTCTGTATGCTAATGCTCATGCTAAAGTCTGTCTTTTCCAAATTCTCCTCCTTCCTACAAAGGACATGACGATAAAAATTGGCCACCCAATGGACGTAGCTTTACATATTGTCTAGTGCAAATTAGTTTTACATGAGTTATAGATGTCACAGTCAGTCTCTGCTCCACCTACTCCAGCCTCCCGCTTTCCCGCTTTGTGTCTGTCACGCCCCTATTACCCGTGTATTTAAACCCCCCGTTTCCCCTTTTCCAGTGCCAGATTGTTAGCGAACCATGTTTCCTACTCTCCAGCATTTTCCTAGTGTGCTTCTTGGTTTTGACCCACACCTGTTTTTGGACCCTGCTCTTGCCTTACCCCTTTGGATTGTTTGCCTGCTTTACCTGACTGATTTCCTGTGTACTGAACCTTTGCCTGAAATGAAAGACTGGTTACCTCCTGTATCTGCCTCCCGAGTCCTGCAGTTGAGTCCTGTGTCCGTGCCTTGTAAAAATAGATTGATGTTGTTCTTGGCACACACATTAGATATTGGACTTTCTAAGACAAAAGATGCATCCTGTCTTTATGCTTGAATTCTAGGTGTATCCTGTTTTTGGTACATTATTTCTATTCTCGGTCATGTTGACGTACCTTCTCAGTTTCTAGGAAAGTTCATGTTGCTTTGTTCTCACCATTTCTTTTATGTAACAGTACCAATAAACTAATACTTTCAATTCACTATACTATACTATACTATACTATACTATACTATACACTCCCCTCTGTGGGAGTCTGAGGACCTTTATGACCTCTGCAAAAATTCAGGTGAAGGCGAAATTCCCTCACGACCCCCACACAGAGATTAAAGGTGAGTATATATCTATGCATGTATTCAGGTTATACAAAACACTTAATAGTAAAATAAACTCCATAGTAAATGATGCTGAGTACATCAAACTGTGAAAATATTGGTTGATTATTTGAATAAACTGTGTGGCTAAGTCTCAAGTTAGCGCGTGCCTGCGCTGTGGAATTATGATCAAAGCAATTTGTCTGCATATATGAATTATGAAGTATAGCTGACCTGTGCAGCCTTGACTCTTGGTCAGATTTTAAGTAAAACCACAATCTGTCTTCAACCTTATCAAAAACCTTTTCTGCAGATACATAGACAGATAAATCATTTTTGTAATGGCTAGTACTTGCAGACATAATGTATGCACTGATTCTCCTGGATTTATTCATCTCAGTTGCACTTGAGTCATGATCATCAAAAACACCATACAACTGTTTAAATACAGGACAGTGTACAAAATGAGCATGCATTCATTTCACACAGACAATGAAGACACCAAGTATGAATAATGTAACAAACATAAATAAACATACCTCACCGGCTGCACACAGCCAAGAGAAAATGAGTCCACTTGAGCAACATAAAACCTTCGAAAAATGTCCACTGAAAAATGACTGAAGCAGCACATGAGACTGCTTCACATGTCGTCATTCCACATTTAAATGTGTGACACAACACAGGACCTAAAAGTTTTTCCATACAAAACATTATTCATGACAATGAATCCTAAATAATATATCTAAACAAAACATCGCAGGTAATATTTGTGTCAGTATTCTCTGTAATAGAACGTGTTTCAGTCTGACACTGTAGGTCAGGTCACTCTTCTTGGACTATGTTCTTGTTTATATTCCAAACGTCGGCCTCCGTATTTGAGATTTTGTTTTTCCTCAAAACTTGAGCAGCATCATTTTCTTTCTTTCTTTCTTCTTTTTTTGGCACAGTGATAAATACGTTGCACAGTGCAGTCCCAGTGGTATGATCATTTTCCACCGATCTGACTTCTGCTTAATGAGGCTGACACCTTCACACTCCACATAATGAACCCACCTGTGACTTCACTGACTTATGCAAGTCTCAGTCTTTACATGTAGGCGGGAAATATGTGCCGACACGTTGCATCATTTACATTGATTGCACCGTGCTCTCAGGGTGCAATTTCAGCTGTGGTATGTTTACAGCCCGTAGAGGAGCGATGTTCAGCTTCCTGACTGTCTTTCATTGTATGTATATAATAAAAACACTCTTTGTCAGTTATCAGCCTTTGGCCCACAGTCAGCTTCTGACAGGATAATGCACCACCAGCTGACGTGTCTCTGTTGAATTATATATTTTTTGCTGAACACTAAACTTATACACGGTGACATTTTCATATACGCGTTCACTGCTAACTACCTCCAGATCATAAAACCTTGGACTTCCTCGTAGCATTCGACAAAAACAGGGAAATAAAAACTCTTTGAGCTGTTAGCATCAAAGATTGTTTAGTTCCAGTCATGATTCTTCAGGGATAATAATTCTAGCGTTTTATAACTGTGGTCTTATTTTCATGTTTTGGGCCATTCTTCATCTCAAAATTGTGTTTTTACCCCCGTCCAGCTTTTACACCTTCAGTCAGATTTTCTCAGTGAAGTCTCTCTGTGCTTATTTTTTCATCCAGCCTCTGGAATCCAGATGAGAGGAGTCAGGTGAGATGTTGATATGCTCATCTGAGTCACATTCAGTTGCTGTACACACACAGCAGAAAGGTTAACTGCAGCCGTTCAGTCACTTTTTTCTTGCTACAGTCTGCCCTACCTTATTGTTGGAGGTTGTTGGAGATCGAAGACTACACACAGTACTCAAGGCTGAAAAAAATTCTCCCGCATTTCGGCTTGTTTTTTGATCATTTTGTATATAAAATAATTTCCAAATGATTTATTTTAAACAATAAGAGTAGTATCAGAAATCATTCAGTACCAAGGTGCTGTCTGTGTAAAGATCCAAATGAAACATGAAGCATCAGCTGCATAACAGTGTATATATTTAAGATTAAAACTAAAGCTGTAACCAATCTCAGCACCATAAGTTGTTTCTTGCTAATTGTTTTTATATAAATATAAATAAATCCTGGAAATGATATTTATAGTGTTTGTTTATTTCTCTGAACATCCTCTGCCTTCTTCTTCCCATGAATCCTCCCATAATGCATTGTAGATATGGTCTCATAAAAAGTGTTACCGAATTCACATTTAATTTTTAATCAGTCTGAACTTTCTCTTTTAATAAAGCCTTCACTCAAAACATTTTACATGTTTTAATTCTGAACCTACTTGAAATAATAAAATAAATAAATAAAATAAAAAGTCTGAACAATCTAAACCAGCCTGAATGGACAAAAGACAGAGAACATGGTGTAGGCCGTGTGCCAGTCCAGAGGTGTCTGCAGAGGAAGGTGAATTTGTATTTTTGAAAAATGTTGTCAGGCCACGGTCGCTGTCCGTGGTGCTGAATCAGCCTGCTGACACAATGAGAGAATCCGAGCCGAGGGCTGCGCGCTCATCGGCTTTTACTCACAATAATGAGTTTTCCAGTTTAAGAAAATGAAGGTAATGATTCTTCACTTATCTCCGTTGACAGGAAGGTTTTTGTACACTGAAGAAAAAAAAATCTCAATCTAAACACTGCAGCTTATTAGCATGGCTAATCGTCCGAGCTGTTGTGATGAAACCAGCGTTGTTTGTTTAAAGGCAGCTAATAATGAACTAGCGTGTCAGTGATACATTTATTATCTGTGTAATTAGTGAAGACAAATCCTTTGTGATGGGTGTGGTTGGGGTACAAACCCCTTTCTCACCCGGGGGACACAGGTGCTGTCTGCTGCTCCCTTTCAGTCCCTCCAGCTCTGAGCAGGAAGAAGTTGTAAATAAATCTGTTAAGATGTGACATGGGCTGCACATAAAGTGTGGGGCTGTAATATGGTTGTATGTGTGGCACAAAGCAAATAGATGATGATCAAGGCCTGGGTTATGAGGCAGAGCTTATATGAGCTCTCTGATCTTTATACTCGCTGTTCGCTGTAAATAAAGCGGCGGTGAGTGTGGCCATGGGCAGATGAGCTTCTGTAAAATAGCAGAATACCGTTCTCTCTTTTTTTAAACAAAGGTGGCCATGTGTTATGAAGCCAACGTGACTCATTATTTCCTCCATGGTCCATAACACTGGATGTAAGTGCAGCACGATCTCATTACAATGTGTGTGTGGCACAGGCCTGTACAATAACACCCAGATCACAGGCTGCTCTGACATGTGAGCCAATATTCTGCTATCAGCTATCAGCTGTCGGTCTGTCTCTCCTTTCTGTCATATCACAGACTGGACGTGACGTCTTTGTGTTGAGCTTTAAAGGAATAATTTAGTATTTTAGGGAAGTGTATTTTTTCACTTTCTCTTTGGATGGTGAGGTGAAGAGTTTCAGACTAAGCCTAGCTTAGCATGAACACTGCAAACAAAGGGAAACTGATAGCCTGTCTCTGTCCAGGAAGTACTCCTGACAGCACCTCTGAATTAACACCCTGGTGGTCATTTTAGTAATGTGATGGAACTGTTTCTTGCGGGCAGCCAGCTGTTCCCTGCGTTCTTTTTGTCTCACTGAGATTCCTGCACAGGGACCCCGCAAGCCACAACACTGACGTCCTGCAGTGACATGCGTCAGAGTTTCCTGACTGACAGTTGAGTAGATTGCATCTATAAGCACATGCAGTTTCTGAGAGACATGTACACTCTATGAAAATAACTGAAAATAGTATATACATAAATGAAATGAATAAAAAAAATGGAAGAATACAAGCCTGTTTTCACAAACGTAAGGGTGTGTAAAATAAAATAAATAAAAACTAAATATGATGACATTCAGAACGTTGAAACTCCATATTTAACTGATAATAACGATAATAACAAAGACAGGATGTTTACAGTACTCATCATCAGCTCTTCTCAGAGTCACTGCTGCCATCTTCAAAGTGGAATGTTTTTCATTCTTACTTGATGAAGAATTTCAGCTGCTCGACAGTTCAGGGTCTGCTCCGTCCTACTTTATGTTTCAGAATGCTCCAAACATTTTCAAGTCTGGACTGCAGAATGTGGAGTGACATTGTCTTCCTGAAATAAGCAAGGCTGTCCGTGAAAAAAGACGTTTAGCTGTCACCATCGCGCATCATGCCATGTGCACTAATGCTCTCCCATACCAGCGTTGATGCCTGTCTCAGCTTTTTTAAAACATGTTGCAGGCATCACGTTTAAAATGGCCGTATCATTTCACAAAAACAATCAAATGTCTCAGTTTCAGCATTTGATAAGTTGTCTTTGTGCGATTTTTGTTCAATTTGTCACATCATCATGTTTGGTTTACATTTTTCCACAGCACCAACTTTTTTGGAAACAAAAAAATGGGAAAGTCAATCAATACAAATACAGAAATATTCATTTGTCACACTTTGTGAATGAATGAATTTATTCATTTGTCTTTTATTTCGGCAGTCCTCCATAGTGTGGAAACAACAGTAAGTAATTTATTTTCGTTTTTTTTGTAAATGAATTACTAAGCTGTGCCAGTTTCCGCCACAAACTGATGTTTCGAGGTGCTTGAAGGCGTACATCTTCATCGCAGACAGAGCGGCTGGCTAGCTGTCCACAATGGAGTCAGAGGCTAACTGTGTCACATGACTGAGCTTGATCTCCTCGTGGTATTCTTGGGGGGAAAATCAGCTTTCTCAAAATGTTGCACTCGTCCTTTATGGTATAAGGCATTAGGGCTGACTTCCATACTGTGAAATAGAGCTGTCTGCACTCCAGCCAACCAGCGGGAGGA
Source organism: Nibea coibor (assembly GCA_023373845.1). NCBI lineage: Eukaryota > Metazoa > Chordata > Actinopteri > Sciaenidae > Nibea > Nibea coibor. The sequence continues at coordinate 2,424,035 of CM041730.1, forward strand.
TCTTGTAAGCTTCCCTCCGCCCGTGATGCATGACTGTACACAGCACGCAGGCTGAGCTGTCCTCGCTGAAATGCCTCCTGATTTGGCTTCAGCGACTTGATGTTTAGCTGCTCACGTCGACGTGATTTTCTCCCGGCCTCCACATTATTTGTCAACACAGCTGAGCATTACTTATTAATGAGTTTTTCATGCCTTATTAAACTTACTGTCATAACGCCTCATCAGGGAGCGTGGAGGGAGTTCACTCGTCCTCCTCCCACTTGTGAAGAATAACTCCTAGAGTTGTTTATTTCTCATATTTACTCCATTTTCGCTCACAGGATGTGACACGCCACCGTTTAAAGAGCCTGGAGGAAGTTAGATCAAACTTGAAGAGATGGAGCGGCTTTGCCAGCAGCCTGCCTGATGTGAGCTGGGGATCTCAGAGGAGACTGCGTTACTCAGAAGGCGTGTTTGCATCCGTCAAGCAGGCAGGGCATCGGCTTTGGCCCGCTTACTCATCACAATTTATCTTTCTTGTTGATGTCCATTTTCAGAGCTTCACGCCTGATGATTTCAGCAATCTAAAGTTATCACCACCTCACCAGCGAGAGCAGTTATGCCAAATGGGCTCGATGCCTGCCAACAGAACCACCGCTACCCCTGTCACTTCTTATCAGTGGACGGTGCCATCAACCCCCAAACAGCTTGGTTATTTTAGGGCAGTTCTCTCCTCCTGTGTCCCGTCCAGCATCTCCCGCAGTCATCTTTATAGACTCACTGCGGGAAGGACACAGCCACGCTCGCATTGGCCTGGAAGTCCTTTGAAAGGGGGGGGGGGGGGGGGGGGGGGGGGGGGCACAGTGCCAGGGCCAAATTACCCGAAACCCCTCCTAAAGATCCCATTGTGGCTTCACGCCAGCTCTGCAGAGTCATTCTGTCTTTTGAGACGTTTCTAATACACTCACTCCTCTATTTAATCCACTTCAAAGCGCAGCGGGTTGTTAAAGATAGCCTCGTGTTTTTGTTATTTTTACTGCAGGAATCTCCTTCATCCGCCGGTGCCACGGCGCATCACCCGGACATTTAACAACAGAACAAATGTGATCCGTTCTCAGTGTCGGTTTTTACACGCAGACAAAGGAGATAATCTCGTCATCACCTGAGTGTGGCACGATGTTGCACCATCTCGGCTTGGATGATCAAAGACAAGAAAAACAAGCTAATTGGCACTCCCTGGAGACTCTGAGCCGGGTGGATAGATCCAGTCTGTCTCAAAACAGTAAAAATATTCTCTTTGAAACTATGCAATGCTAAAGTTTGCAAGGCTGCACAGTATGTCATTTAAACAGGCAATTTAAAAATGAAACCAGACTGAGGATTCCAAAATACTCCCTGAACTCCCGCTAACTTTTCACTGAACTGACAAAAAAATGCCAGCGTTAGAGAATTAAAGTTGAACTCAGCAAGATTTCTGTACATAAAAATACAGCTGTCTTGTTAGCCGCAATCACAAAGTGAGGCTGCAATAGAGAAGAATGTCCCGCCTCCTATAGCTCCTTCCTGTGTGCCCAAATGAAACTTTTGTGTCTGGTATAGACACTCATCAGTCGACAGGAGCTGCTGACTCAAAACTAATAAGACCACGCTCGTGTGTTTGCATGCTTTTCACACAGACTCAACTATACAGCAGTGCTGACTGTTTCACTTGTTTCTAGTCATGTCACAACAGTGACACTTTTAAAAAAGTTTGCAAAGAGTTCAGATTCAATTTCATAGACATGGCTAGATTATAGTGCTGAGGTGCCCCTGTTAAAGGAAAGGTTCCATTTCTTTCAATCTGGACCTGTGTTTCTGGGTCTAGGGAACTAATGGGGACAACAATTTTTGAAATTGTTCCATCATTGAGTGAGAGTGTTCCAGCCACCAGCTGTCAAACTCACACTGCAATGGTTAATCCTTTGCCCTTTTGGGGCAATTGCACATCGTCAATGTACGTCCACTTAAAGTGTTTTTAAGGTTATTATTTGAAGTGTCTGACAGAATTTGCCCTCTTTGTTAAAGACTAATATCCTTTTTGTGTTTAAACAGTTACATCTCTGCGTAGCCACCAGACTCTCTTGAAAATAACAGTCATTTTAGGTTTGCAGAACACAGGAGGTGTTGGTCTGCTGCTGCCTCGATTGGTCACTTTGTTTCTGTTCTGTTATTATGCGGCTGTGGTGAGTTTGAACATGTTTAAATGGCAAAGTCACACAAGAGCACAAACTCAAGCACACCAGCACAAACTGAGGCGAACCAGCAACTTTTTTCTTCGGACTCACTCATCAAAACTGTCTGTCTGTATGGTCCTTTCCACGATGTTGTCACATCATGTTACTTGTAACAGACTCACACATAATAGAAACACACATAATCTGCACATCAACCTTGCATTTTTTGAAGGTCGAAGTTGAACTCTGCACATTCTCCACTGGTAGTTGTTTGAATCACATGAATGCATTCATTTCGTCCGTACAAATGGATGAAGGTCTCCAGGTCTCCATCAGCTTTCAGGTTTCACTGTAGGTATATAGAGCTACAGAAATAATTGAAATCAGTCAATGAACTAAAAATGCAATGACCTTTTCTTCCTCTGCTCCCATAATGCTCCTTTAAAACTCAATCCATCCGTTGAATTTGTAATATTAGCCAACCTGGTGAAGATGGGCCACATGTCCTGTCTCTGACTGTCTCTGACAGGACATGTGGCTCGGAGGACAATGGCGCAGTGTCAGTGTGGACTGAATGGACAGACACCGCTGACGTCTTGTGCCTGGTGCGAGGGGATAGAGGCTGTTTCATGTTGTAAACGTTGTAAAGACCTTTGAGATGAACATGTGATTTTGAGTGCTGCATTACCACGTGACAACAACATGCAAACATAACTTTGACAAACAGCAACAATAAAGGCAATCCTATTTTACAAATCATTCCAAAGTGGTGTGATAAGCTTGAGAAATGCTCAGCAATAACGTAAGTGAGTGCAATTTGGAGTAAATGGGCTAAAAGAAACCACAGATGTGCTCTCTTATGAGGAAAACACAGTCTCAGTCTCAAAGACGACCAGCAAGAGAACCACTGAAAGACTGACTCAACAACTCAAAGCAACATTATGTAAAGCATTGTTGTGATTTAGAAATTTTAATATAAACCCAGTGTTGTAAATATGGACAGCTGTGCATGTGTATTTGTTGTCATTAAGGTACTTATGATCAAAAACTAGCGAGTCGACAACTGTGCTAACAGCCAAACATCAAGTAAGTTTAGCTTCCTCTGTCAACATCCTGTTCTGTCTCTTTGCTATTAGTTATGTCCATAGAAGCTAATTAATCTTGCCTCATTTTATCTTAATATACATGAATCACAAACCTGCAGCTTACTGATGTGATGTAGAATTTCTAGACTTTCTATTCACGCGGTGCTGGTGCCTCGTCTTCCAATCCGGACTTGTTGAACCACAGCTGAGCTTAAGTTTAAAAAAGCACAACTCATTTATCTTCTGTGTGAGCAAAAACAGACAAACACAAAAGGCCCCGCTGTCGTCTCAGTTCTAATGAACCTAAATGGGTCTAAATGTCAGGAAACAAGAGCACCTGCTGTAGCCTGGCAGGCTGCTGTCATACTGGTAATAGTTGACTGGCATATACAGTCTGCCACGGGAGCTGGGCAATTACGTGGGCAGACAAACTCCCTTATCTCTAATGAACACTTGCAGTCGCTTTAAAAGCTTTCACATCTGTCCTGGTAGCGGGTATGGGGTGGGTGGAGGGAGACGTTAGTCGTCTCTTACCATCATGCAGTCTCTGAACTGCTTCAGCAATTTGTGTCTTTTTCAGAGAATGTGTGCAAACAGTCGATGACTCTTGTGGATGGTTTTAAATAGTGGGAAACAAAGTTTGGTCACCAAGCTGTTCTCTGAATGATGAGCTTTGGGTTGGATTGACTGAATGTGTCGTTTTACGGGCCAGCTGTGCTTCTCCTGTTAGATCAACCTGTTTGAAACCTGTAGTGGATTCCCTCACTGACACAAAATCAATACTAACTACAAAAAACATGTAACTGTTTCCACTGTTGTGCAGCCATCTATGTTCTCTTTTATTTATTATTATTATTATTTTAAAAATTATTTCATTTATCTCTTCCTGCTAACTTATCAGCATCTTGCAAAAGCTAATAGCAGTAGGCAACAAGTCTTAACTAATTAGTTAAATTGCAGTCAGAATTGAGATAATGATAGAGGTACCAGTACCGGGTATAAATGGGGCGACATTCATTCTGAGCAGAGCTGACAGAAGTCTTTTGTTGGGATGTCCCAGATGTTGAAAGCCTGGTTCTAGATGATGGCTGGGTTTCTTTGGTTGGAGAACTTTGTGGGCAGGAAGAGTTTGTACATAGCGAACTCTGGTTAGCTCACTACATCCAAGCAAAATTGACAAAAATGGCAACTGTGGATGTGGCTGACTTGTCACTCGCTTCTGATGAATCTGAGATTCAGTCCAGACATTAAAAGAATGAAGTGAAAATTCTGTGATAGTTGGGGACACAGAAACATTTACTCTTCCTTTATCTCTGTTTTGGTCTCACCCATGTTGAAACGTCCACCTTCACAGCAGAAATAAACAACGACTGTACTGAGGGTGAATTTCTATACAACTCACCTGTTTAAATGATATTAAGGCTTAACATTATGCAGAATTAAGAGCTAGGACACTTTGATTGACAGGCTTGTGCTATCAGGTGGCTTCAGGAGCCAGGCTTCATTGAACCTGTCTCAGCTCCATCCACACTCCACGTCTTTGCCCATTTTTGGATCCACAACAGCTCTTCAGAAACTGTGTCTGACATCAGAGAGACTACGCCCATTTTACTTGAGACAGTCCTCATTTGGTTCTCTGTTATCATAAAAATATTGATTAGTGCAGAAAATATGGTCTTGAGGTAAACTGACCTTTGCACAAACCTGTAATTAACACGTATTAGCAGCATAATCAGGCTGACAGTCTTATCTTCTTGCATGGTAGATGAGGTATTGATTCCTAACAGCGTCTTTGTTCATTTATGCATCCACCACATCCTGATTATGCTCGTCCTTGCACACAAGCTCGTCGCTAACAATGCTTCTTTTCCTTTTAAACCTCAAACCCCATCAACATACAACACACTTGAGAATAGAGAGTCAACAAACAAACAGAGAGAAAGCAGAGAACACATTTGCATAACTCTTTGACTGGTCGCATCTATGTTCCTTACAAATTGCATCAGCTAAGATCATTAGCATGAATCAGTGTGGAAGCAATGACACAGCAATATGAAAGGGTGCAGAGAGGATGATTATATGAAATCTCAGAGCGGGCCTATCTCTGGCGCACACACGCCACCGCTGCACGCCGCGCTGTCACAAGACAAGCTGTTGCCAATCGGCAGACGAGCGTGTAGACGGGCGAGGAGACAGAGAGCGGGTGGTGTTTATTCTCCATGAAGGCAGAGCAGTCCGACCAAAGGCCGGGGCTGCTGCTGATGACAGGGCGACGCGGCGTGATTGACTGCGCGGCCTATGGAAATTATCACTCGGGGCTGAGGAGTGGAGCAGAATAAGTCTGCTGCTATCGCATGTCAGCGTTCCCTGTGTGGAGGAATAATGTCACCCAAGTCTGACGGCTTGTCTGGGTAAATGTAACGGTGGCGTCTGAGATAGCGAGGGATTACATTTTTCATTAAAGCTGCACGAGGCAGCATGGAATGTTCGTGGCTCTGCACATCAGCAAGAGGTCATATCGTGTTGTGTGATGTCAGTAAACTACACACAGCATGTTCACATGTGCACAGCCAGACGCACACCAAAGACTGCACGAGGACAAGAGAGGTGAAGGGAGGGGGCGATCTTACGGAGACGCAGTGGAAATCCTGTCTGACATGTTTGGGATATTTCTTTTAATTCCTTTAAGTGATGTTTATGACACAGAACTGAGGACTGTACATGAGCGTGGACATAATGTGATGTCACGGAGCCAAGAAGCACCTCATGTTAAGTCATGTTATGTTGCATATTCACATGCAACAAAAGCTGCCTGCTTCAGTCGTGCTATGACTGTTGTTGCTTTAGAAGAAAAACACCTGCACACTTTCTGTTGGACTGAAAAAAGGTGAAGCTCTGTTATTGGCTCAGTGTTCTTCTGTGTGAATGAGGCCTCTTGCCTCGTAGATAGACACATCCTCATTATCTCACAGCGGTCTCTTGGTACAGTTCAATATTTGAACCCATAGGCTATCGCCTGATAACTATTTAGCCTCTGGGGGAAGCGTCAGTCTTTTTGCACTTACACGATAGCCAGTGGATATACTTCCTCTTCCATGGAAGGTCATTGTTTAAAGCCTGATTAGTGAGTAATCTTCTTTTGCTCTTCACATGGATTGCATATAACAAAATATTTTTTCCATCCTGCAAATTCAGCCGTCACACAGAATGTGTTTACAGAGATTAGGTACGGTTTAATTGCACACTCTGGAGCTAATATAACTTCAGATTGTAATTATATCTTTACCTTCTGATGATATAGCAAAAACAAAGATGACTCACATAGCCACATATTTGTCACTTTTAAAATGAATGTTGACAAAACAGACAAATACAGCATAGCAATCAGTAAACCAAGAATATAGCTGTATTTTCTCAAATGGTTGAGCTCATTCACTTTAATTGCAGTACATGGTGTATTCCTGTCAACCCTATGGTAAAGCTTACACTGGCCTCCTCTGTTTTAGGCCGCTTCCTTTTTCACTTCAGAGACTTTCATCTTACCTGAGACAGCAAACTCATCACAGTGCACAGTAACTTACTGCTGCTATTGTAAATCAAGGTTACATTACTGTTGTGTAGTAACCCTGATACCCTTGCATTGAGCAGAGACAGTGATACATTTAGGTACACTTTCCTTAAGCACACAGTGGGTCATGGAAACATGAATCAATGCGGTCATTTTTGCAAAGGTTGCTGTTCAGTAGCCGACGCTGCTATCTCTGATGTCAAAGCGTCCACGAATACCCAACAGGATTTGTGTTGTGCTTTCAAAAGCTGCTCACATTTGCTTGCCAGTAAGCACCCTGAAGGTAGGAAGCATGCTCGTGACCACTGCATCAATGTATTCCTCTCATGTGTACTGTATGTGGGTTTGCAGAATGACCAAAGGCTCTTGACCTTCAATAGGAATGCTGCTAGACATGAATGTAATGTGAACACATAAGATCTTACACCATCATATGGTACACTGTTGGTGTTATTCAGCAGCAGCAACATGGAAGTCCTGCTAGAGCAACAGCCAGCTTTGTTAACAGCCGCTCATATTCTCTGCTCCATAAATTAGATTGGACGATCTGAGCTGGCTAATCCCTCGAAGACCAGTCTCACAGATCACTGGGGTCATATACCTGATAGAAACAGCTTGTAAAAAAAGATTCCAACCATTAGCCTCAGTTACAGGGCACTTATAAAACGACAGTGGATCTTTGCTGATTGGACGGGCAGCCTTTTTCATCAATGCCTCTCAGCTAATAAATTAGAACAATGGCGATTTTTGTCGATCCAGCAGCCACTGATATTTTTCATCATTCCACCGGTGTCTGCAATTGTTGCTTACACATTCTCTCGAATGAAAATTAAAATGGATTCTTTGCTCGATCCATACAGTAGATGGATTTGAGCTCATTAGAGAGAGATCAGTAAACCGAGCAGCACCTTTCAGCAGGCGGCACGCGAGACCAAATGAATCGCGAAGTTGAACCTTTTAAGTCTTTATGGAACCTAATCATTGGCTGTCCTCGGTTATGAGTCTTCTAGACATCTGCCTGGAGACTGACCATCTTTTATTGGCCCAACTTTTAAAGGCCTTCACATGGGACTGGGTCATGCGCCCCTCTCAGCAGGTCAGTGGTGGGACAGACACTCTGGGACAGAAGGTGCTTTTTTTGTTGAAACCCGGGTCGATGATGGTGAGCTGGACTGGGCTTTGCTTGAAGGCTGTCACTTTTACAGCTGACCTTGAGTAGAGATCCTCTTGGAAATTTATGGCAAATAATGTTCTAAGGAGTCCCATTTCCAAGATTCACTGTCACTTTGCACTCAACCATCACTCTGCCTCAAAAGACAATCTGCACTCCTGACAGGGCAGTCCCATAAAAAATATTGCCAGCCACCCTGGTGTCCTATCCAATTATGTGAAGAGGGAATTAATACTTTAAAAAGCTGCTAGTTTTTAACAGTTATTGCAATTTATGCTACCTGTTTCACAGGCACATTAAGACTGATTGAGTTGAGGCATCATTACTTTCTGTGGGGTGCCAGGATGGCAGTTAACTGATGTAATAGTTACTGAATATTTAAATCTTTCTCCAACCTGAGTATTAACTGCCAGCGACACGGGGAGCTGGAGGAGCTGTGATTCAGTCACATCTCAGCTGAGCACGGCTGTTTAATACTGTGGCTGATGCTTCTTAAAAAACACAAACACCTTTCTGATCATTGTGATCTGTTTGATCAGTGATCAGGCGCATGGCTGCTCTGCTGAGCCTGAGGGCAGAGCTCAGTATTTACCACTTTAGCGTCATTCAGACATTCACATATAGACATGAGCTTCTGTGAAATCGTGATTGAAATGACCGTCCCTCACATTTTCCTCATGCATTTCTGGGTGTTAATGGTCAGTCATGTAGGTGTTGCTCTAGATTGTAGTGCTGAAGCAGGAGCGGAGTCTGAAGTCAAACGTCTTAATCTGATCTCGGTCCCGAATTATGCCGGGCCTGCGCTCTCTGGCTCTGCAGCCATTCAAGACATCTAGACAATGATAGTGAGATTCCACAAGAAGCGTTACAGTAGGTTTCAGTGTCCCAGAAGCTCTGCTCCACACAAAGCAAGTAGTTCATTCTTTCACCCGTGTCTGTTTTTATGTGCAGCAGTCTGCATAGGGTGTTTTATTTTGAAAATTCAGCAGACTTTCTGGTCTGATTTGTTTTTAAGTCATTCATATGCAGCCGGTGTGTGGTGCATTTTAGAGATAAGCTGAGTCGCTTGTAGTAGGACACAACTCTTTTGCATTAGAGTCAGTTGGGGGTGATTGGATCATTGCATAAGGATGCCTCCTGGACATCTCCCTTTAGAGCTTTTGGCATCAGTAAGAACAGCTGAGCGTCGTGGCTTGCTGCCACTGCGACCTGGGCCGAGAATGGATTGATGGATGAATTTTCCGAGTTAGTAAGAGTCAGGGAAATGCAAGGCACACTGAAAACACTTGATCCAGTGCAAGAGAGAGAGAGAGACGGAGCATGCTCAAACATGATTTCTCATTCTGGACAGTCCCACTGCTGATTCTCATATGTTTTATAATAACAGAAATTAGAAAGCTGTCAAGTTGCTTTATTCAGTTTTAAAGAGAATTGGACGAGCCCCAAATCAATTACAAAGAAATGTCGTTTTGAGTACGAAGGCACTGATATGAAATTATCCTGTGTACATCAAATCATCCTTTTCATAGCTTGCGGTGAACTTGCTGTGGTTTTTCATGGTTTCTGAGGGAGTTTGAGATTTAAATCTCTCCATTTCAAATTGTGGTCTGCACCTCTTCCCCTCCTTAACTCCACTTTCAAGTCTCCCTCCTGACACTTGTCGCTCATCTTGAATGCATCAAGGCCTGTAAGGATGTTTACTAAAGATCTACAGTCATCCCCTCATCAGTCGTTTACATTGATTGTTTTGGGTTTTTTTTTTTGTAATAGGAATTTATGTTGTCTGTAGGATGCTCAGCATTATGGGATGCTCTTGTGGATTTTTAAAGTAAAACTTATGGGTAAGGATGATGAATTCTTAATATAAAAAAACATTTTAAATACCAGAAAAATGATTGTGATGATCATTTTTCCTTTTCAGTTTGTGATATTAAATTTCTCATTTTAACTCACTCATGATTATTACAGTGTGTATCCCAAGCTTCATATATGTGATTCCTCTGTGCCACAGAGCTCAATATTTGTTAACTTTCTGGCCCTATCTGTCCACCTGCTCTCACCTTAAGGCTAACCATGCTAAATAATTTGTGGTTCATACTGACTTGTGTTGAGTTGTGTACCGTCCTCCTGTCTGTCACTGACAGATCAAACCTGCACATGGCGCCACACAGCTCAGCCTTTGATGAAACCAGCAAGTCTCACCCATTAATAATTGTAATCCTGCACACAAGGACATCTGTTTCCTGAGGCTGTATCAGCTCCATACACAGTAACCTGATGCAAGAAGGCTAAAAGTGGACTTATGGTGACACTGCAGTTTTTTACTCAAGCAACCGTTCCTCTCTCTCTCTCTCTCTTTCTCTCTCTCTCTCTCTCTCTCTCTCTCTCTCTCTCTCTCTCTCTCTCTCTCTCTCTCTCTCTGAGCGTCTGTCTCGGCCTGATGCCAGGTCATGTTATAAATTAACGCATTAGCAGTTTTGGTTTGGCTCCTGTGGCCTGATAAAAACAGGTTGCAGAAGAGCGAGATCCCCACAGCTGTAGAGGTGGGATAAGCGCTAGTGGACACGAAAGCTATTTGTCATTGTTAATTATTTGACTGCTATAGCCCCACAAAAGACATCCAAACTAATTAACAAATACAACAGCAGGGGACATTGTGGAGCGCATTAACACAGGGGATTGTTTTGGCGTTCTTGGGAAGAGTTTGACTCCAGAAAACTGGATGACTTTATAAAGTAAACTTTCAAGTACTTTGGTGACAGAATTTGCTTACTTATAATCCTGTTATTTTAATATTAGGAGATTGAATAGGCAGTACGTCTTTGATTTTTTAGTTTGTTTCTCTTGCTGAGAGGCATTCAGTATGTTCCCAGATATACACATTCACACACAGTCACACCTTAAGGATGAACTATCCATCCAGCAAAATATGATATCATTAACAACATGGACAAGTTTATGAAATTAGGTGTCAAAATCAGGTAAAAATGAACAGCCATTTTGAATCGACTGAAATGTGTCAGATGAGTTCAGAAAATGACATGACTAACTTTGAAACACTCTGAGTGAGATGAATTCATCTGTATCTCTCTGCTAGTGGTGCAGGGGTCTGCTCAGGGTGGCCTCAGCGTGTCATCGAGGCACCGTTTAAGGACCGCCCACAAAACCCTGGACTGAAACTGGTGAAAAACTGTTTGAACCTCTAACTTCTAACTCCGCATTACAGAAATAAATTGTTCTCACATGTTCTCAGCAACTATTTTCCAACATATTTAATGTATTTTGAAGTGTCAGAATTGCCTTTGCATGGACTGTAAGGTCCTAAATGGTTTGAGTTAGTGCTCCTAACAAAAGGGAGACTCATCCATTGCTCATAGCCATGCACCTACAGACATGCACTAGTGCATAGATGTCAGTGTATGAATGCCTTATTAGATGCTCAAAGTGCTGGACCCTACCACTGGCCTGGCCAAACAGTGGGCTGTTGGATTTGGAAATCCAGTTGAGGTACTTTGTAAACAAACAAGATGGGCTGTGTGCTTGAACAAGATGCTAGCAAGTGGTTGACCCTGATGACCCCTCAAACGTATGGTTTCATACAGTGGTCGACAATTCGACAAGCACTTTGTTTAAACCATGATGCCTTCACTTTGTGTGTGCTGTTGCCATGTCATGTAACATAATCATGCTTCCAAAAGAGTTAATACTGTCACACTGGGCTGTCAGGATTAGTCTATTTAGTGTACACCCACAGTGTAATCATTTCTAGACAGTCATATTAAGTCATTCAGGGTTTGTGGCTTGCCAAAGGACACTTGTACTTCCAGACTAATTATCTGTGCTTTGATAAACTACCTAGAAGACAAGCAAGCTCTGCATGAACACTTTCCACCTTCTTATCAGCACTGTCTTATCGGGGCATTGGTTCAAGAGCGACAAAGTGTTGAACAACAAGAAGGATGACAGTAATCCAAAGAAGAAGGACAGAGAGGGAAGTTTGGTGGGATCACTAAGCATGAAAACACTTCACTGTGTTCCATTTAAGCAGCTAAAATGAATCCAGAAGGCTTTGTGAACTCTCTGGATAGTTTCTCCAATAATCATTAATATGATTACACGCAATAAAACTTTTATATTTTCAGCAGAGGGAGATGTGGGGTTTTTATAATCCTTATCAGCACATCAAAGAATAGCTTCCATGAAATGACTTCTTAAATGAAGTGCCATTGTGCTGCTGGGAAAATGTGTTTGTCAGATTAATCTTGCTAATGCTACTTATAGTAATAATAGGCATGGATGTCTTTTATATCGTTAAAGTATGCATGTTGTTTCACAAGCATTGGGGGGTTGGTCGTCACTTAGCTTACTTACTAGAGTATTCTTCAAAACTATTCTACTACTACTCTCCCTCTTCCTTTTTCACTGTTTGTCTCTGTCTCTCTCCCTAAAACACAAAGAGAAAAGACGTACAGTTTGCTTCACTTGGAGGAGATTCCAAGTTCTTACACTGAGGTTCTTGTTTTTGTAGTTTGTTTTTTTTTCTAGTCACGATAACAGCACACCCACAAAGTAACTCCTGAGATCTGGGACAACAAATCCTCCGAGCTAAACAACAAAATATATATTACACAACAAGTATTAGCATTTTTAGCATTAACATTTGGCACCCACACAGATCTTTTATTCATAGCAGGTTTTTCTAATAACATTAACAGTGGCTTTGTTCTGTTTAAGTGTGCCAGTACGACGTGACAGTGGTGACTCTGAACTGGCATGAACAACACCAGGACTGTGAAACAGCTAAATGGAATTCAGCCATCATAATCAAATGTGATCGAGTAATGTGACTGTTTACACATTTCCGACTGCAAAGATGTCCAAATTAAAGACTATGATAACACTCTAAGTTTCAGGTGATTATACATGAATAAAAACATATACAGTATTCTGTAAACAGAGCAGAAAAATCTGACATGCTGAACCTTTACACTGTGGTTAATAATTGCTGCATCCCTAGTCTTCTGTTAAAAAAAAATGCCTACTTGCAGGATGACATCATTTGTCTGCTGAAGCACAGGTTTTAGCTCCAAATTGGCTGACACACTAATATTACATAGTACTTGTCCAGGGCTGGAAAAAATGGTTTTGATTAAAACAACTACCTTGCTCCAGATCATTTTCACTGTCAAGAAATAATAACTTCTCAAGACAACCGTGGTGATTTTTTAAAAAGAAAGTAATGATGACAGGAAGTGAACTCTCTGAGCTCGTCCAAATGCCCTCTTCTCAATCTCTGTATGAACATTTGGTACAGACATACAAATGTACTGAGCCTCTGGTGTTGACTTTGCACCCTAACTTAGGAGAGAACTTAACCACAGCTGGTGCAACGGAGACCTTCTGTCACAATGACTGTAACTTTTTTTCTGTTGCATTTGTTAGCAGGGTTTGTATGGTTTCTGTATTTGCAGCGCGTTTGCTGTTAATGGATTTGTTTTGTTGCCACAGCACGTTTTTCATTTGCAGCATGTTCCGGTGTTTTTGGATTGACAGTATGTTTCCATCCATACATTTTCAATCAGCGCTTACCCTGATCAGGGTTGTACGAAAGCTGAAGGCTGGAGCCGATCCTGGCTGACAGTGAGGGAGAGGCGGGGTATACCCTAGACAGTTCATCACTGAGCTGACACACACACAGACAAACGAATAATCATCTATGCTTACATTGACACCTACAGGCAGTTTAGAATCACCAGTTATCAACCTGCATGTCTTTGGACTGTGGGAGGAAGCCTGAGTACATGAGAGAACCGATGCAGACATGAGGAGAACATGCAAACTCCACACAGAAATCCTGTCAGGCGGTCGAACCAGGCAACACTGCCAGCCAGTGAACCAACCTGTGGTCCTCATCGTGTTTCTCTTAATGAAAATGTTTTGTACGTAAAGTGTGTTTGTCCTTGCTGTCCACTGTACACTTCAGCTCTTTAATCACAGAAACGCTGACTGTAACTCAAGGTGACAGTCAGGTACATTTCGGATCATTTTCCTGGGGATTTGTTTCCTCTTCCAAATGAGTTTTACTGACCTCACTGTTTAGCTTGTCACTGCGTTCCCTCATCTCAGCCATGAACTTGGTGTCTACAATGAGATCACAAGCAAAAAGAAAGAAGAATCAAGTGGAGTGTAAGAGGGAGAGAGACAGAGGAAGAAAGAGACAGGCCGACATGCAGGGAGAACGAAACAGACCCAGAAATCATCGCTGCATCAGAGAGTGTGAAAAAAAAGTGTTATCTCCTTTTGACTCACATTGTGTGCCAGCCACGGGGAATCCTGCTCTCTCCCTCTTCTCCTCTGTTTCATCCAAATACAGCGCTGCTGTTAATAATTAGAGAGGAGGTGTAAGACGCGGCCGATTCACCAGCAGAACAATCTGTTGCGCACAGAGCTGTCTCATTTTAATAATTAAAATGAATCCACTCTTGTGCATATTTGCATAAATTAAATGAATATTTGTTCTGCAAGGCTTGGCAAACACATTCCCGTCAGCGCAGTGTGTAAGCATGGTCATGACTGGCAGAGTCTGTTGTCCTACAGGAGCGCTAATCTCCACAATGCGGCAGTGATACCAGGCAGCGGCGCAGGTCCGCCGCCTCATGCATGACCCTTTCATGTGATACGCTGGATTTCCCTTCAGTGCAGTCACTCTTACGTGATTAAAGTGCTCATGGGCACCTCAGCCGCAGAGGTTTGACCCTGTAGCCTCTGACCTCCGGGGTAAGCCTCCAGCACTGTGATCACAACATACCACGGCCGCCTGCTCCAGCTCTGGCCCTCTTTTTGAGGAAGAGGAAATGAAGTGAAGCATAATATCATTCTTATTGATTGCTACGTGCTCTGACTTCAGAGTTGATCATTTAAATATAATATTCTCATAAGTGGGTATTGCTGCTCTGAATAACCTGAAGTCTGATTTTATTTTTTCCTGAATCTTCTGAATTGAATGTCCTCAGTAAGTTGACTGAAGACCTAGATTCTTACGATATTTAAAGTTCTTTTGAGTGAAGTTCACTATACTAAACTGCCACCTCTCTACAGCAGCCCAGAACGGACAAACCCAACAGTGACTCTAGATAGAGGAGGCTGTGACGGGCAAGTTGAATCATCGCTGCAACCCGAACCCAAAGAAGGGTGTTATATGTAGCTATAGGTTTGCAGAGCCCACTTCCTAATTGTTAACGTGTCGTACAGGCCTGTGAGTCAGATAAGATGAGGCGGGTTAAAACAGTGTTTCAGGCTGCTGTCTGGCTGTGCTCACCACTGCTTTATATAAATATGGTTTAAAATGAAACTTGAAAGTCCCTCATCTATGTAGACGGATATGACTCTGTAACTGCTTAATGGAGACAGGGCACCGTCATGAAATGAGGCTGTTCTTGCTACATTTGCTAATTAGCATGCCTTTTTTTGTCTCAGAGGAGACCACAGTGTGTTTCAGAAATGCTTCAGAAGCGTCACAGCTGTTCCACGGAGAATACAGATGTGCAACCAATGGAATGTCATTTAAAATAAGTTTTGCATTTCCTGTAATAATAATAATAACAATCTGTTCTAATATCAGCCTGATATGTAGTCAAGTTCATGCATGTGGCCTTTAGCATGCATTTAGCTGCAAGCTAAAATGTTACGGCAGAGTAGTAATCACAGTTAAATGAATGCCGCAGATCATGAGTACCCCTTTTCTGACAAATGATCTCTGGTTCTTGTACAGATAGTATTCAGTCAACACTAAATAGTCATACAAAGAAAAAAAGAAGCGTTACCACCTAATAATGATGGTAATGAAGAGAGTAAACAGTGGCATAGAGAATCCAGTCAATTTTCAAAATAAAATATCCTGATCTTAAAAACAGACACGGAGCCAAACATAAATAAAGAAAAAAATAATCAAATCTGAGCAAGTTATCAATATCTGGATAACATGGGATATGGAGCCACGTGGAGAATGTATCGAAACAATGTGGCTGCAACATCACTGTTTATTACACAGGGCGTTTATCCTTTACTTGACGACAGCTTTAGAATCATTTTCTTGCATAAATTAACAGCACAGCACTTCTCCAGCAGCCACTCCACCACTGTATACCAATATTTGTCTAATAGGCCCTCCATTTATCTGCCATGCTCTGATGCTGTTTGTCTTTCGTCTGTCGGTGTGTGTACTCTGCTCCAGAGTACACAGTGTTTGCAGTACCATTAGGACGCCCATTTTTAGCATCACTGACCCCAGTGGGAATTGACCCTCTGACCTTTGCAGTGATAATGCTTTGCTCCTAGCAGTACAGTTAAGGTACACTCGGCTCTCTGAACACAGGGACATCCACTATCATTATCTAAACCTGGAGAAGAGCTTGTTCTGTCAGACAGTTATTTGAGGACGTGGAGTTTGTTGCACAGCGGCGCTCAGCATTTACGTAACCTGTTTCTGACTTTCAAATATAAAGCCGCTCTCCTCCCAGAGTGTCCACGCACTCAGTGGGCAAGTTTTAATTAACCGGGGACAGGAGGTGTGTTACACCGATGAGCTGTGTTTTATTCTCATCTGTGGGTATATTTTAACTGCCGCCTGGATGCCAGGTGCTGGCTCCCATTTGTCATGCAAACTAGAAAGTAGATGAGCCTTTCCCCAGGCTGGGAGCCGAGAATCAGTCAGTGGGTTTGTTCAGACATTTCCATGGTGTGATGGTTTGTAATTCAAAATGGTTGGAGGAGGCAGGAGATTTTTCATTTAACTTTCTGCTCCATGTACTCCAAATTCTTTTTCTGTAGATTAGATTTTAAAATAGTGATTGTCCATTTGAATCTGTCTGAATATTACTCTCTCTCTCTCTCTCTCTCTCTCTCTCTCTGTCTTCTAGACACTGGATCTGTGTGTGTGCATAAAGAAGTTTCCGGGTGCAAATCACCACCTCTGGCAGTCATGAGGAATAGAGGGTATGTATCATCTCTCCTCCCCTGCTGAGCAGCCAAACAAACTCACTTCCGCTGAGATGAGAGGTGCAGTACAGAGAGGTAAACAAACCAAACCATCTTGAAAAGGAAAAGCCGATTAATGCAGAATGATGTCTATAATGTGCTGAACCGTCAGCACACTGGAATCTTTCATGACGTATTCATTTAATTTAATTTAATTTAACACTGTGGATGTTTTGTTTTTTTTACGGTAATATCTAACATAACATTTTTATATAAGGATTGTTTAAATTTGATCCAACGTAATCGCAATCAATCATTCCTTTAAACCTTTAATGGTCCACTGTGTCAGATAAATAATCAATGGATTTATATGATCTTCATAATAATGTTTAATTACCTGAAAATATGAAATAAGAGTCCAGATCAAACACTGGTTCTAGCCTGGAGAGGGTGAGGCCAGCTTGGTTGTAATCTGAAACTTTACTGCTTCAACTAAACCCTGCCCACCGGCCCTTTAAAGTCAGCATGAATAATAATAAGTCATTTTTAAATTGATTGTAAATGAGAATCACAGCAAGATTGTTAGCAGAGGTACTGAAGAGTCAGGAGCACACCAGTTTCTTTTCAAGCAGTGGAATGTTCTGCAGCTGACTGGCAGATTAGCTAACTCACCGTGTAATATACACGCATACAAGATATACAAACATCATAAGAATGGCCTGCGTCCACATTCACCTGTGTTCTGCATGACAAGCATGTTCCAGACTTTACGCGCGCGCGTGTGTGTGTGTTACACTTCAAGTGTAAAATTACTGGAGTGCTCCTGATGAGCATGGACATAAATACCTGGTCCAAAGCAAAGACAGCAACACTTCACATTCTTCAGCACAAAAGTTTGACATGAATTCCTGCTGAATCTCTTTTTTTTACAGTTGAGTGCTCAACCGCTTGTTACCGCTTCTATATTTATCTTTACACTGCACATTTGCTGATATTCCATCTATAGCATCTATTCATAGAACCACAGTCTGCTCTTTCTTTCCCAGTTATTATAATGGATCATATTTTTGTAGGTTTGCTCCGTTGAAATGTTGGTAATAATAACTAATGCTGCAGAGAAAAACTGCAGCATTAAGAATTACAGTTGACACCGAGGTGAAAGTTGAAGTGGGTCAGACAGTTTGGGTAAAAGTTTGCCCAGTTGCCAAGTTTTTTTGGCCTATCACTTATTTCCCCAGATTTCAGCTATTAATTTTTGTGAGTGTCAGCAGATGAAGTTTGTGTTTGTGTCATGGAACAGCAGATGTTCAAACTTTCTATCATTCTGAACATTTTTAGCACTTTTTCCCCTGTGGCAGCTGAAAAATTGAGCTGAATGGACAGTTGATCTTGAGATTTCATTATTCTGAGCACTATAATGATTTGTCATGTTATGCCGACTCGCTTTGCTTTGTTTCCCTCGTAGGCTTCCTGGTACTCGAAATGTTCTTATTTATACTTTGTGGACTTCAGGAACAGACCTAAAAGCTACATCATACCCAACCACTCAGACTCATACATCAGTCTAGGATCGTCTCTGGCTGGCACACAGTCGGTGACTGTACTTCTGCACCTGACCTTGGCTTTTGACTTTGCCCTGTTTACCTGATCTGCTCAGATGGCTGATGAGACGTGCCGCTGCCTCGCCCCGACACGTGCTGTTAGTTTAGTACCGGCCTCAGCTGGATGGAGGTGGAGTTGAGCGTAGGTAGGCAGAGCAGTAAATCCACACCGTGCTCATCTATCAATGTGCCCATGTCGTTGCCCCCCCCCTCCCTCCCTCTCTGCCTCTTTCCTCCAGCTTAGCTGAGCTACGTCCCTCCTTATACACCTTCTGTGGCACATGATTAATCCTACCTCTCATATCTCTTCTCATGTGTCAGCACCTTTGCTGCTTTATAGGCTTATACTGAAATGAAGTGACAATTCCGCTCTGAAATATCACCAAATTAAGACTGCTGGCATGTGTAAACAACGCAAATATACACCAAAAACCATAAATCAAATGTAGGGCGATGCCTAACTCTCCTATTAAAACTTTGTTGACCCTGTAATATCGAAAGGTTGTTTTGTGTGCTTGAGCCTTTTTAGCTGATTCTACATTAGTCATCTCCCGGCTTCTCTTAGCTGACTCCTCATTATTGATGATATCTGTGATCTTGTGTGCATTAGTTCTTGAAAAATTGTATTCATAAATCACACATGGATTTATTGTAGTGTAGGTCACAAATAAATTTGGCATTTGGTAGATCTTAACAGCTCATTTCACTGATACCATCGCGTTTGTGTGCAGGAGGATAATATGAGCCGTGTAACTGAGATAACGGTTAAAACTAATAAAAGCAAAGAATAAAAAGTTTTTATGAGTAGAGCCCATAATCCACCTATAAACACTCTATTCACGTTCTGTGAACACTATTTTCATTCCAGGTCAAAAAGTCTTGATATCGGACATCACATCAGCAATCAATTTATTTTGTACCCATATTGATCAGGCTCTACTTTTAAATGCACATAAGGGATACTCTGGCTTTTTAGAAGTGGACACATCTGTCCATCATCAGTGTATACAGTATACACAGTACAGTAAACAGTGGCCAGCAACCCAGTTCAGGGAACCCTAAAACAGGAGGACCAGCGCAGAAGCCAAGAAATGTCCTGCTGAGGGCAGCAACAAAATGTATTGTGTGTGTGTAGTTAGAATATTTTCAGGGTTTTACCTTACTGTCAGAGAGCCCTTTCAGACAGGAACTGAAGGGTTTATAGCAATATATGCTCTCTTTAAAAAGCCTGTAAAAAGAGGTTAAATACACATCTAAATGAGTGGAATGAATACAAACAAAACAGTTTGCCATTATGTGTCACCTGTAGTCAACATTCACTATGGAACAGGTTGATCTTTATTCCAGCCTACATCCTGAGGCGTTCTGGTCAGTGTACCAGCTACAGTATTAATAAATAACCATAATGGTCTCTGTGGTCTGCCAGGTCATTTGCTCATATCAGTGTTTTTGCCTCTTCCAAATATACCAAACACTATATTTTAACAGACCAAGATTTTGCCATGTCTATGATCTGATGTTTTACTCTTTAATATAATTGATGTGACTGTGCATTACTCTATATTGATCCTTATTCACGTCACATTCATGTTGAGAGTAACAGATGATGTGAACTTCATACACAAAGATTCATAAGAATCGACACTCAGAATCTTGTTGGGGTGGACCCTCAGGGCCGATGCTTGATCTGGGGGGTCAACATGGGGCTGGCATGGCTGGCATTGAGTCTCTGCAAGGTGGACGTTAGCACGGAGCCTCTACAGTCTTACTTTTCATTCATGTTATTTCAGTGTCGGCCAAGTCATTGATTTCCACACTTCTGAACTTCTGCACACCCAGTGTGTCTCTCTGTAATGGTTCCACTTAAGTCCATGGCAATTTTCCAGTAATTGGAATGAAACTAACATACAAAGTAATGTAGAAGGTGCTCTAACCGAAGATATAAAATAGCAACCACTAACTGCATCATATGTCACAAGCTGGTTTGAGCAACCAGGCTTCATTTAGCTCCACCCACGTCCAGAATTGAGTCAGAACTGCCATGATGACAACGGCCAGAGCCACCACACTCTGAGCTTCACTCACTCTTTTTCTCCTCCATAACCTGTGGATGACATCACAGAGACTGTGTCCAGTTGTATTTATAGTCTATGATCATCCACCAAGTTGATTAACAGCTATTAAGCTGTTAGAAGTCATGAATCATTTGTAGTGCCCACCCACACAGATGTTGCTCTCATCAAATTACAATGCTGACGAGAGAACCAATGAAGGACATGACAGCTCCCAGAGGGTCATTCACCCCCTTCTGGTTTTAGCTGGTCATAAGGGTCATAAACCCCGCCCCCTCCATGTCAGCAGATGGGACAAACTAAAAAATAAAAGTACACGTCAAATAAGTTTGTCTATAGTTGTTATCACACTGACGTTTGTTCAAATGTTAGGGGAGGGTTCATGTCATGATTGACAGCTAAGCCCTGCTTGCAATTGAGTCGGCAAGATGTGTCGCCAGAACATCAATGCCGTGGCTCCAGTCCTGGTCATACTACGCAGACTGTGGCTTAAGTCACCAGAATAAGATGGCAGTGGCAGTGCATCCTGGGGATATGCTGCTTTTAAATTTGTACAGTGGAAGGACAAGGAGACGCGTCGTCCATCTTTGTACACAGTCTATGCTTGGAAGCAAAAGGTAACACTAATTTCATCAAGTAAGTACCTGAGTCAAAGCACACCGAGCATACATACTGTATGGTGATTTCTTTGCCTAAAATAATTAGTATTTTAGACACGATTCATTTATGTCAATTAAGTTTTTGTCAGAAGTACTGCAAAACGCCTCAGTTTGAAGTCATAGAAGGTTCATAGAGGAAATGAGACACTTGGATGGAAAGGAGTGGGAGGGAAAATATCTCTGGAGCTATGGTGTGTGTGTGTGTGTGTGTGTGTGTGTGTGTGTGTGTGTTGGGGATGAGACACAGAGCTCTCTGAAAAACCTTAACTGCCTCCTGGCTTCCGAGGCGGACGCGTCTGCATATGCATGAAGTCAAACATTGTGAGCGCACGGAATTGATTGAAAGGAAATATGACAAGCCGCATCGTGCAAGCACGCACATACGGGCTTAGGATAACGCACATGTACACACACATAGACACACGTCTGCTCAAATATAAGACGCAGCGCTGAAACCAGCTGTTCGCTGTGTTTAAATTATCACCTGTCAGCACAAATTTAGCCTGCCTCTGATGGGGCTGGAATTTACATTTTCAGATCTGCCATAGAAATCACCCACCACCCCTGCTTCTGCTGTCATCCATCATAAAGTCCAGGCAATGGAGGCCTGGCCATCAATTTTCCTCATTTACTTTTAACATCACATGGAATTTAGTTCTTACTCAGGCAGATCTGCACAGCAACTGAATGTGCAGGAGGAACAATATTACAATTTCCAGACACAGAAAGGTTCCATCAGCCAGTCAAAATACAATAAATCAATAAATGGTCAGGCCAGACATTAAGAATTATGGACATGGGGGACAACATTTTCCAATATGAGCCCTTCATTTACCCCAGCACCACCCACCCTCCACTCTAATAACACGGGCAGTTTCATGTAACATCTTGGCCACCGGTAGGTTGTCCTTATATAATTAGAAGGACAGTGCAGCAGTGATTCTTCTGTGAATTCTAGCAAGTGAACATGCTAACATTACTTAAAGGTTACCAAAGGTTTCAACTGCAACATTTTCACATGAACAGCATAGAAATTGTAATATCAGTGATGTAAGTCAGTAAGTCATTTCTTGTACTTTCTTGGGATGTACACATCCCATTTAAAGTGAATAGAAAGCAGAAGAGTGTTCGCCTCCTCATTTTAGGTTCATGTTAAAAAAAAAAAGTAAATGATCTTGAAATGATGGTTTTTAAAATAGTGAGTGTGCATTATTCTCCCACCACAATCCACAGCAGGTAGCGCTATGAGCTAGTGCACTTCACAGTGAACATGGCAATGCCCAGGACCGGATACAACCTCAGAAACCAGCAGTGGCCAGTCTGACGGAAAATAAAGTAGCTTGGCATTGTGGTTTTGGCTACTGGCATCATAAGGCTGAGTTACTTTGGTGTAATGTTATTTTTTTCTCTATTATTTGGTCTCAGAGATTCAGAGTGTGCTCAAACCTTCTCCGGTCCGACTGCTGACCCCGGTTCTGTTGCCTGCTAACAGTAGGCAGCAGTTAGCAGTAGTTCATTAGTGATTGCTGAGTGAATGTGTGTCCGTTCACGTCTTTATCCTCACATGTTCGCACGACACAGTACGTCAGTTAAGTAAGTTGTTTTTTATTGTTTTGGAAACAAACACAGAGACAATAACCAGAGTCACCGTCTTTATTAACAATTAACAGTGTCTGATCTATTCTACAGCTCTCACAAATAGTGAGATGTGTGTACATACATATTAGTATTTCTAATTAACTGATCAAGCATACAGAAACAGCCAGGCCATTGGTCTTTGGCCCATGCCGTGAGTGAGGTCGGCGTCTTTCTTCCAGCAGATGAAAGCAGATCAATAGCACACTCCCTCAGAGGAATCATCATTTTGATCCTGGTTGTGACTTTGACTCCCGCCTGTCCTCACTCAAGCCTATGCCTCCCGCATAGGCCACTGTTCAATGAGCAAGTGGTGATAACTTTAATGACACAATTACCTGGAACTCAATGCAAATGTGGTGTCGTGGCAAACCTCAGACCAACGGCGCTCCATCAGTCCCCGGGACATCAAAGATGGCCCGAGTAAGTATAAAAGGCTGAACACTGACTTCTCCCACAGCTCCAGGCATCGAGATATTTCAGCCCAACACAATAGAAGATATTGTGTAGTCGGCTTATTTATGGATTGACACTGTTCCCTTTTAGCTTGCAGGGCAGAGCTCTGCCACGGTCTAATGAGGTAGAAGACAACCTGAAATCAATAGCTGCTCCTGGCGCAATACAATGAGAACAGCCCCAACAGAGGACTCCAGTAATTAAACGTATTTCAGCATGTATAACAGCCGGCTGGTTAAAGGTTGGAGAGCAGCAGAGTCGTTTTGCAGTTTGTCCAAATGTAGGTTACGTCCATTTTTTTCTTGTCAAACCTTATCTCCCCCCTACGTCCACCAGCTGTGAGGTGCTCTTAGTCTGCAGGCTAATGTGTCTTCTGGCCTTGTTATGCTTAATGCATGGAAGCTTAGTGCATTCGCTGTAGTTGGCTACTTTGGCCCCAGTTGAAATGCTTGTTGTAGTGCAAATCACAGCCAGGCTGATATACTGGTCATTTATGTCAGCAACCAATTGTATAAATACGCACCCAGCAATCATGGAGCAATATTATTATTCATTTGGAGTTGTGTTACTGGCCACTCAACCAAGTCCAGCATTCACTCTCCTTTTATCTCAGTTTTGGTCTCCACCAACTCCTGAGAAAAATATCTGGCTCTTTAGCTGTTAAGAACAGTGTTCACTAGCTAGTTCCTAACTGCATCTCTCTGCTTTTGGTGCTGGGCAGGCAGCATGCATCTTTGAAAACAGCTGTTGTTCTTGCCGGAAATGAGTGTCGATGAGAGCAGAATGTTCCAAAACATAGCAAAGTAGCTATCGTTCCTTGGTCATATCACATAGCTCATAAGATTGCATTTAGAATGCATTAACACTTGTTTTAAAGTGTTAGCCAATAGCATTCTGGATTAAACTCATTGTTTTTTCCACAGATGTTGAAGGAAGCAGTTAACGCTGATCCATGTTTTTCTTTTCACCTTTGTTCCAACGTGCAGCCAGTCATAATGTGTTACAACATCTGTAAACACAGAACGAAGCAGCAGATCTGATACATACACTGACAACCATTCTCTGAATTCTTCTGATTCTCTGAATCTGATGTCCATGAATCATCAAATGTAATTCTTGAATGTGAGATTTACTACTTACCTACTGCTTCTACACCGTAGATCACTCCTGACAGAAGAATGTTTTAAACTTTATTTAGATAACACCTTTTCAGTGAATGTCAATATATAATTAAAACATCTATATAAGTCTTAAGCTATCACCCGCGTAGACATATCTAATATTTATTTTTATTAATTTTCAAATTATTTAGATTGATTGTTCTTTACAAGCACGCCGTTATCATGGAGATGATTCACCTTCTGTAAAGTTGTGAAATAAATGACAGTATGCGGTGATGAAAGCCACATAAAAGCAATATCCAGGGCTTGTTGCCTCAGGCTTTGTGGCTTTTTATTGTTGCGTATCGCTGCAGGGCAACTCAGACAAGCTGCTGGTATCGGGGCCATAATTGAAGTTGATATTAAAAGACAGGAGCAATGCGTAAGTCATGAGAGGAATGCAGCGGGGGTCATCTCATCCAAACGACACACCGGTGTAACTGCAGTCACCTTCCCTGTATACTTGACAAACTGCTGCCACCGGGCTACGCAGGGAACAAAACAGACACATAAACCACTGCCCTTCACACGAGCCCTTGACTTCAGCGCTGTGGCATAATAGCATTGTCACCACTTAAGATGTACTCACAGGACAATAACTTGAAGGAGAGAGTAAAATGCGAAATGACATCAACCTCACCTCGAGCTGTTTGTACACTACGTGAAGGGTAACTGCTGCATTACTGCAACACCTGCCGGGCGTGGGACGCGTTATAGCCCTCACCCATTATTTTTCAGCTACATTAATTCTCGGCCACACTGATTTCAGCCCATGTTGTGCTGACGACATGATTTCTGGAGAAAGTAGAAAACGGCGTAGTTAAGAAAAGGCTCATCTTAAACAACAGCTGAGATATTATAATGTCTTTGTCCTTAAGTTAGAGACGTATCATGCTGAGTGTAATCCCAGTAGTCACACATTCCCAGAGTCAAAGACAAAATATCTTAGCACACCCTGCTGTGCACCGCATCTCATGGTGTTCTGACTCGGCCTATTTCTAGGATGGTGCGCTGTGAGACGGGTGGAGCGGGTTCACTGTAATCTGTCATAGTGGGCTACTAATGTCACCGGCATCCTCCTCCAGCAGCACAACTCAAAAAGCACGAGTGTTTGCATAAAATATGCACCGTGCAAATGTTTAGCTTAACAAGAAATTAAATCTTGTAAAGTCTTTCAAAGTTATTTTTCAATCCAATTTAAAGTTTAAAGCCCTTTTTGCAAATCAGATTAACGATACATTTATAGTGGAGGTGGTTTCCAAATGTGATTAACTCGCAGTTTAGAGAAGTCTCAGACCAGCCACAGGAATCACATTTCCAGCTGTGCGTTCTGTCACTTAACGCTGATATCAAGTCCAGTTTGTAGTTGGTGTGACATCACTGATGTTGTGTGGGCCTTTTTATTTACTTCAGCGGCAAAGAGAAACTTGCCTGTAGTTGTAATTCTCTCTTTATATCTATATTTAATCATGTGTTGGCAAGAAGCCTGACTGTTTTCTGATCTGCTCCCATTTTCATTTGCTGCTGATCCTTTTTGCTTGAAACGTCCTCCTTTTGATGACTTCAGTATGTTAGTGTCTGTATCCGTGCAGCAACACAGTCTTGTCACCACTGACAGTATAAAGAATGGACAGCGTATGCGTGACAGCACTCACAGGTTTCTGAAGAGATGTTTTGAAGTTCAGAATGTGGTGGCTCTGACAGCCGCCATTTTGGAAGTCCTGCCTCTTCCTCCTTCTAGCTAATCGAAAAATTAGCAAAGACATGGATCAACCTGAGGTGGGCTGAATGACGCCGTGCTTTTAATCATGCATCACTTTAAGCCTTAATATAATGTGAACAGGTGAGTTGTATATAAATTCACCCTCAGTACAGTTGTCATGAACGGGGAAATTAGCTATAGAGACCAAAACTGTTTTTGTACCAGGCTGTAAACATGTTTATTTCTGCTGTGAAGTTGGGCATTTGAACATGGGGACTTATGGAGACTGACTCACTTCTGGAGCCAGCCTCAAGTGGACGAAAAGAGGAAGTGCAGTTTTTTTTTGGCACGCATTGGTTTCATTTCTCCGGCCACAGATGTCACCACTTGCTTGTCACAGCAGTCGCGTCTACTCTATTTTAATCACTATTAGGCATCTCAACACTTCCTGCACTGAGATTTCAAATTAAAAGTCTTTTATTGGTGCATAGAGTGCTTGCAGATCCTGAAAGGCTTTTACACAAGAGACAAGAGAAACACTATACAGCGGATGCAAATAAAATTGTTATATATATAAGTTATCCTGTACCTTATTCCTTATTCCTATACCTTTTTTCACATCCTCATCAACTCATCAATTGGATCAATCGTCTATCTATCAAGTGGAGTTTCATTGACTGTAACTTAAGAGCGCTCACAGAAACAGAAAAGTTGGCAGGTTTTGAATTATTTATTTATTAAAACTGTATCTGTGATCAAAACAAAAAGCTGACAGCAGCAGAGCGCTGAGGTGTTACATAACTCTGTTGTTGTATTGATGGAGTTAATTCTGTGGAAATCTGTGGAACTGCCGGACTTCTCTATTTCTTCAGTATTGCCAGTATTTAAAGTTCCCTACAATCTATGAGTTTTTCTGAAGGGGGAAAGCTTCACTTTCCTCACCGCAAATCTCAGTTTAAGACGCGCACACACTGGCATGATTTTGTGACGTCACAACTTCAGAAGCCAGCCATTGCCCACAAAGCAACTTATACAAGTGTGATGTGAAAACGTGAAGGCTCGAGGTCACATCCGCTGAGAAATGGCTTTTCAGTGAAGGAGGAAGAAGCTGCAGACCTAACCAGCTGCCGTCTCCGTCAGCTCTGCTAAATTTATGCAAATGTAGCACTTTTCAGTCAGGATGTTAATAAAGTTTTAAAAAAAGCAAAGTTGATCTTAGAGCCGCTCCAGTCCGGCTGCGAGCAGTGAGTCCTCACACTTCTTTCATTGCAGCGCTCCTTAAAAGCAGGAATGAATTGGATTTACAAAAATAAGTCTCCAGTATCTTAATGTTTTAGTTTGCTCTGTGAACAGTCTGCAGTCTGAACAAACAGTCTCTACATCACTTCACTGGCAGAGGAAAGAAAAATGAGATTTTAGTATTCAGCACAAAAAGAAGCGATGTGCTCTGATCTGTAGTTTTTTTTTTTGCAGTGTGAAGCATACTGTGTCATTTTCTCCAGCTTGTGTGTTTGAAGTGGTTCTTCGCAGAATAAAAGCAGCCTATATGTAGCTTAACTGTGTTCTGTGAGTGCAGTGTTCATACACAAAATGATGGGGGGGGGGGGGGGCATCATCATTCAACATCAACATATCTCATCTTTTATTCATGGCTCATGTACTTGCTGCAGTCTTCATTGGCTGTAACAAGGCTTTTCGATTTCATCTCCCCGTGCTTTGACGGCGGTCCCCCCTGCACACATACACACACACACACACACACACACTCCACGCCTGCCATGTGAAATTGTGGATTTCGCCTAGTTAATGCAGTCATATGAATTATTAATTGTAATAAGTGGAGCTTCCAGGCTCTGTGTTTTATTGCGTCCTCCTTCACTGCTCTGTGACATTACAGAAATGGCAAATGTGTCCGAGACGGACTGAGCCCATTAATAACGGAGCCGAGCTTTGTTTCCTCCTGCGACTCCAGACCTCTCCTGACGTGAATAAGGCTTCTAACGTCTGACTGTGTGGCATCTCGTCGCATTTTAATGGATTCCCCTCCAACCTCTGCATTATAATCTTATCAAGTGTTTATTTAAGGGCAACAAGAATGCTTTTAAGAGTACAAAGGTTACACGCAGCAAATGAAGTGTCAGGGTGTGTAGCTGCAGCCAGTGCACATTTGCGAACCTCTTTCAAATTTGACACTGTTTCACCTCCAGTGCGCCTTTAATTGTGTCTAAAAATAGATGCATCATCATCTGTGTGCCCTCCTCTCAAGATAAAGTCACATTTCTTAAGGTGGATTCTTCCCCTTATTGTCAATGAGATAAATGCCTTCTCATAAGAAATTATAATTAAGAGAGGGACCTACACCTCATGTCCCAGCTAATTAGGGATCAGAGCACACGCAGGGCAGAAGCAAACTCTGTGATTTATTACCCTCTATCCTAAATGAGCTCCTGCACGCTAAGGTCTCCTGAAGCTAATGCAATCTTTAGCTCAAGAAGGGACAACCTATCGACAAAGCCACAAAAACAGCGCTCATATACATATGGATTGCAACTATTTTCAGACCTGCATGAGAAACTGTTCCAGGGTCAGGTAGACAGAGCGCAGACAAAGTCTGGGTTTGTTTGCAGCAGCACAAACAGCCAGGACGAATAAATATTTCATTGTGTTTTGAGTGGCATTCGAAGAAAAGCGAAGCTCCGGCGTGTCTGTATTCGGATGCATTATTAATAGAGAATCAGTATTTGAAGCATGCAGTAAACTGTGTGCTCCGGGCTTTTGTTCAACGCAGAATGTTATTTTTAATTAGGTGTTGGAGAATTATCCGAGACATACAGGTTTACATTCTTGCATTCATAATACAGAAGAATGTCATGCTTTAAAACAATGAAGATGTCACGACTGTGTTCACAAAACATCTGGGGAGAAGATATCCCATCCGTTATTATTTTTGTTGGCCATTCAGGGACGGAAACAAAAGCAAAAACATATCTGACATATTAGCCTGTATGGTTCACAGCAATGGTTTGCCTCGCTTATTTACTGTGGCTGCGCCTGACAGACTTTCCATTCCAGCACAGCACTTATGCACTTCACACTGATAACGCTGTTAGATATATATATATATGTTTTTTTAAACAATAAGCTCCTCGATTTCAGACAGTCAGACAAAATCAGCCGTTTTCCTTTGGACAAGGGAATAATAACTGTTGCTGTTTGACTCCATCAGTCTAAGTCAGGAGGATAACTGTAACTCTGAGCTCACAGATACTGCAACTTGTTTTAGAACAAAAAATGTCTGAAATGCAAACTGGTGGCTACATTACTGTAAATGATATCATGTTAACAGACTGAAGCTAAACTTTTACAGGGCTTTTGTTTGGGAGAATTGAGAGAATGTTATTCTGCATAGCCAGAGCATTCGATCAGTTTAGCGAAACCAGTGGCGTGCATTCTCATGCGATGCTATCGAACCTGTTTATTATTTTCACAAGCATTTGTGAGAGAAAACTGAGGATGAGGACAAATAACGAATCACCATTTACAGTTTGATTCCACTAGTCTGGGATCGGCTCGCAGTGGCAGCAGGTTTAGCGGGGCGCTCCAAATATCCCAGAAAGACATTCGAGCTGGAGGATCCCAAGGCGCTCCCAGGGTCTCCTGTTGGACGTGCCTGGAAGGTGCCCAGGAGGCATCCTGATCACAAAAAAAAAAAAAAAAAAAACTTTCTTGCTTGAGGCAGCAACTCAATCTCAACCCACAGGGACCATTTCACTGTTTTTTTGGCAGAGAACCACGGCCTCAGACTTGGAGGTACCGATTCTTATCCTGGCAGCTTTACTCTCGACTGCAAACTGTCCCGGTGTGTGCTGAAGGTCACAGATTGATGACACCAACAGAGCCATGTCATCAGAAAAAAGCAGAGGATTGATGAATATGGAAACTATAATTCTATATCAGGTGATTCAGGCTGGAGATGAGCTTGGAGTTCTTCATCTCGTCTCCTTCTTTTATTCTTTTGTCTCCACATTGCTGTAGTTGACTGTAGATTAGTGGAAGAGGATGAAACTGGTGTTGGGATGTGTATTGCTTTGCTGAACCTCATTCTGCATGCATGTGCATCCTCTGCTCCATAGCACGTTCAGTGATCAGAAACTCCACATGACATCTTCAACTCTTTTCACTACTTGCCAACTTTTTCTGTCTACTACCTGCTAAAACCTTCTACAGGGCAGAGTTGTAATTCTTCCGAGCGACTCATAACTCATAAGAAATCCTGATTAGTTCAGCTTTAAAACTCACAAATATCACACTTAGTTTATTTTTAATTGCTTTTGACGCATCTGCCATCAAACTGTCACACGCTCTTCTCGGGCCTGATTCTTTGGACATGTGGGTTCATACCTCAGCGATGCCATGCCGAGGCTTCGGAGGGCAGACACAGTGAAGTGGACGTGTGAAGAGGAATCTGCCTCACCAAGCGGAGCCTCTCTGTCGTGACTGGAAACAGTTGACTGGCTCCCTGGGCAGGTGATGGGCAGCTCATTGCCACTTTTTTTCCCACTCACAATGCAGGGGGAGGGGAGCGGCTTGACCACCTTTACGTTTCACTTCCTGCTTAAGCCATTTTTAGACATAAAGTGCGCGCTCATCTCTCAGGGACATCTTTAACAGCTTTATGGACAGATAAACTGTGTCCTCTGGGCAACACAAAGCTGTTTTTGTCCCCTGGTGTTTTTGCCCATATTTCCTGCCACCCTTGTGGTGTATTTACGGTCATTTATCCATTCAAGTGCCACTCTGTGATAAATTTTCTACTCACTGATGCAGAGTGGGAATTTGTGCGCTCACACACACATCCTGACTTTGAGTGTCTTTCCTCCGCCTGCATCCAGATGTGCTCCAACCTGTGTGAGAAACTCACCGCCAGTTTTCCCAGTGGAGAGAGAGGAGGTGTGTGTGTCCACCCACGTCCAGACAGGGTCCTGCACACAGAGCTCTGAACATTTTTCACTGTAATCACTAATACACTGCTGACATCTGTGCTGTTTAAAAACTCAAATTCATATCCTATTCATATTCATATTATATACTGTGAACACTTCTTGTTTCCTGTGGTATTGTGAGTCTTTTGGCCAGACTTGCATACACGTCACAATCATTTACTTGTTAATATGTTGATACAGGCAGATGTCAGCAGCTGATGAAAAGCTACTCTTCTAGCTTAGGCTGGATTTCAAATCTTTTGGAGTCCTGACAAAAAATGTGTCAGCAGCATATAGCAGGTCTATGAACTGTCAGGTATGAAAAGTTGGCATGAAACGCCTGGTGAGATTCTTTCTTTTCTATTCTTTTGCATTGATATTTCCACAGTGAAACTTGGAAATCAGAAAACTTGAAACTAAGTCTCGCTGAGGATTAGACGAGAAGATCAATACTTCTGCAATCAGGACGTGGTTAGCCTAGCTAAGCATTAAGCAGAGGAAGACCAGCTGGTCCTGGTTTTTTCCAGTGTCCAAAATTATGTTAATCTACGTCAGCCAAACAGCCAATACCCCTTTTACATTTTCAGCTTGTGTATTGATGAAAAAAATATATACCTTAGCCAATTCTCAAATGATGTCTAAACACAAGCAGCTGTACAAGTTTGTCTGATGAAGATGCAGTCTAAAACTGAAAAAAATGAAATGATCTCATATTTCAGCAGCAGAACTAATAACACACAGGAAAAAGCAATTAGAACTCATCACTCTGATCAATGAATATACACTGTATGTAGTGATGATTGGGCTGAAAAACTTCCATGGATCAGAAACACCACTCATCCTGTATCAGACTTAACTGAGGTGCAGACTAATGAAGTATTGCTTGTCAGTGATGTGGTATTTGTGCCAGCCTAAAGCATTTCATTATGAAGTTTTGGACAACAGCAAAGCAGTTTGACCGGCATTGTCGCACAGGGGGTGTAATGGAACCCATCACTGCCCTGCAAGACCTTCTTAAACTAGTATTAATACAGACACATGCCAATAACAGAGAGGTCACTCATTTGATTCCTGCGACAGACAGCACATCTGTCAGCAGCTGTGCGTGCTGTCACAGTGTCATTGAGCAAGATGCCGCTTCCTGTTCACTTCCCTGCACGTCTGTCCGGATCAGTCTCAGCTGAATGTAAATGTAATTCAGAGGAACAGTGATCAGTCCAGCCAATCTGTGACGGACACCAGACAATGATGTGACTTGACAGACTGTGATAGAGATGGAATAGCTCTGGTGTGTAAACTCGTGTAGTCTCAGTATCAACATTATTAACTGCAGGAATGTTCCCATCAGGCAGACACTGGCTACTGAATATGAACATGACAAGAGATAGGATATGATATGTTGGATATGACCAGCAGAGCTCATTGTAACAACAAAAGTGTTTGGACTTCATGGCAGCGATGTTAGGAACGCTTTTGTTGTTTCAGTCTCTGTCGTCCTATGACTAATCCATAGCAACGACAGAACACAACCTTAAACCTTGAGGTCTTGGTCCTGTTAGCCAGAATGTATGAATACTGGAAAAGATGAGCACGACAAAATGAACCAGAAAACAGCAATGTGAACAGATGGTGATATTCACTTATATTCAACTCAAAGTCAAAGTTTATATATAGAGATATAGATATAGATATAGAGATATAGATATAGATATAGAGATATAGATATATACAGAGAGATAGATATATATATGTGTAGATATATAAAGAAATGCAATGAAATGACTGGAAGTCACCTTTTGACTGCTGTCAGCACACAAGGGCTGCAACTAAGTACGATTTTCATTAACAATAAATCCACCATTAATTAATCAATTAATAAATGATTTCTTAATGGATAGAACAATTGTTTAGTCTATACAAATAAGAAAATTGCACATATTTATATCTAAGATATCCCATTGACTGTGCTGCAAAATAGAGCAAAGCAACAAATCCTCATATTTAAGAACTTTTTTTTGGTCAAAGAACCTATTGTTTCATCCCTACATTACATCACGACATCGTGACCACATGGGCGTTACGTTGGATTGTTGAACACTTTACTTCAGCTCTTTGTATTGTGAGAACAAAGCAGAGTGCCAAACAGCCAACTGGGGAAGCAGGTGGTTGGTCATGAGATCACTGCCTAACACACTCCCTCTGGTCAGTATATCAGATTGTTCACAATGCACGAGTATATGTGAAGATAGTTTCACTTTTGGTGTGAATCCTTTAGTCCTTCATGCTTGATTTGGATTTGTCTCCTCGGAGGATGGTACTGGACCATCTGAACTGTCTGACAAAGGGTTAATGAAACACAGATGATAGGTGTGTCCTGTTACGCTCCTTGCCAACAGCCTGATGGAGGAATGATTGCAGGCAGCGATAGGCCCCTGCCGAGGTAGGTGGATGAAATTTTAAACAGCCACACTAGCGTCTTTATGCAGAGCAGAGCAGAGGGCCTGTCAGAGGGAATCACGAGGTGCTTGATGGCTGGAAACAGTTAAAAGGTTCTCTGCATAAACGCTGCGTGGCTAATTAGCTCCTTGCATATGTCGACTGCTGCTGTAGGGCTGCCAGCACACCTCCAACCACCTCTGGTTCACGCCCACCCCCCCCTCCCTCAGCAGTCCCCAGGACGATCACACAGGCTGTCAAACCCCCGCTAACGTCCTATCTGTGTCAGTGTCACTTTCAGTTGAGCGCGGTGGATAGACGCCTCACCTCTTGATATGGTTTTTCCAAAGGGCATACACATAAAACATCCATGGCTGAGTTTTTGATTGAAGCCACGCAGCAAGGATGGCCCAAGGTTGTTGCATTTCAAGTCAACAGAGAGGAGCTGATCAGAGGCTGAGCTGATGAACGAGGAGGTGAATGGCATGAGCTGGCTGTTCAGCAGGGAGATATCTCAGCAATCTCTGCAGTGGTTTCATGAGTCACAGTCTCATGGCTTACACATTACTCAGCTATAACCTCTGCCTGCCACCTTCCTCCCTGCGCAACCCCCTCAGGGCCTCCGCTAGTCCAGGCTATGAGATGAAATTACAAGGTTTTTCCTGTGCGGAGTGGGCTGTCCCTGCTTCAACCTTACAGGTTGTGATGGTGTGATCAGTATCAATCTATCTATGTGCTAAGTGCACTACTTCAGTGAAGGTATGATTAGCCTAGCTTAGCATGAAGACTGTAGGAAGTTGGAAATAGCTAACTCTTATTTCACCTGGTTGCTCCCTCATAACATCCCATGATTTATAAAGCTTGTTGATTGACATATTGGTAGCCTCTTTGGACATGCTAGCTGTTTCCATCTGCTTCCAGTCTTTATGCTAAGCTAGGATAAAAACATTCTGACTCCAGCTCCATACAAATGAATCAATATCCATCATGCCTGTGAACTGAGCACACAATCAGATGTGCAAAAGATTAATCTCATTCTCTTTTATTATGGAAAAAAGAACTACGTAAGAGAACTACAAAAGCAAATGTGTGTTACAGTGTTCATCTAGTTAGAGGAGTCTTTACTGAATGAAGTGTGAGCTTATGATTTCATATACTGTAGCTAAAGAATTATCACTGCAAGTGACATGAACATTGTTAACTGTTAAATCAATGTTAAATCATCATCATTGCTCATTGCATCAAAACTGCTGCTTGTTCTGTTTGTTCATTGCTTCTTGTTCTATGTTTTCTCTACTGTTTCAGAGCCATGTCAATGATCCTTTGCCATGTTGCTTGCCCAGAAGCGAGCTGTGAGCTTCTCTCATGTGTCGATGGTGAATTCCAAGTTGAATTTCAAGCTGCCTTTGAACTTCAGCCAACAAGTTGTCTGATCTCAACAATGACTGAGCTCGTTTGGCAGAAAGGAGGCAAACGTGTCTGACTGAAGAGTGGTTATCGATGAAGGACAATAAGAACAAGTTCAGTTTTGATTCATCAGTCTGTGAACTGGAGGGATGAACAGTTCAGAGAAGAACTTCCCTGTTTTGGTGTTGATGACGATGGTAGAGAGTGCTGCCTGACACGTAGGTCCAAAATCTTCCATAGGTGTTAAACCTGGTTGAGATGTGGTGACTGTGCAGGTCAGAGCACCTGATCACATCATTTTCATACTCATCAAACCATCCAGTGGGCCCTCAAGCCTTGTGAATGATTTCTCCTATCAGGTTAGAAATATTTAGGTGATCACTCAGAACAACTTTGTATTGATCAGTAGTGAACTAAGGTGTCAAGAGGACCCAAACCATGCTGCAAAATAGTTTATGCACTACGGAACTTTGTAATGAGGGCTTTATGCACATTTATGCAGCCGGACTATAATATCCCTCTATGCTTTTGTTTGCTTATGGTCGGATCATATCCTGCACTGACACCTCAGTCACCTTCAGTCAGGAAGGCTTGCCCTTCTGTTTTTTTTCTCACACTAATGCATAAGCATCAGGCTTGTCAAATGTGTGCTGTTGTTGATATCCGACCCTGTTTACTGATGTCTTTGTCGCACATCTAAATTCAGATTTCATCACTTTAGTCACTGTTCCTTCTTTAGTTTTAAATTATCTCGTCACTCACACAGTAAATAAAAATGTTGGTGATAACACACACAGTGTGTACAATAGGGCCTCTTCAAAATGAAGAGCTGCTTTTAACAGAGAAAAGTCAAGCAGCCATTGGATCGTCGTGCTGTCAGTAAGACACAGTTATCTGTGTGGGTGGTAAAATTTCCAGTTTGAGAGCTTTTAGCGCTTCACGAGGTCTGTCAAAACAGCACGCAGTGTCTTGACCGCACTGAGGAAATCGTGCAAGAAGTGTGCTGTTTGTGAACTCTGCTGTGCTGAGTAAATCAGACCTCCTCCAGATATCTGGATATAGATGATTTCAGCTGACAAGTGAGTGTTTGGAAGGACGCCCATTTATGCTTCTCCTGCCTGTATATGGTGAGGAGAGACAGCAGTGCCCAGCATCAGGAACATCACGTCAGGGTAATAGAAGAAAATCAGATGAATTGAAGCTAAGGGGCAACCAGGGAGTGCTGGGAATTGAGCACAGACAAGACACACAGCGCTCAGAGGCCCGCCAACACAGTCAGTCTGCCTGTAGGGCCCGAATCAGACACCAACAGCTCCCTGCTCCACCCAGAGCTGCAGAAAATAGAGGAGAATGGGGAGCTGGTTGGCTGTTAGGACGTCAGTGTCTCTTCTCTAGGGCGGTGGGGGTTGTTGGCTCAGCAGCTGTTAGAGACACACAGCTGCTCCAGAGACCTCTCAGCTGGCAGGTGTTTTTACCTGATGTGATTCAGGATTCTCCCAGAGGTGGAGAGCGCAGAGAGCCCATCCCACACAAACACACACACAGACACACACACCTCCGTTTTCACCATAACACATGCCCTCCACTAACAAATCCCATTAGTG
This sequence comes from Nibea coibor, assembly GCA_023373845.1. Taxonomy (NCBI): domain Eukaryota; kingdom Metazoa; phylum Chordata; class Actinopteri; family Sciaenidae; genus Nibea; species Nibea coibor. The sequence goes on from CM041730.1 coordinate 2,460,741, forward strand.
CACTTAACTCAAAAGCTAAAAACAGGCCTTCTTACTTAATCTTGTTAGTTGTCACCATGTTAAAGGCAGAAGATGTGACATGAAGCACACAATCACATCAGCCTCAGAATAGACGACCACAAGCCTGCTGGAAACGGCTGTTAAAGGATGAAATCTGACAGCTGTTAGTTCAGCTCGAGCGGGGTTAATAGGTCACTGTGAACTGCTCCGCTCACTTCCGTGCAAAGCACTGTTTAAAAGAACAGTATCTCTGCAGCTACCTATTTGCAGCAGAGATATATTTATTATTTTAAATATAAGATGCTATTAGTGCATCTTGAGTAATGTGTCCAAACTGTACAGACAGCATTTTAACCTGGCTGAGATCCGAACCCTGTGTGAACCTGGCCAGGTGTGGCATGACCAATCACATCCATTGAGTCATTTTGAATCTCACAATCTGTGGCTCTGGCCACCGCCATGGTGATAGTCATACCTCAAACAAGCCACCTGTAATGGCACCTACCTAATTCTGCATAACTTTAAGCCTTAAGATCATCTGAACAGGTGAGTTGTATATAAATTCACCCTCAGTACAATTGTCATGAACGGGGAAATTAGCTATAGAGACCAAAACTGTTTTTTGTACCAGGCTGTAAACATGTTTATTTCTGCTGTGAAGTTGGACATTTTAACATGGGGACTTATGGAGACCTTCTGTACTGTAGCCAGCTTCAAGTGGCCGCTCGAGGAACTGCAGTTATTGGCATCGTTCTGCCTTGGCTTAATTTTCCAGCCATGGAGGTTACTGCATGATCCAGATTAATATTTTCAGGCTGCATCTTTATATCAGGTGTGAACGTGTTGAAAAGATCCCTTTGGTCAATAAACACCATTTTGTTTTTTGACCTAATAAAACACTTTCTAATCCTTGATCAACCAACTTTTAATGTACACCAGTAATTAGAACACATTTATGAGATAAGAATCTTAGTGTAACTACATCACACAGTGCTGTTTCATGTGTGTCTTTTGTTACTGACCTATTTTCAGAATCTTTTTACTCCCTTTTGGCAGCAGCTCAAAAGCAGAGTGAAGAGGAGGGAAGATCACGATGACAGTATAATGTTTGAAGTGATCTGTACTCAGCTGTGTGTTCTCGCAGCTCTTAAAATCTTGTCATTCATCTGAACGCCTCAAAGGAGTGTCTTTGTGTGTTTGCCCGCGTGTGTGTGTGTGTGTGTTTGTGTAGGAGTTGCATGTTCAAATTGGTAGTAAGCGCACACTCCACACACGGCCTTGAGATAAAAAAAAAAAATCTAAAACCTTGTGGGGATCTCTCGTCCTGTTTGTCTCCTCGGCTCAGAGTTTATGATTGCTGTCTTATTTGGTGTTTGAAGGTCACGCAGCAGTCGGGAGTAAAAAGCAGATATTGCTTTCTGACTCCACAATATTGACACTCACAGGCTCTTTGTTAGGGTTAGTAATTAGACGCTTGTGTTTGGGGATCAAAACGAGGGTCCACTCTGACTACATGAAGGGTCAGCTGTCCCTCACAGCTGCAGAGCCTGTAAACCCACAGAGCTAATCAGGTTTGGGATTTCTGATAAGCTGCAGGAGGCTAGGACACACACACACACACACACACGTTGACATCTTTCTGTGACAGTGACTCATCATGCTGTGAGAGTTTAGAATTCACACCAAGACCACTGAGAGGCATTTTGAAACGCTTCAAGCTGCCAGAAGCTTTGTGGCGTTGAATACTGGCAGAGTTAACTGCTAGACAACCAGGAACACACTAGTGCTAGACTTTAACAATCGCCCGCCAAGCTAACCGGCATTGCTGTCAGCTGGCAAGCTAGCTCTGTCGCTGTAACTAGGCAATAACAACACAGTTTATTCAAAGAAGAATTTCTAGTATAAACTCAATAGACTCAATAGACCGCAAACCATGCGGAGAACTTTATCCTCCAGTGTGCCATTGGTCAACAGTGCGTGTTCTTGAATTGACATGAAAGATTAAAGAGCACAAGATTCAAAGGGCTTCATGGTAGAAATGAAATATAATATTTCTAACTATAGTTAGAAATTATCGTTTTGTGTTTGCTCTCTTAGAATGATCTATGAACTGCTGTGTTTCTACAGTAGCCCGGAACAGACAAACTAAATACTGGCTATAGATAGTGCCTTTTGCTTTTTTTTGCTATTTTTGTAGCCACTGTAGTTTCTCTTTTATACTTGTTAAGGGGAGGGTGAGGCAAATGGTATTCAGTTTGTGCAATCTGCAGCTTTAATTCATCCTCACAAGTGAATCTGGAGATTTCAGTTGCTCAGTCCATAGAAACTTGGCCTGGGAACCGGAGGGAGGCCAGTTCAAGTCAGGTATGGTAGGTGGACTGGGAGCTAGAGAGGTACTGCTTCACATCCTGGGCACTGGCAATGTGTGCTTGAGCAAGGCACTGAACTTTAATTCTTTACTTAAGATACACTTTCAGTCATCAGTCAATCAGTTGGGTGGTGGTTCCTGTCGCTATATGAAGTATTTGTGGTGAGTTTATGTTACTTTTGTGAAGTGGAAATGAGGCATCTTATTTCGGAGTTGTGTGACTGGTTTGATGGACTGGCATTGAAACTCTGACTGGTGTGCCTCGCTGTGTGGACCTTCTCAAAGTAAGAAACACTTTGAAGTTTGGATAAAGTTATTTAGATTCAGTTATGGGCAGTGTGGTATAGTGAAGGTGGAGAGTGCAGTTATTATCAGACGTATAGAGGCAGACATATAAGAAATGTTGATGTTTAAATGCATACAAGTGCCTGTGTGTATTTCTTACCTAGATGCAAAAAGCACAGTGTGAGTAACAGGATGCCAGAGTTGAGTCGGAGACAAAGGGATCTGCAGAGACGGGTGATAAATAATGGAGGTGTAATATCACAAAATGGACGCCTGGTTTAGAGGAGTGGAGTGGAGGTCAGCGGAGGGCGGAGCTCTACGCTGAACAGCAGAATCATTCCCCTGTGCATAAGCAGAGATCAATAACAATAATAAAGCACATAGTGGTGAATTATTCATCAGTGCTCTGCCCTCTCTCTGTCTCCCCCTTCTCTCTTCTCCCTCCACAGTGTCCCCAGCTGACTCAACTCCAGCAGCGAGAGCTACAGCACGCTGCCGCCCGTCTCCATCTAACTTTGGAAAATGTATTTTTTGCTAACAAAGAACCAAATGCATATTATTAACTTTGTTTTTTTCCTGACATGTAAATGCTTTTGATGAGAGGAAAACTTCATCTTTGATCACAGACAGACTTTGGAGCGTGCACCAGTTCTGTCAGAGGATAAAATGTGTAGGCTGTGAAGTAGACTGTGGCGACTGCCATTTATATTCACTCCCCGGCTCACTCCACAAATATAAGATGATGATCAGTCAGCTGAATTCTTATTCTTATACCATCCATTATGTCTGTTGGTCAACACAATCAGAACCTCTGTTGTAAATATTCTAGAAAAGTGACCAAAGGGATGTCAGTCAATGTGAGCCTACTGTATGTTTGCAGAAAAACTTGGACTGGTCTTAGCACAGGGGCTCGAGGTTGGTTAGGCTGAAGAACACGTCATAGTTTTTCCTGTAGTGCAGTGGGTGTAACTCGTAACTAGCTTGTTTTTCATGAGTGGAAATAAAAGATTTAAGACTTATTACACACTCCAAAGGTTTATTTCTCTGAAACAATACGGAAACCAATTTGTTTTTCCCTGCAAGGCGAAGTCATGACTCGTCCTACTCTGCCACCCACAGCCAAACACACCTGTGTGTCACTGACCAAGGCTTTCTTTTTAAAGAAAGATGGCCTTGGGTAAACCTGTGAATCCAACGAGTTCACTGTGAGTCTTTCCGGTGTGTGGGAGTAGTTACGTCTGTAGCTGCAGTCAGCCTTAAAACTTCTAGCTAAGCTCCGGTTGCAGTATAATAATTATTCCCCACCTTCTCCAGTGACGTTAGGCTTGACTGAAAGAGTCAAGTCTCTACATTCAGGACTAAGCTAGCAGGTGATGGTCTGCTCAACAGGTAATGAGTATTCAGTTTCATTTTAGAGCCAGCTTGCCCAAACTGTATGAGGGTGATGCAAGTGGGTAGACTGCCACACACAATACTGGAGTTCTCGAATGTCTGATAAAGATGAACGCAGGAATAAAATGGGTCAATATTAGACGTGACACAGACACAGTTCTTTAGTTGTCAGGCGTCCCTGTCCATCTGTCTGGATGTTTCACACTCCTGCTAACATTAAAAAATAGCCCACTGATTGGGGATTGTGTAACAGCAAATCCTCAGTGAATTCAAATAGCATTCATCTGATTTGCTCGATCTGAGCACAATGCAGCCCCGCAGAGGTTTTCCTGTCACAACACCTAGAGCGGCTGCTGTCCTCGTGACTGTGAGTCATGAATTTTTAGACCCCGCCCTGTATAGTGTGTGTGAATGTATGTGATAATAGCGACCTTTTATTCTGAAAGGACTGCTGGTCCTATTCCAACAACAGTGTTTTTTAGTAATACAGCAAATTAACAGGATCTAATGAGAGCTCAGCTGCAGTTGTCTATTTTTACCAGTGCCCTCGTGTCCTCCTCTAACAATAAGACCAGAGCAGTGCACATTATTAACACAGCACAGCAAGTGCCTTAATAACTAAACAGGTTTTTGTGCACTGAGCTGCAAATAGCCACTTTTAAAAATTATTATTATTTATTTTTTTATCGAGCTCATATATTCCACGTTCTAGTATTTGGAAACTAATTATAGTTGTTATCGGGCCTGTAAACAGCAACCCTTCTCAGTGTTTTAATTACACGCAAAAAGAGCGGTCAGCATTTCTCTAATCGCTTAGTGTTTTGTTCTAAGCATTTCTGCTGCGCACGTTCTCAGCCCATTAACCCCAGGGGACTGTGAGCTCGTGTATGATTGATCACACGTGACACATGTCCATCAAAATCTGTGTGTGTGTGTGTGTCTGTGCGTGTGTGGTGGAAGCGAGTTACCTGTTTTTCATTTCATCCGTCTTGTGTGTTGTGAAGGCAGAGGAAAGCAGGGCGATCTGAGATGTGTATAGAGGTCATGAGCTGAGATGAGAGGAAATCCAAAAAATGACAGAGGAGGATGATCTCTGTTGTGGACTAGAATTTTAAAGTGTTATGGCAGGGTGCTTTGGCATTCTGCCCCAAACTGCACTAAAAGTCACTGAGACACTTCCTAATACATCTCCCATCTAGAAGAAGCAGCAGACAGTAGTTCTCATGACAGACAGTACAGATGATTGCACTACATTATCATCATGGTCCTCAGAGGATGATTCATTTGTTTAGTGCCATCATCATCATCATCTTTGTCAAATTGATATTGTTATGCACCAATTCACTAAAGAACGTTCCTTGTACGTGGAAACTGTCTTGTCAATCTCAGCAGGACAAAGTTACCAAGTGACCAGACTACCAAATTCATGTTGATAAATCCATGTGTGACCCCCTGATCTTTGCTCAATCAGTTCAAATGTTCTCACTTTTAACACAAGAAATATCAAACTCTACGGGGGTTGCCATGATATTCACTGAGCATATTCATAGTCTAAAAGGGTTTAACCTGTTTTATCGTGGACCCTCCATGAGCTTTCATCAAATTCAAATTTACCATATGGTACCCAAGAATTACTAATATCTTCTCAGTACAATTACACGGCATATGCTGAGCTGACCCGCTGAAGGGTCATGGGGCAGGGGCTGACATGGGTGAGAGGTGCTGGTAGAATAGTGGTCACTGTGTCAATATGTTCCAAGATAATGGTCAAATATAACATGTCTTCCTGGTTTCAAATCAGATTAGCCACCAGACTAAAGTTATTGGGTCAAGGCTTTAAGTATTTTTCCTTGGAGAAGTCAACTCAACTCTAGAGTCCTTACCTCCAGTATAAAGAGAAGTGATAGGGTATTAGTGGCTGTCTAATAGCAGACAAGTCATATGAGTCATTATCACGTCTCAGGTCAAGTCTCAAGTCTTCTGAGTCCAAGTTGAGTCACATCATTTATTTTCTGGAGTTTCAGGTCATCAAAACAGTAATTTGAGTCCAATGACTTGAGTGTGTAACCACTTACCAAGTAAGACTAGTAGCCGAACCCCCAGTGTATAGAGCTGAGTAAGTTTTGCATATGAATTCAACTTTTAATTTGTAAGAGAACTAATGTGTCGTTCCTTCTTTCAAGAGTCAAACTCCCTTTGAAACATGCACGAAAGTTATGTTGAGCAGAATGCCATGATGTTTGCTGTACACCCAGTGTAATGGAATGAACACTGCAGCCTTTTCTTTGTTTAAAGTTTAGTTATCACTAAGTTTCTTTTTGGCATATAAGCTCTGCGGCTGAACATACTGTATCTTATTGCACCTGTGAAACTGTAAACTGCGCTCCATCATCGCTGTCTTGCAAATCCCCCACACTAATGTCAGATCCCCCTGCAGTCTTTTAAACCGTGTTTTTTACCCGAGGAAAATGTCTCCACACAGTGAGAAACTTTTTCAAGCGCTATTTGATTTTCCTTATCAGACACCCCGTGCCCGTCTACTGCATGGAGAATTTCTGTTACTGACGGTGCACTTTAATTTAAAGCATCTCCAGACAAATTTTGTTCTCCTTGCTGAGGATATCTGAGCTCACTCCATCTTACCGAGCATTTCTGAACAAGACTGTCACCATTTTGTGTTCTCTCCACCAGTGATGCTGCTACCTGTTGTTTGATCCAAACATCCCCCTGTTTCCCTCTGAGTTTTTTAGGTCAGGCTGCCTGACAATCTGCTTTATAGACTAGATAAATCACTTTTACACTTTAAATTCAGGAGTGATCTCACCTGGCTGGAGTGGAGATGTCTTTTCAGAAGTGAGCGGCACTGTAGATTAGAATGATTCTGACATTTTAGAAGGAAAGTGGATTTTTATTTTCTGTGTGTATGATCCTGTCCAACTCTACGGTGAAGTTAAATATGCACAGATAAACTCTTGCCAGATAGCTAGAACCACTGTAAATTCTCAGCAGACAACAGATGAGGCTTTGGGCTGGTGCTTAGTTTATGAAAATAATTGCTCCATAATTGATCATTCTGTACTGGCCCCGACTCGTGCTTATGGCCTGGCACAGCTGTTCTGGTTGCAGCTCCTTGACAGGGCAAACAATTCATTTCTGCGTGTGCTTATAAATAAGTCATACATAATGTGCAGCAAGTGGTACTACTCTCTGTTCATTAGTAATGGCGAGAGCTGCTATGAATCTCTGTAGGTCATGGAAGTCAATGAAAACTCTGTTGATACTCTGCAAAAGTGTTTCTGTTTCATGAGTTTCATTAACAACACTGTGCAACGTCCTCAGCAGTACCCATCTAACCATAACTTCTGTTAAGCCCCTCCATCAAACCATTGTGTCAAATTCAGCTTTCTTATTGAATCTGTATTCTGTATTGCATAGACTCTATTGCAACAGTATCATGTATGTAGCCATGAAATGCGTATTTAAGACCCATTTGCAGGGTTCTGGTTTTCAGCTGGAGACATTAAAAAGGAACTGCTGATAAAATCTTAAGTCTGCAAATTTAATGGTTGTTGGCCAAAAATGAGAAGCTTTCTTTTGCATACCTCAGTCTGAGGTCAAGGAAGCGTTGTTAGCTACAATTCTACATGGTTAACCTGCCGCTGTCGTCGTTGTAATTTGCACACAATGCTAGATTGGAAAACTTGACAAACGTAGCAACAGTAACTAAGGGAGACTTATTATTCATATTCATGTCATGTTGAGTTACTTTAATGCATTTCTGACTTGTAAATAGGATTCACATCAACATCCACATTTCTCTGAAGGCTCTGACATGCTATGACTTGGGGCATGATAATATAAAAAGTGTCTGAAAACTCCAAATAACTGGATGCTTTTTTATAGTTTTTTATGTTTCATCTTGCTGTTATTGAGCAAAAAGTGCAATACAAATAGAGTCTGATTGATTGATTAGCCAAGTGCCAATGGGATAATGGTAAATCCCCAAAAGTTGTGTAATAATAAGTTAAGAGTCAATACATCGCCAAAGTAACACAGTAATGTCCTTTGCAAACTTTAGCTAACATTTGCTAACATTAGCCACCAAGCTACTGGTCATACCAGACCAAGTAAGGCTGGTGCACCAAGAACACAACAAAAGCAGAATGTAACATTAGACATACATATAAGTTCATTTATGTCTCAGGTTTTATAATGTTACAGTTCCTGTATTAAAGATTTTCGTGAAGCAAATGAAAGAAAGTTGATTACTTTATTATCATATTGTCTTAATACTAAAAAATATCAGACAGGCTTTATGACTTCATTCCTATTGGAAACAATTGATTTTATAGCCCCGTCTTGTTTGAGAGATACAGGCTGTAATGAAAAACATTTCTTTTCTAAATGGGGCTCCACAAACATAGGGCTGGCCCCTGGCTAACTGGCTTTATTCTTCTGCTTTGTCAGACTGATGAAATTGCAATTGCTCTGCTGGTCTCCCTTAGGAAGTCACCACAAGGCAATATGAGTGAAATGTTTTCCAGTCACACCGGGGTCAAAAGCTCTATACTTGTTTATGAGATGCTCTAGAGGATCTGCTCGTTTGGTAATGGTAGGCAGTTCTAAAGGCTGGATTAGAGTGCAGTCCACCCTTTTGTAATAGTGCTACGACTTCTGTATGGATCTGTTTATTCCATAATGTGATTTAGCCAGTCACACTGTGGTAAGCTTGCAGATGCAGGAAAAGGCCCAGGTATCGATCTGCAAAAAAAACTCTTTTCTTTAATTATAGAGACGAACATTTCTGTTCTCCGTCTGTCTTAAAGCACATAGTGCCATCTTTTGGATAAAGACATGAATTCTTTCATTTTCTTTCAAGGTCAAAAGAGCCATACGGGTGGGAGTGTGTGAGTGTTTGTGCACATAAGTCCTGATCTGATATTCTGAAGATTTTTAGAGATGGCCTCCATCCTTTTATTGAGGTCAAGAAGAAAACAAACGAGTGCTCCAAGGACTGGGATTAGGTCACATTTCCTTTTTGTTTTACACATATTTTAATGAATTTTATAGTTTAGCTGTTGATGTTGATGCAGTGAATCTGTCTCATTTGGAATTGACTTCCACAAACTTCACCCTTTCTTTAACTTTAGAGCTGCACAAAAAATATTTTGATATTAATTAATGGATTTTAAAAAATGTGTGTGCAATATGTCACATTATCACCTGACTCTGCAGTTTTCCTCAGCTCTATGGAGCGTTTTAGCCTCTTTCAGTTTATTATTTTGGCAACTTCCTACCCCCCACCCCCCTTTAGTGTGGTTTCCAGCAGCAGCAGGTGGCTATTTTCAATTAAAAAGCTACATGCCAAGGATTTAATGGCATCGAGATAAAGTAGACAACTAGCTGGTGAACATAATGGTGCATTTAGCAGCTAAAGAGCCAGATATTTTTCTCAGGAATGGGTGAAGACCAAATGATGATTAAAAGAAGATTAAATATGGACATTTGGACAGACTTTAAAAAAAGATAATGATGTTTGTCTACTGCACACCTGTATGTCCCAAAGTGACCAAAAGCTGCAGGTTCAAAGTGTAAATCCTGTCTTATATTATACTGATATCACATTTTAATACTTATATTTTGTTTTGTGTCCATGCATACCAAATTCCATGTTATTTAAATTTCCATTTTTTTATTTTAAAATGGCACTCATATATTTTTTGGCTATTTGGGGGCAGGACATAACATCTGATATGTTACTGCCTTTTAAATGTGTTGTGCCTCCTGCATCAACATTAGAATGCACAGCATTCACATCTCTGACCACCTGATGAACATAGCTCCCATTCGCTCTCATTTCACTCGTGAAATCCTGAGAGTCTTTAGCTGCTAAATACTCCGCTATGTTCAGCAGGTAGTTGCCAGCTCTGGTGCTGGGCAGGTAGTGTACAGTGGGATTTTTCTGGGAAAACAGCTGCTGGCTGGAAGCAAGGTTTATGAGAATGATGACACTGAGCCAAACACTAAAGTGACAGGCAGTAAAACCAAACCAGTTAGACTGCAGAGCAGAGTGATAATTGTCTTTGGGTTTGTCACATGAGCGAGCCCTTTCAGAATACACATTTGATCCATTTTTGATGCAGAAATATTGATCAGTGCAGCTATAGCTTTCAAGAACTTCCAGTTGGCACATACCGAGATTAACTATTGACCAAAAGTCCCAAACTTTATTTTCACATTCCCGTATCAAAGCCGGGCAGTCATAGCGTGTCTGTGCATTAGACTGAATCTGATCTGGAGTTGGCAGAAATAAATAAATAAATGTAACAAAGTGGTGGTTGGTGGGGGAGCATTTTCTCTAATGGCACTGCAGCACTTTCCAGGCGTTTGTGAGTGTGGCTTAATCACTTGTAAGACTTGATTGAGTGTGTGTTAATAAACATTAGGCTGTCTCTCTTCCCCTGGTGATTAGTGGTTTATGTGCTCTGCTCTCTGCAGGCTGAAGACGCAGTCCTGAAGATTGATGGAGGGCCATGCTATTCAAACAGCAGGCATTGCTGAGACAGAAGCTCTTCGTTCTGGGCAGCCTTGCTATCGGAAGTGTCCTCTATCTTGTGGCCAGGGTTGGGACCTTGGATAGGTAAGACGTCAGTGTCACAATACAGTTTGATCTACCATATCCTATTGGTTAAAGTGAGTTTGTGATTCAATGCCGGCAGTCCTCTTCATACAAGAACGTGGCTGGAGACAAAGTTTTGGCAGCCGCAGGTGTAGAGATATTTTTGCCCTAAATTCAGCCTGTCAGGCGGTGTGTCAAAAATGAGGCAGGAGAAAACAGGGGAAAACAGTTTTCTGAGAGACTCAAGGGGCAAAGATTTCCCCTAAGGCGAAACATCAGTTTGTTTGAAACAAGTAAAAAAAACTCGTTTTTATATGTTTTTTTTTTTTCAATAAAAAGAAATTTAAAAAAACCCACACACCACAAAAAGTGATGGTCTGTTTTTCACAAGCTTTCTATGGAGCTGAATTTAACACTAATTAGTGCAATAATTCTGCCAAACCAAATTTGTTTGCGCTTGATGCGCTTTTTTACAATAATTTATTTTTTGCTATTATAAATTTTATTTTGGGGGAAATAATGTCAATCACTTCTTCCAAGAAGTCTGTGAAAACATTTCAGCTCTCATCCAAAAGTCTCTCATTCCCAAAATGTCAACTTTACATTTAATCTTTGTGGGAGATTTTGGGCTGAAACTGTCTCCAGGTTTACTATATAGTGCATGATGTTCATCCTGCATTCATTTGAATGTCTGAATTCCTAAGGTGACATTTGTTTACTATATAGTGCCCTCAAAAAAATCTACAATGCAATAAAAATATAGGGTGCATGTGCTTTCTTCCAACAGTCCAACAATGCAACACATTTTAGATATTAAAAAATGACTGTTGTGTCACACAAAAACTGTCAGCGATGATGGAAAATTATGTTGAATCAAGTTTCCAAAAGATCAATTTACTTCTCGATATAGAGTCAACTACTGCAATCATTTCCCATCTGTCAAGTCACTTTTATCCAATATTAAATCATAAAAGACCCATAAACTAACAGGTGAAATAGAGTGGGCCTTACATCATCTTCTCAATGTGTTTTGAAGAATTTCCTCCTATCAGTGTCATTTTACTTGGTTTTAATGCAACAACAAGGTTTTCCAAGTTGTGTTTTTGGCATGGATAGTCATATCTGTTGAGGCTGAACAGGGAAAGCGCCGCCTGCAGAATCTCACATTCATCAACAAGACAAAAGTATGTGTTTACACTCAGAAGATGAGAAGAGATCTTTGCATTCAAGCTAAAGAGTTCATTTGAAATAGTAGTTAAGGACTGTGGTGATGAATAAGTAAAATATAAAAAATAAATAAGTAAAAAATAAACAGTGTCAAGAATGAGGATGTCTTTATGCTTTTCTCTTTCAGGCTACAGCCCATTTGCCCCATTGAGAGCAGACTGCCTCCTTCCGAGCCGGAGCAAATCCCTCTTCGCACCCTGCAGTTTAAGCGTGGCCTGCTCCATGAACTACGCAAGGGCAATGCTACCAAAGAGCAAATCCGCCTGCACAACCTGGTCCAACAGCTGCCTCGGGCTATCATCATCGGAGTGCGTAAAGGGGGCACCCGTGCCCTGCTGGAGATGCTCAACCTGCATCCAGCAGTGGTCAAGGCCTCGCAGGAGATCCACTTCTTTGACAATGACCAAAACTACGCCCGGGGCATCGACTGGTACAGGGAGAAAATGCCCTTCTCCTTCCCTCATCAGATTACCATTGAGAAGAGCCCTGCGTACTTCATCACAGAGGAAGTCCCTGAACGCATCTTCAAGATGAACTCCTCCATCAAACTGTTGATCATCGTCCGCGAGCCCACCACCAGAGCTGTGTCTGACTACACGCAAGTACTGGAGGGCAAGGAGCGCAAAAACAAGACCTACCATAAGTTTGAGAAGCTGGCCATCGACTCCAGCACCTGCGAGGTGAACACAAAGTACAAAGCGGTGCGGACCAGCATCTACACCAAACACTTGGAGCGTTGGCTGAAGTACTTTCCTGTGGAGCAGTTTCACATCGTGGACGGGGACCGGCTCATCACAGACCCGCTGCCGGAGCTGCAGCTCGTCGAGCGCTTCCTCAACCTCCCCTCGAGGATCAGCCAGTATAACTTGTACTTCAATGCCACCAGAGGATTTTACTGTCTGCGATTTAACATTGTCTTCAACAAGTGCCTGGCAGGCAGCAAGGGCCGCATCCATCCAGAGGTGGACCCATCAGTGGTGACTAAACTGCAGAAGTTCTTTCACCCCTTCAATCAGAAGTTTTACCAGATCACTGGTAGGACATTCAGCTGGCCATGATGAGCTTCGGACTCCGTCAATGAGATTCCTTGGATTGGTGTTTTTTTAATTAAAAAAAAAAAAAAAAACAAGATCCAAGCTCCAAGATCTCAAAAGATATTAATAGCACTTTGATTGAATTTAATACAAGAATGACAGTGTGACCAAATATAAAAGGAACTTGATGTAAGTTTGTTTTTACGTGTGTGAAAATAAAAAAAACAGTTTGATGGTTTGATTCAGAGATTCTGTTCAAAGCACTTGATCTTGCTAATAAATTCACCTGTCTGCCATTGTTTCCCATCAAGAGAAAAAAAAAGTGATTAACAGAAGAGATTATTTTTGTTGTTCCTTAAAAGACGATCAAACACAGACATTCATGCTGTTAAGATAAGCTTTAAGTGGGATGCTTTTTTTTCATGATAACACACCATAAAAGAAGACAAAATGACATTTGATGAACAACAGACATGTTCATTTGTTCCCCATCATGTTGTTTATTTGACCAAACTGCATGTGAAGATGCCATTAGAACATTGTAGTTTTTTGTATTTTGTATTAGTTCTGTTGTTTTCGACCATGCTTTATTTTGAAATCAGGACGTGATTCGTCCATTACAAGCTGATTCTCAACACAACACTTGGTCTGAAGGTCAGAACAGGTTCATCAGAGTAGGATGTAGTGTTTCAAGCTTGACTCAGCTCTTTTACAAAGCCCTCAAAGCATTTAAGATTCAAGCTTGTGTTTTTAATGTAACTATGTCGTTTCCTTCCCCTACAGCTTTTTCATTGGTTTGCAAAATACCTGGCAAAAAAAGCCATTGTGAAAAAAAGTTGTCTTCTGATGATTCTTGTCAAACCAACTGTTTATTCTATGATGATTAGCCAAAATTTGTCTGTTTCTGTGCAAATATTCATTCTGTATCATAAGTAGTGTTGTTAAAAAAGGTGAAATTAAAAGAACATGTAAACACTTGTCAGCTGATTTATTGTTCACTTTTTTCATTGAAGGGAATAGTTGAACATTTTAATGAAAGGCATGAGAAGATTTATACCAGTCAGGAGGCGATTAGCCTAGCTTAGCATAGACACGACTGAAAGCAGGGCGTGACGGCCTGCCCGCCTCTGTCCAAAGTTAAAAAATACACCTATCAGCATCTCAGTAATAACTTTATGACTTCTTTGTTTATTCCGACAGAATCAGAAATGTAAAAGCTATTTCTCAGCAAACTCTGGCTGTAGTGACAGCACACAGCTTTCCGGAGTGTTGTTGTCAGGTTTGATACCATTGTACTCTTACAGTGCTTTATACTAAAAGCTGTCATTCCTGGACCAGATCTAGCAGCCTGCACTTTAACTGCTGCACAGAAGTGCTGGGTGGATGAATATACTGTTGTCTATCACAAAACAGGTGCAGTATTTAACTATACGCTCCAAAACCACAAATTGACAGATTTCTGTTTGACTACGGTTTAAACAAGTGAGATAGAATGTGTTGGTGAATTTCAGAGGTGTATCTACTACTCTTTAGACTGAACCATAACAGCCATTTAATACAGCCTTAGATGACACACAAAAGATTTAAAATGCTATCAACATTGAAAGGTTACTTTGAGACTGAAATTCAACAGATTACAACGCCAGCTCTGCTGTCATTCTTCTGACTGGGCTGATCAGTGATATCAATCATTATCAAGGTCATGATAGATAGCTGCAGACAGATTGGATATGTTAGATAACATCAACCCTCACAGGCACTTACCAATCCGAATAAGTCGTCTGCGTCTGAAAGTGTGTCAGTATTCTTTACAGAAGCATGATGGTGATGATCTGATCCAGTTCGTGTCCCAAAAAGCTTGACTGACAGAGTAATCCTGATAACATTCCCAGTGTGTTCTGGGTACAGAGACACAACATTGGCAAGCTCAAACATTTTTAATACTTAATCTAATAATGTAAAATGAACACAAGTCATTTGAGTCAAGTTTGTTTCAAGTCAAGTCACGAGTGTTTAACTTCCAAAGTTGAGTCTCAAGTCATTTCTTTTCCGTCAAGTCAAGCTGCAAGTCATCAAAACAGTAACTTGAGTCGACTTGAGTCCAAGTCAGATAAATGATAAAGACAGATATAGAGTTAACACAGTAACCATACGCTGAAATTGACCTGTAAATTTAAACATGTACAGAGAAATCAAAGAAATTAGTAGAATTAAACATTTGCACAGAATTTAAATATGTACAGAGAAGTTAAAAATGTGCAGAGTCAAAACTCTGAAAGTTAAAAAAAATGTGCAGAGGAATTCAACATTTGCATAGAAAATAAATATATAACTGTGTTAACCTGTGCTAAACCTCTATACAAAAACTATATAAAAATAGAAAGTAACTAGAAATAAAATGTTTTATACAGCTATAAAGTATATTACAAATATAAAGTGACCGTATATATATACGTGATACATATACATATATACAATATGAGAGAGAAATACAAATGGGAAGGACTGTGTGCAATTAAATCAGGCTGTAAACAGAAGAATGAAATGAATGAATGAATGAATGAATGAAAGTCACAGTCACCGTCTCTCCAGTTTGAATGTTAAAGTGTCCTTAGGTAAAATACTGAACCCCGGATTGTTCTTGGAGGCTGTGCCATCAGTGTGTGAATGTGTGTGAATGGTTAGCTCCTCAAACTGATGAGCAGTTGGCACCTTGCATGGCAGCCAATGCCATCAGTGTATGAATGTGTGTGTAGAATGACTGGTCCCAAGACTAGAAATGTGCTATATAAGTAAAGTCCATTTACCATGCAGTGCACACAGTACCTAGTGGTCACTTGTAGGAAACAAGATTAACAACTGCACAGAGATCAGGAACAACTTGCTGTCAGTGGGGGGTCAGGGTTTATCTTTACCCTGCTGTCTGCCAGCAGGTTTAATCTAGGCCTGGCCCTGCCTCAGGTCCATGAGCAAAAACTCTGCAAGATTTGGAACCTTCTCTTGGAAGTGAACACTGACCTCTGACCTCCTAGAAGACTGATATATGATATGATTTGACTTTGTCGTGTTTGTGTTGTGGATTGTGGGTAGACCAGAACAGTACCAAAGATGATGCTGACACCTAGTGTTGTGTCAGAGCAGTAAATAAACTGCTGTGGATCCGTGCCTTCCTTTTTTCTGTAACGTTGTTGGAGCCAGTTTAAAGTAGCTACCTGATTCATGACAAGCACTGATACTAGGAATATTTCATTCTCTACAGCAGGGGTCTTCAACCAGGGGTCCAGGACCCCTATGGGGTCCAGAAAGGTACTGCAGGGGGTCTGCCAATTTTTGTCATAATAATTGACAATTTTTCCCTAAAACAGTGGTGACTGTGAGGGTGCAGATCATTTAGAAACCACGACCAGCGGCATTTGCACTCCTGTAGCATGAATCAGTGGACATGTCCAAGGCATTTAACAACAATGAGAATAATTATGCATGAACTTTTTTTTTATCAGTGTATAAATAGGTTGACATGGTTGAATAAAAATCGAATAAAGGCTTAAAGTGTGAAACACTTGAATTAAAAATGAATCACATGTGGGGGTCTTTTGTCTCTGGTTCAAGGGCTCCTTCGGCTGGTGGAAGAACCGTGCTCTACAGTGTCACACACTCATGTGTTTCCCTTCGGAGTCCCTCCATCATCCATGTAACTTCCCTCACGTACAGTAAAAACTCATCTACCCACAATGCTTTGGCAGCACTGTGAAGTCCCCTCATCCTCTGTGCCGCGCTGTCCTGCCCGCGGCTCCGGGGCTACTTTCTCGCCGCTCCGCCCCGCCTCTGTGCGGTTGCGCCTCCCATTCAACAACGCCCCCTCCCTCCCTCCCTCCGCTTCACCGTGTGTTCCTCCGTGTTGACCGTCCGTCCTGGTCTCTCCATCTGCCAAACCGAATTCAAAACAACTTTTTGAAAAAGTGCTCCAAACATGGCTTACACGACTGCGGGTGGGACCAAGAAGAAGGTCTGCTACTACTATGACGGTACGGGACTTCCTGAGTGTCTGAATGAGGAGCCCGACATTGGAGGCATCTGGCAGGCTAACGCTAGCCGCTTAGCTTCGTGTGTTTAGCTGCTGGTGAATGGAACACAGGCTAGCTGCTAACGTTAATGACATCGCTTCAATGGCCTCCGTGCTGCTAAATACTGTCACCCCGCGTATTAACTGGTTAAAAAGCACGTAGCTAACCTAATATTGACCGTACACCTTACGTAGAGCGAGCAAGAGTGTAAACATGAACGTAAAACAAGAATATATTAATGTTGATGCTTTATTTAATTAGCCAGTCGTGAGTGTGCGCAACACTGTAATCCCACACTCATTATCACCATTGTTTGAGCCGTGCTTGCAGCCGTGAGCAGTGTTTTTATATGGAGCTGGAATAATACATACACATGAAGAGAAACTTTGAACCCAGAGAGTCAGAGTTCCATTTTTGAAGGCGCACAGAGAGATGGGGAAGTGTCGGAGGCTCACTGTGTTCAGGCCTAATTGATGCAGCGGACGGCTCCGTGGGTCCAGATGAAACACAGTCCAGACCCTACACACACACACACACACACACACACACACACACACACACACAGTGTGCCCGTGTCCTCACTCCATCAGGCCATTGACGACTTAGTCACAGTGTCTGTGCTGAGCAGGCTCCGTGTTCATTTACAACATGTCATGTGATGATCATGAAGATCACCTAGCTTTTTTTTTTTTAATCTTTGGGACAGAGTTAGAGTGTTGACCAACCTGTCAGCGTGACCGCAGTGTGTTCACCCAGCTACATGTCCGTTCATCCTTAAAGGTCCACTGTGAAGGGTTTAGTTCCCACTGTAGATACAAAATATTCTTCTTTCAGGCGATTCTACGTGCATGAAAACACAGTTATGAATATTATATTCCATGCCCAGGGCCCCAAATCTTACACACTGCACCTTTAACAAGTGCAGCACCAGCATATGACCAGAAAACTCAACACTGACTTTATATACACCGTTGACATAAAGTTAGGGATATCCGGCTTTTAGTGGTGTACCCACTGCTTTTGTTTCAAGAAATCGTTTGAGATGACCAAATTTCCATTGCATGCTTCTAGTTAAATGCCCTACTTTCATGATGTAATATCACTGTAGCATTCCATTTCCATAAATTTTACCCAAAAGTTGAATATCCCTAACTTTTTGTGAACGGTGTATACACACACACACACACACACACACACCTTTGTATCAATTTCATGATGACATATCGTCAGGGGTTGCTATGTTATTAATTATTATTTCTCACATGTAAATGTTGTCTGAGAGCCGTGCCAGTCATCCATAAATCTAATATTGACATTTGACATTTGTGCAGAAATATTGTGATTTCCGTGTCTGTATCTGTCAGCCCTAACATGACATGATAATACTCCTTGTCAGTCATGTCATCTTGAACTGCTTCTGTTTCCCTTTGCAGGCGACATAGGAAATTATTACTACGGACAAGGGCATCCCATGAAGCCCCATCGTATCCGGATGACTCACAACCTGCTTCTGAACTATGGACTGTACAGGAAAATGGAGATCTATGTATGTTTTCAAAGCATTAAATAATTGAATGACATCCTTTATTCTGTTGTGCAGAATGTGAGAAGTTAATAAAACACGAGTGCAGCTGCAGTCTTCCTCTTTTTCTCCCTCACTGTTCACGCAGCTGCTTTTGTTCCTTCTCTTTCAGCGGCCGCACAAGGCCACAGCAGAGGAGATGACCAAATATCACAGCGACGACTACATCAAGTTCCTGCGGTCCATACGGCCTGACAACATGTCGGAGTTCAGCAAGCAGATGCAGCGCTGTAAGTGCAAGAGAGTCTTTGGCGTTGTTACCTTTGAAACACTAGTTTACACTAATTCTAATAGTTTAGTGTACATTATTATACATTATGTATTATTATATGTGCAATGTTGGCTAACTGTCACATCTTTGCACAGCCACCTGCCATTAGCCGGACAGCAGCAATCCCTCCCAACACACTCACTGACAATTAATTGCCATAATAATAAAGTCCCCGCACATCAAATATGTCTAACAGGATATACTGAGGTCTTTAACTTACACAGAAACCTGTGAAGCTGTGTGTGAGCGGTTTGTGCGTTTGCTCTTTAAATTTTGCTCAATTTTATTTTCTGAGCATTTTAAACTAGTCAGCTAGTCTTCATTTAAATCTTTAAAATCAAGTTAGGAACATCCCGAGTTCTCACTGTAAGTTATTTTTTATGATCAATTAATCAGCTGGTTAATTGTCCCATGTTTTGTCTGACAAACACTCCAAAGCCTAAATGTGTGGAAAAGAGATAAATACATCCAGCTCATGTGAGCACACAAGAGGAAAGACATCAGTCTGAAGATGATGACTAGCTAGATTCATGTTAGTGTCCACCGGCTCCTCCAACACATCCTGTGGCTAATCCACCCTGCACCAGCTGAAAACACTACAAATAGTGGAAACATCCAGTAGTAATAGTAGTAATAATACACTGGTAACTCTATTTATGCTGACAACAAGCTGCCGTTGTTCTGTTGATGCACTCACATCGGTCACTGATCAATGTTTGTTTTCATCTTGCAGTCAACGTCGGAGAGGACTGTCCTGTGTTCGATGGCTTGTTTGAGTTCTGCCAACTCTCTGCTGGAGGCTCTGCTGGTAAGTCAAAGAACATGGACGTATCGTACGGTGATAGACTTGATCACCGGGAAGTTATACAACTGCATTTTTACTGGATTTCTGTTTGGGATCAGGCAGTGCATGATGCACACTACATATCCTGACACACACATACAGAAAAACACATCCACCCTACAGCCCAGACAATTTAGGGCCACCAGTTCACCTGACTTGTTACATTACATTACATTACACTATGAAACCACGTCAGACATCCTGACAGCTGTACAGATTATGAAACCAGTTTTACTTCAAGACTCGTGTTGTGTTTTGTTCCGTCAAAGATTTCCTGATAGGATGTGTCACATTTACAGTGCGTCATTAAAAAGAATGGAACATCATTATAACAGGCTCATCATTTATAATATACACTCACGCTACAGCATCCTCCCTGTTCAGAGCAGACTGGAGACGAGCTGAAGTAGTCTTTACTGCACAGTGTGTGTGTGTGTGTGTGTGTGTGTGTGTGTGGAGCTAAGTAGAGTAACTAAGAGGATTTCATGCTTTGAAGTCTTTAAGAAATGAAATTCTCTATAAATTTGAATAAAAATGCTAACAGAATCATTTCTGGTAGCAAACATTAAAGACCATGAAATCCATTTCCAATCCACCCAATGCATTTCTGATGTGAGATATTCAGGACTGAACAAACACCAGATGAAAGGCTTCTGCCTCATCAGGTGTGCTGGTGTGATTCAGGAGAATCCTGATTAGTGTGTGGAAATATATTTAACCAAACCTCATGAAAACCTGAGAGCAGTGAGAAGAGCACAGACGAACATGCATGAGTCAAATGAAGCCAGTGTTCAGCAGCCTCTGACTGTGAGTGGCGTGGTGCTCCATCACTCACAGTAACAGGCTGCTTTTCACTGCTATTAATGAAGGAGGCATTATTGATTGGCTGGCTGTCATCGCTCCTTTAGATTAACAGTCTGATGGAATGACACGTCCTCTTATGAAAGTCAGCTTTCACTCATTGTCCCGCAACCACAACTTTTCACTGTCCACACTTTCCTTAAGTACAGTAGGCTGTACACATTTACTCACATTCTAACAGTGCAGTGATGAAGAGGACACATGGATTGATCATAACCAATATGGTGCCGCTTAATTAGCAAGTGCATCATTTGTGACACAGATATTCTGACAAAGCGACACTGCAGCTTAATGTTTTCACAGTGTTCACTTCATACAGGGTCAGATGTCGCTTTGCTTTGTTTAGCTGTACAGCTCCATGTAAGGTGCCTGCCACCTGGGAATACTTCACAGGCTGTGTTTGGACAGCACAGGGTGGAAAGGTTTCAACCCGTCATGTTTTATAGAGTCCCACATTTGTGGCAGCAATAACAGGAATGACAAATATATGAAAACCAGCTGCGAACACATTTGGTGCGTCAGTTAACGTGAGCCATACGTTACACCAACCAGTGTTTAAGTGTTTAAATCCTGCTGGGACACAAGTACAGGCCCTGTTCCATCTGTCACAATGATGATGAAGTATGAGTCATGTGCGTGTATTTATTAAAAACTGTCAGATTTCACTAAACCACATGTGTGTTTTCTCTCATGTGCAGCTGGTTCAGTGAAATTAAACCGACAGCAGACCGACATCGCAGTCAACTGGGCTGGAGGACTTCACCACGCTAAGAAGTCTGAAGCCTCTGGATTCTGCTATGTCAATGACATTGTGCTGGCCATCCTGGAGCTGCTCAAGTGAGTTTCACCTACAAGAAATATTTCCACTAAAATTACAGAATGTCTGTCCACATGTATGAAAATGACAAGCGCAGGAGCATTCTACCTGACAGAAGAAGTGAAGTCTCAGAGCTCTGATCTCCACAAGGTTTGTCCTGATCCCAGCTCTGCCTGTGTGCCTCTCTCAGGTACCACCAGAGGGTGCTATACATCGATATCGACATCCACCATGGGGACGGAGTGGAGGAGGCCTTCTACACCACAGACAGGGTCATGACTGTGTCCTTCCATAAGTACGGGGAGTACTTCCCTGGAACCGGAGACCTCAGGGTGAGCCTCCACCTTGTTTTGTCTGTGTGGCAGTTTGTATACTATAGTATAAGTATAAAGGGCAGCAGCAGAAAGGATTTTCTCTTTATGTTTGATAGTATATGAATGTGCAGATAAGGAAGTGGTGGATCTCTTTCTTTGTATTTAGGACATTGGAGCTGGAAAAGGCAAATATTACGCTGTCAACTTCCCTCTGCGTGATGGCATTGATGATGAGTCATACGAGCTAATCTTCAAGCCTGTGAGTACGACACACGACGCATATGAAACATCCACACATCATCCATCATGAAACAGGTGTCATGTTTGCTCAGAAGTTCTCTTGAACTTTTTTCTACCTGGGTGACCTCTTCATCTGTTTATACCTCACACTGTGTAAAGGATGTGAGACTGAAAGGATACATATGCTCCTTACGCTCCATAAACAAAACCATTCGACCTCACAGATAATCATGAAACTGTGTTTGTTCACCAGTCACCTGTGCTGGTTTGATTGAAATAAATCCTTAATTCGACATCAATGAGAAAATAACCCTTTGCTCTCAGGACACCAGAACCAAATCTTTACATAGCGGTTAGCTGATATATTAATGTTCTAATGCAGGGGGAAGAAAAAAGGAAAGGTGTAGGCTAAAACACAGTAGTTTGTTCTTTGTTGTGAAATGAACATAAATCAATAACGTTACAAAATAACGTGAGCTACTGAGTGAGTTTGATAGGTGAAGCAGAATGGACACATTTGTCACAGTAACCAGGCCTCAAGCTCGACATCCTACAGCTACTCCATTCACCTCTGCTGAGGCCATCATCGTATCATATTAATGAAATGGTTATATGGTAACCATGTTACTGCTGACAGCCTCACCTCAGCTCTACTGAGCATTTTAACATTTAGCAGCCTCAGGAGCTGGTGGAAAACAAATACTGTCTTCATCTTAACCTGTGTGGCCTTCTGTCAGGCCTGCTGCTCTGTAAAGAACTTTGTAAACTCTGTTTTTTAAAGCTGCTATATAAATAAAGTTGTTATTATTAGTTGCTATGCTGAATGGAAAAGCGTCCCCTCCTGAGTGTGACTCTCTGTGGCCCTGCAGGTGATGGCTAAGGTGATGGAGATGTACCAGCCCAGCGCCGTGGTTCTTCAGTGCGGTGCGGACTCCCTCTCAGGAGACCGCCTCGGCTGCTTCAACCTCACCATCCGCGGTACAGACGCACTGTAGACGACGATGAGTGAACAATTAGCAGGAGTCACAAACCATGCTGGAAGTGTAACATCGTGTGTCCTGTTTCTCCCAGGCCACGCCAAGTGTGTCGAGTACATGAAGTCCTTCAACCTCCCGCTGCTCATGCTGGGTGGAGGAGGATACACCATCCGTAACGTGGCCCGCTGCTGGACCTACGAGACCGCGGTGGCTCTGGATACAGACATCCCTGATGGTTTGTCCCACATCTCTAAACACATATAAATATCGAAATAAACGATAGAGCAGAGCTGCAAAACTCCTTCCATGTGGCAGTAACACAGGAATAAAGCGAAATCTTACATTAGGACAGTCCTATGAACATGAGAATAAAATGAAGGCTGCTAAACGTGTTGCTCCACTCCCCTCCCTCTTCAGCCTGTGGTGTCGGGAATGCAGGGTGGCGGCAACGGGAAATCTGTGGGTTGTTTGCAGTGGAATATTATCTGACTTCACCTCTGCGAAGGGACAGCCTGTGATTGCTACCTTTACCTCGCAGGGCGCTGACTCAGCACACTGTTCCACTGAGTGTGTGTAACATAAAGACAGGGGATGTAATCACAGCCTGTCCAATGGGCCAGCAGTTCTCTTAATGGAATTTCAGGACATTAACTGACCTCCCCGCTCGTTCCAATCCATCCTCCCCTCAGCGAGGATCAGTGGAGGTTATGAAGCCACAGTAAATCATATTAACGGCGGCGTTATCGCTGCTTTTTCATTCCAAACGACTCATAATTTGACACTTTGTTTTATCTGCGGCGCGTAAATCTCCTCCAGGTGTTCGTCTTTGCTAAGTTTGCTTACTTTGCTCGCTGATGTTTCTATTGCAGAGCTGCCGTACAATGACTACTTTGAGTACTTTGGGCCTGACTTCAAGCTCCACATCAGCCCGTCCAACATGACCAACCAGAACACACAGGAGTACATGGACAAGATCAAGTACGTGCAGTCACTTTACAGCAGAGCTGTGGTGTGTTTGGGATGCTTATTATTCTGTCTGCTGATCATGAGGTCATGTTTTGATTAGAAGCTTATGTGGTGGATTATACATTTATCGCTGTCTGTCATGTAGGTGCCGTGGTTAGTGTTCGGGTTAAGTGACGTTGTTCCTATGTCTGATGGCGTTGGTTTTGTGTATGTGTTGTTCAGGCAGCGTCTGTTTGAGAACCTGAGGATGCTGCCTCATGCTCCAGGAGTGCAGATGCAGGCCATCCCAGAGGACGCCATCCCCGATGACACCGTGGACGAGGACACAGAGGATCCTGACAAACGCTTGTCCAGTAAGAGCCGCCTGCTGTCCCTTCTCTTACTGACAGGAGAGCTTCACGATAACGTGTGTCTGTAGCATATACAGTTTGCATCGTCACTGATCTATATTCCCTCATGTGTCCTTTTATTACCTCAGTTTATTACCACAAGCACGTGAATATTCTTTATATATCCACCCACCACTCTAATGCTAATTTGCTAATCTAAGATGGTAAACCTGCTTAGCATCAGCATGTTAGCATTTAGCTCAAATCATCACTGAGCTGAATCACAGGCTTATAGAGCTACGTGCATGTCTGGTTTCTATACAAACCGCCCTGACACATGTAAACTGTAAGTAATATGTCATGACTCAGCTGCTGCCGAGTGGAACATGAACAATGAAAGCCATGGATGAGTGGAGTTACAAGTATTCACAACACGTTCATGGAAATGTTTGACAATGGAAGTGATATGAGAAGAACATTTCAGACGACACAGTTAGGTTCACGTCATTAATCAGAGTGTTCTGTGTGCTTGCAGTCCGAGCCACGGACAAGAGGATAGCCTGCGACGAAGAGTTCTCTGACTCTGAGGACGAGGGCGAGGGAGGAAGGAAAAATGTGGCCAATCACAAGAAAGGAGCGAAAAGGCCCAGAGTGGACGAAGACAAGAAGGAAGGAGAAGAGAAGAAGACAGGTGGGTGTTCCCCATTCAGACACTGAGGGATTGCTCCACAGTGATGACAATGTCATTTTTATCAATGCTGCTCTTGTTGTTTTCCATCCTAATGCAGAGATAAAGGAGGAGGAGAAGACGAAGGACAGCAGTGTGGAGAAGACTGACTCAAAAAGGTGACAAGGCTCTCCTAATGTGTGACAAAGTCTGATTTCATACTTCTGTATTTCCTATTTCCACTGAGGCTCATTCATTTAGTCTACACCAGAGGTTCTCAAAGTGTGAGGCTGGTTTCCCCAGGGAGCTCCAAACAGTCTGATGGGAGGCTGAAAGTATTTGAAATGAGTTATTAAAGGATAACACAGAACAGCCTGCGTGTGTGTGTGTGTGTGTGTGTGTGTGTGTGTGTGTGGTTTGGTTAAAGAGAGTTCAGAGACAAGACCTGATGAGTTTGGTTGAATTTGAGTCTTTTGAGAATTTGAGGTGATATCAGACTTGTCCCAATCTATGGGATCAAATATAATGATGACCACACAGGCCTGTTCCAGCTTGGCCCTCAGTCCCAGACTGTGAGAAGCCCTGGCCACATCACAGCTCACACTGTTTGCATGTAAACGAGAGCTGACCCATATCTTTACACGTCAAGTTCATTTTCTTCTGTTTTCTGAGCTTATTATGACCACCAAGCAGACAGCATCAAGTCCACACTGACTTCCTGTTCAGTGTACATATTCCAGCTACACACAGGGTTCACCCTTCTCCCCAAGCCTCCACCTGAGATCAACTCTCTTCTGTTTTTCTGTTTGGCAGTGTGAAGACCGAGCAGACCAGCAGTGCCTGAATTGTTCTTCTCATCCACACACGTGCACACACACACACACACACACACGGAAGGTGCTGTCCTCCCTCAAGGATCCGACTCTTCACTGAATCCCAGCCAGAAGCATTATATTTATTATGACTCCATTTTCTACTTGTAAATCTTTTGTGAATTGCTAGCGTCTCTCTCTCTCTCTCTGTGTAGTGTATCATTGGATTTCTTGAATCCACCACTTGAATTTGCTATACTACGTCCTTTGATACCCTTTGAACTGTTTTATTCCAATGTGCTCGATCTTCTGAAGGAAACCTGGACTTTTCTTGTTTTTAGGAAACTGTGGGCAGATGAAATTATAATGATTCCATGTCTAAATTTTAATATTTTGCATTTGTCAATAAAACTTTTTATACCATTTGTGTGTGTGTGTGTGTGTGTGTGTGTGTGTGTGTGTGTGTGTGTGTGTGTGTGTGTGTGTGTGTGTGTGTGTGTGTGTGATGAGGCTGTCCTTCCACACGGGGGCGCTGTCACACAGGAGAAGGCCTCTCGGGCTCGGTACAGGTGCAGCGTATGAACGCTGGAGGCACAGCGGCGCGGATGGATTTGGTGACATTCCATGTTTTTAATTAGCTTTAATTTGTAGCAGAGCTCATTATAAGATACTTCCAACGTGAGTTGGGCGTACACACAGCACAGCGAAGGTCACATCAATGCGGTGAAAACTGTATTTAGCGGCGGGAAAGCTCGTTGCTCCCGCCGTCCTCCATCACCGGCTTGAATGGGAACTGACACAACAGACGGCTCCGTGAGTAAAGTTCTTCCAGGCTGTGTCTCCTTCGACAGTTTAAGCTGTGCACGCTGCACACATGTGCACGCCTCGGGCTCTGTCAGGAATGCTGTGTTTGTAGCTGTTAAATCAAGTTCAGTGTCAGAGTTTTGAATGGAGCTTGTCCTGAGCAGGAGACAGCCAGAGACAGCCAGAGACAGGCCGGAGACAGCACTGACTGAGAGCTAAGCTAACTAACAAGCTTTCTTTCTTTGCAGCCACGTTAGCCTTCTGCTGCTTGTGCGGGGATTCATGGGCGACCTTCAGCATCACTGAGGTAGGATGATGTCTGCAGATGACACGCGAACATGATGAAATGGTGCAAGGTGACTCAGAAAGTGTGATGAGTCTGCTTCTGATGGGACAGACATGTTTGTGATCCATCACTGAACATCTGATGCGGGAAACTGTGACTTTGAATTGATGACGTCATCAGTGTGCAGCTTCTGTGACGTGTTTGCGTGTGACAGGTCCATGTCCTGTGTGCTGTGTGTTGGACTTGTTATGTAATGTCATGTTTCTCATCCTGACACTAAGTTTAACTTCTTCCAGTGAAACATTTGTAGATATCCCAAAGTCTGCTCGAAGCAGGCTGCACTGACGTCCTAACGTGACTCTTTAACTTCCTCCCATGAAGCCTGTGATCACAGATGATGAGTCATGGTTGCACTTGTCAACATATGAGATGTGTGCCCGGGCGAGATAAAAACAGAAGGTGTTAAAACACACTCGCGCTACATTATGTGTTTACTTCCAGTAAAGTCTGTCAAGTGAGCGTTTCCTGTCTCAGAGCAGGTCAGTCTGATAAACTGTGACTGTGCAGATGTGCCCGGTCAGCCAGTAGAAACATGAAGTCATGTATTGTTCTGTCCAGTTTTACCAGCAGATTACCAGTGTGTCATATTTATTTATCAGACATGTGAGATCACATTTGCACACAATATTTTAGACAACAGCGATGCTTCTAACTTGAGTCACCAGTTTGTTTTCTTGATTCCTTCAACATGATTATTACAAATCCAGCTAAACTAAAATAGATTAGACTAAAACTCGATTTATCGTATATTTGTGTAATTCTCAGATGTCCGCATACTTTTGGCCATACTCTACACCCATTACCTTATATAATAATGTTTAAACCCCTGGATTTAGTCTCGAAGGCGCAGAGCTGCTGCTTGTCCAGCACGTAAGACACAAAATAACGACAGATGCAGCTCAAATTTTATTCACATTTATTTTTTGCTTTTAGTGTGCTCACAGAAAATTAGAACACCTTAAGCAGAGGAGTTTAATAGCAATTTTTTTGTAAGCAAAGTTACATTCCATCTCTAAGTCAAACTGGTCAAAGCTTCTCCAGTATTTACAAAAGGAAAAGAAAGAAAGAGAGAGAGAGAGACAAGATGCTACACAAACATTTGCATCTGATAGATTCCTTAAATTTTTGTCAAAGACCACTGAAAAAGCATCGCCTGCTGTAATCAAAAACATACCACAGTATATAAACAGTTAACCATTCCACTTATCACAGCTTGGTTTTTTCGAGTTCAAAATTGCTTAAGAAGGTCTTTCTGGGCTGACGTTTTTTTCTTTTTGCGTGTTGTTATCTTACAAAAATGAGCGGGTGGAAAAAGAGCTGCAAACTTCATGTGCTTCTTGAGATCAAGATTTTCATTTTGTACAATAATCACAGTTAAAAACACCCCGCCTATACATACTTACATTTTTATTAAGGTCATAAAACCAACAAACAATAAAGCCTATACAACTGTATTTCTACTGAATCACTGACTGGTACAGCTAATGAGAAGTGAAAAGCCTCCTATGAGTTTATATGTCTTCCTAAAAAAGCTAACTCTGGGATGTCTTGTGGTCGTATTTTCAAAAAGGTCTTAGTGTTGTAAACTGTATGGTGTATAATAGATGTTGGTCTTATAGTTTGTTTTAAGACTACTCTTTCCATAATAGTCTGTGGCACATTTCC
The DNA here is from genome assembly GCA_023373845.1 of Nibea coibor. Lineage (NCBI taxonomy): Eukaryota > Metazoa > Chordata > Actinopteri > Sciaenidae > Nibea > Nibea coibor. The sequence goes on from CM041730.1 coordinate 2,489,225, forward strand.
CAGGCCCCTTCCTCCCCTAACCCTCCCTGAACCCCCCACCACGCCCCCCTCTCTTCATGTACAGCTCAACCCCTCGTCTCCTTCATACCGTGGGCATGTCCATACCATTTTGTTTACATTTTGTATAAAAATTCAAAAGGAACAAAACCAAAAAAAAAAAACAAAAGTAATACTGATGAAAAAATATATGGCAGAGTGTGGATGTATTTATCTGTTGTACAAATTGAAGCCACCCACCTCCCTTAGCCCGTTGGAATGGAAGTAACAATGGACCGAGATGGGTTTTGTGTAAGGGGGAGGGGAGGGAATGGAAACCAAAAATTAAAAAAAAAAAAAAAATGAAGAAAAGCTTTAAAATATCCCTGGTTGTAGACAAGTTCTTCAAAGCCAGGACCTGGCGTCACTCCAACATACAAACAGGGAAATGTTCTTTGATTATCTTTTTTCTCCTTTTTTTCCCCCAAAATTTCTTCTCTCCACGTTTATTCGGCAGCCTCTGTGGCTGCAGCCGGGGCCTCCGCTGACGCTGCCTCCTGCGAGGCTGGGGCGGCCTCCTCTGTCTTGGGCGCCTCCTCGGCCGGCTTCTCCTCAGCCTTTGGCTCCTCGGCCTTTGGCTCCTCGGCGGGCGCGGCCTCCTTGGCCTCTTTGGCCTCCTCAGCTGGTTTCTCTGCCGGTGCTGCTGCTGGCTCTGCCGCTGCAGCAGCTGCCGCCTCTGGTTTGGCCTCTACCTCCTCCTTGGCCTGCTCGGCAGCAGGTGCAGCCTCCCCCTCAGCAGGCTTGGCCTCCTCACCGGCGGCCGCGGCTCCTTCCTCCGCGCCCTCGGCCTTGGCCTCCTCTGTGGACGCCGCCGCAGCGGCCTCCTCGTTCTCGGCTCCCTCTCCGGTCTCCTTCTTGGTCTTCTTGAAGGAGAAGCCGCTGAGCTTGAAGGACTTCTTGAAGGAGAACCTCTTCTTCTTCTTCTTTGGGGTTTCATTGCTGGTGGAAGGCGTGGCGCCATCCTCCGCCTTGGCAGCCGCCTCACCCTCGGCAGGAGCGGGAGATACAGCCTCTACCTTCTCCCCTTCTGCGGCCTCTTTCTCAGCGGGGGCATCCTCTGCCTTCTCAGCCTCCTCTTTGGGTGCCTCCTCAGCCGTGGCGCTGCCGTTGGCCTGCACCTCCTCTTTGCCGTTCTCGGCTGCTGCAGGAGAAGCATCCCCGTTCGCTTTAACGTGGCCATTTTCCTAAGAAAACACAAACAGTAGCCGTTAATGCCATGCACAGAGCTGGCATGATTTCAAGACCGGAGCCGGACAGTGCCACCGATGGACACCAGGGGCAGCAGACACCATGAGATCAGCCCCGACAAAAGCAGACTGACTTCAGCCTGGACTCTTGACTCTACTTTTACTTAGATGGAAATAATCAAGCACAAATTAAGAGCCATGCTTCAGACTAAACGGTGCAACATGTTTCCTGATCTATGGCCCTGGATTTCATTCAGATCCAGAGCCAGAGTGAGCGCAGTGTCTTAACTGGATCGCAAGGGGTCGGTGCCTGGTCGCTCCAAAAGCGGAGCGCCAAAGCAAAGCAGCTGCTCATTAAAACAGCAGATGCTCATTAGATTAGTCCGGCAGATCAGGGAGAGTTCAGACACACGTCCTAAAATGTAGGAACCCTAAACTGGGTTCTGACTTGTATGTTTTTTTTTTTCTTCCCGTCCAAACTCTAAAATTGAGGCAGAGACCAGCTCAAAGCTCTCTCCCTCCCTCCCTCGCTCTCCGGGGCGCACCACTGGCTCCGAGCCTCTGTCTCCCCTCCTGTGTGATAGCAGGCTGCCATCTCCACTTTCTACTCGAGCATCTGTAACAAAAGGAGTGGTGCTCGGAGCGCACGGAGCCTTTGTTGGCGCCGCATCTCGTCTTATTCAGCGACCCCCCCCCCCCCCCCCCCCCCCAAATTACGATCAAAAGGAGAGTTCATTCAGAAACACAGCACTTCATAACTCAACCAAAAAATGATTTTCTACCAACAAACCATTCAACGCATGACTTGGACCAAATCCAATGATTCAAAGCGATTACATGAAGAGAAGATTCAAACAGATTCCTCTAAAATATCCGCGCATTTAGTCACGTTTCCTGCAAATATCAGCTCAATATTGCGCCACGATATCCACCAAAAATATAGAAATCTCAAATGATCAACTGTTGCTAATAATCTATAATCTATTCCAATAAAAAAAACAGTCTCTCCATTTAGTTTAAACTCCCACAGTGGAGCTCCATTCAATCTATCCACAATTACGCACGGATTGCGCCCTCAGAGCGCAGCCCCCCTCTCCAGAGCGAGCAGATTCTCTCCTGATGGATGCGAAGAGCTGGATGTTAAAATATCATTTACCTGTCCGTTGGTCTTGGTGGGTGAAGCAGCAGCCTCTCCGGGCTTGTCAGCCGCAATTTCAGCCTTTGCAGCTGCCTTGGAAAATTGCGCTCCCATGCTTTTCGCTCCAACAAAGAAACTCAACCGATCCAAAAAAAAAAAGCGAACAAAGACCCGCAAGCCTCTTTGTTGAAACTCAAAGCTCTTCGCTGCTGTCTCCCTCTCTGTGCGCACAGAACCCCAAAAGTTCACAGAGAAAATGTAAAGCAAAGTCCAGTGACAGTGAGCAGGCTTTTTGTAAATAGCAGGAAAAAGCTGGCAGCTCAGGAGAAGTAATAAAATCCCAGATTGGTGGCCGTGTCGCTGTAGACAGGCTGCAAAATGGAGAAATTTCCCTTGTTGCTAATAAGATGCGGAGTCCAACGCCCAAGTGAAGAGATGAATGGGCGCTCCGAGCGATGACGGCACCGCACTCAGATTCAGCCAATCACAGCTCGGAGCTCAGAGCGGGGGCGGGGTTTGGGAAAAGGGAGTGAACAATAGATTGTAGCGCTGCGTTTGCGGCACGTAGGAATAATGAAATGTGAAAAAACTTGGCAACTTTTCACTAAATCTTTGGAACGAGAGCTTGTCAAACCAGATGCTGACTTGTCTTGTGTTTGAATGTGAAATATCATAACTTTATAAAACGGACAAATCTGAAAAGTTTAGTTTTTACCTTCTTTTTGCAAAGTTCATTTATTCAGTCGTAGTTAAATAAATGTACGGCGTACAAGCAAGTCTTAGACGACGTTAACTATACTGCTATATCATTTCAGGGCCTCGATATTCAAATCCATCAATTTAAGTGAATTTTATGACTTCTGTGGTTAGGGGTTTGTTATTTATATTTGACGTACAATCTTTTGGGTTATTTTCACGTCATCTAAAATGTAGAGATCTGTGTCCATTTTGACTACATGGCAACACTTCATCATGTAAGAAATACATTTTGTTAATGGCAGTTTTGGATCGTGTCAGACATTCAGGACTCTCCTCCAAATCTGACCTGAACCGTAACACTGTTGAATTTAAAAGAAACGACAGACCTGATCCAAGCAAAGTCTGAGGACAGTCAGGTGTTGTTAGACTAATAAGTAGATACAGAGTGTAGTGGACCCAGTCACACCCATGACGCCTCACATGATCAGAGGTGATGGCAAGCATAGACCTGAGGTGACTGATCTGGATCTTACCCGATCCTCATTAGACTGAACATGCAGTAATGTGGACCTGGCCTGATCTGAGTCTCAGGCTTGGAGATAGAAACGAGAACCCCTGAAAACAGTTTATATTTTACAGGAAGTCAGTCAATAATACAGCAGATTGTTGTGTCATATTTTCTGAAGGCATCACAGACTGTGATGAGATCAGCCATTTTAAAGTTTGACGTCATAAACGGCGTCACACTGAATAACTCTGAAGTCATTCAGGAACTGGAAGTTGTCATCATCACCGTTGCGTACGTATGTCTCCCATTTTTTTGTCCTGTGCCTTGAATCATGGTGATAACATTATCACTGTAGTATCGCTGTTCTCGTCCCTGTTCCCATCTGCCTCCACTTTTTTCTTATACATTAAGATGTGATCATTAAAACACAAACACAGGGAGCAGCCTCCGTTTCTGTTAAAAGATAAGGATGAAGTTTATATCAGGAAAGTTCTGCCTGTATATGTGTGTGTGTGTGTGTGTGTGTGTGTGTGTGTGTGTGTGTGTGTGTGGAGGGGTTGGGGCGGTGGGAGCATATACTTGGTGCTGTCTTGTTGATGACCATGGTAGTTGGGTGTTCAAACAGGTCCCTCAGCCCACATTTGCAATGCAAAATCCTCTCACAGACAGAGTCAACTGTCCTCCCCGACACCCCGAGCAAACACGCCCAGTGCATCACCCACAGCGAGGTGGGTTTCACCCTGCTGCTTTGAAATGTTATCAAGTGCAATGCAAATCAGCACTGCTGCGCCTCTCTCACCTGGGATACGATCTACAACAGTTTTTTTGTAAATGACCTGCGTGTGTGTTCTTCCAACAATCATGTGTTCCACCATTAACGGGACGTCAAAATCTTAACTTCCCATCTTTGACACGGGGTGGACAAAATAACTCAAATTCCTGATGATACAGCGTCACTGCTGGTGGCTTCGAAACTGAGCACAATGGCAAACTAGACAAATGATCAAAATCAAAATAAATTCAGCTTTCTTTCAAACTCATTGACCTCCTCACACATAAGGAGACCATGGGAAGTTGATGACTTTGAAACTGAGCATAGATGTGACTTCACTGATGGTATAACAAACGCAGAACGACTTTAAAAAATCAAGGCTCATTTTGAGTAATTTCCAAACAAAAATGCCAGTAAAATTCATTCTGATGCTTCTAAAATGTTTGCGGGATTCTTCTTTGGGTTTTGGACTGTTGGTCAGACAAAGCAGTCTGATGACATCACATTGTGCTCCGGGGCATTACAATGTGTTTTTTTTTTTTTTTTTTTTTTTTTTTTTACTGGTTTCTGACATTTTATAGACAATCGATCAGAAGTGAGAAATAAGTTTCGGAAACTCCCTTAGAAACCAGCCCTCAGTCTGTGGTCAAAAGGACTTTCAGGCTTTCTTTCTGTAGAAAATAACATTTGCTATAAAGGGGAAACCCAAGAAAAGATGTGGGAATGATTTTTGGTTTCCCTTCTTTGAATACATTGTATTGTTTTATTCTTTTTTTTCTCTATATTTGACAAAATAGTCTCATGATTGTCCACTTTTGACCTTTGTCTGGTTCATCAGTTGTTTGATTCATAAAATGTCAGAAGATGGTGAAATCTGTCCATGACTGTTCTCTAGTGCTCAAGCTGCTGACATCTTTTCTGACAGGATTTTCATTCATGTGTCAGATAAAAAATAAATAAATAAAAGAATCAAATCATTACTGTCGAGAAGCTGGAAGCAACAAATATTTGACATTTCATGAATTGTCAAAATATTTGGTTTGGTTGGATTCTTTTCCCGTTGATCTATGGAATTCATTGACCAGTTACTTGAGCTCTATGGCTAGTACCATGGCTAGCTACCTAGCAGGTGTACCTTTTTAAGTTAAGGCCAACAATGAACCTCTGGGTGTGTCTGCTGAACTCCACTGGGCCAGTTTTGGTGAGTTTCGGAGGAGTTTGAATTTTCTGCTGAACTCGCTGCGCAAATGAGTCAAAGCAGTTTTCAGAGAGAACCTGTGTATAATTATTTATTGTTACTCTAATTACAGGATATTCAGTTTCACATGGAAATGAGCTTTTCTGCCACTGAGCTGCTAAACAGGCTCCGAGACACCTGGCTGTCATTGTACAGCCATGATGGTGAAATGCCAAGTACTGATTACAGGGGAAGACGGAGACATTTCCATGGAGACCCTTTACAGACTGATTTTATTGGCTACATCCTCTTTACGTTTCTCTACATCACATCATTGCATTGCAGAAGCAAGTAGCATGCCCGGTGTGATGAGACATGATGTGTGTCCACCATTAAATTTACCTCTTCATTTGATATCTTTTGGTATCAGTTAGGTCATTATGGTTAATGTAGTAAATCTGTTAATAGAACTGGAGACTTGAGACTTTTTTGACTTTTATGATGTTATTTTGGTAAAATAATTATATTGGATTATTAGAACTCATTGTATTTCCATCTTAACATCCCATCTCATACATATGATACAACTTTACATTTCACTTCACACATTCACAGCTGCTTTGATATCTACATCAACAAAATACAGAAATAAGTAAAAAAACAAAACAAAATAATATTTACAGAAAGTCATAAGATAAATAAACGTACAGCTTCCTTATTGCATTTCAGCGCTCCATGTGACTCAACCTTATTGTTTATGTAATTTGTTCCATCTCATACACTTCCCATACTGTAAGCCATATATTATATATTACATGTTAGCAGTTCAGGTTTCAACCATCTTATTGTGAGGCATTTAATAGCAGCTCCCAAGAGAATTTGTCTAGACTGGATTATTTACATGATTTCACATGTGTATTGCTAATATCATATCAATAATTCATTTTTAAAATATCAGTTGTCATCAGTAATGACACGTTGTGACACCGCAAGGTGAAGTAGATCAATTTGTCATGCAGATACAGCATCTCAGCATCTATTTGTCAAAAATGCAGTACACACAATATCGCAAAAGAAAAGGACATACACTGTGATTCAGAGCAGCCACCTCAAGAGGCAGACAGCGTTCGAGCTGTGGCAGAAAGATCCAGAAAAACATAATTAGATATTATGTAACTTTTCTTCCCCACAACTGCATTTATTTGATACTGCTGATACTGTCACTGTTTCTTTTTCAGGTTAAGATCATACATATAGCACGTATGATGGCTTTGTTAAATATGTAGCATTAGTCGACACGGAACTACCACCTTACTCTCAAGACTAGAATATACATAAGATGCCCCCTGTCCCTTTATATGATATAATGAACAGTAAATAACAGCAGTTTCATACTTTCCCTTGTGATATTTAATAAATGTTAAATGTTGTAATGGCGTCCTCCTCCTTCCTAATGTACTAAACAAACAGTTGGATGTTATCAGCGGCTCTCACTGTTGGAGGCATAACAACTAAACACTGTTTGCCAGCTGATGGGGGTTGTTAGTCACCTTGGGAGTCCCTGAAGGTGGAGGGGGCTGCATGTGGTTGTCACGTAGAGTCCCAGGAGGAGGAACCATCTTCTTACCAAAACTCCGCAGTCACTGTGCAGAGTGTGTGTCGACACACACAGTCTGAGTTTTGGTGAGAAAGAGGAAGTGCTCACAGAGCAGGCTGGGTTTCACAGGGAATGTCTGATAGTTGAGAAGAAATGTTTGTGGTCAGTGTTCTTTGGATTCATGTCGCCATGTCAGTAAAGCATTCACATGTTATATTTCATATCACATGTATTTGAACGAGGTTCTCTCATAGACTTATACTGAATTATACTGACACTGAATTGGTCATTTCTGTGATGCCTGTTTTATGTATGAGTTATACAGCACCCACCAACATTAAAATGTTCACGTCCAAATGAAATGAAAGTTCATTTGTGCTAGTAGCCAGTCTACCAAACGCCAGTCTAGACGTATAGAAGAGGTTTTCACAATCCCCAGAGGAGCAGAGCTGAAGGGGAAGTGTGGTGGGAGAAGAGACAGGTGCATTCTTGTGAAAACAACAGGAAGTTAGTTGTTGTAGTTTGGCCTGCTTAATTCATTCAAATCACATGAATCTAGTATTTGCAGAGCTGACATGCTGTTGTTGTGAGCAGCAGAAGTGTTGAGGAGAAAGAGGACGTATCAGCAGGGATGAATGTGCATGCCCACGGAGGTGCCGCTCATGAAGTATGCAAAATGTGCCATACATGGAAGGAAACACTTCCTTGCCAAGAACCTCAAGACCCTTCCAAAGAGTACAAAACTCAGCAGAGCATGAAAAAGCTGGCTATGCACCTGCTGAATTATATGACTAACATAGCAAATCTGTAGCATAATGTAAATCAATGGCGGGCCTAACCAATAAGCAAATTAAATGTGAGTGAAATGACAAACATATAAGGCTACAGTTATTTAGCGGTCTCATTTTAGTGGTTTGAACCACTGAATAGCTATATAGCGCAGAGCTACTAGCTTATGTTACTTCCAAACTTTGATGGCTCTACAGCGTCAGACGGAATGGCAATCATAATGTTGCCTATAGTAAAGATAAGTGATTGGCTGCTGGAGTGACATTTAAGTGAAATGGGCTGTTTGTAGAATCATGGTTTGTCATTCTGGAGCTGGCGTAGTACTATATGTAACATTTGACCCGATGTAACCATAGCAGCATATCAGTTAGCCCTGGTAAGTATAGTTTCACATTTCATCGTAAATGTATTCTCTGTGGTTTTGTAATGGCATACTGTGTCTGTATGTATGTAATATATTATGTAATGCATTGTAGAAGAGGGACACATTTCTCGATGAGCAGTTAACCTCGTACAGTACAACAGAATGCTAAGCAGCATCATGTCAGGTTGTGTTCTTGGCAAGCTGCCCGGCTGTGATCAAACACGATGATGTCCACAAGACGCTGGCTAAGTAGCTGCGATAACAGGACATGAATGTTCACCTTTGATTGACAGTAGTTGGGTGAACGGGCAGAAAGTGTTGTCCCTCAAGGAAATCAGCTCGGTTCATGTACTGGTACATGTACCAGTGGCGGCACGCTATTTCTCTCTAGTTGTACATAGAGGAATCCCTGAAATATATCTACTATATATATTATGCTATCAAAACTTTTTGATGAGTATGATCTATTTCCAGTAATATGTATCATCCAATCATGGCTCCAAACAAAAGATAAAGTATAAGGAAGAGAGGGGATGATCAGGAGTACCTGTTCTCCACCAAGTTAGATCTGGTTCTTGAACTGGTTCTGTTCAGGATTCAACAACAGTCAATAAACAGCATTCTTATCTTTACCCTTATCCACCTGAGGATAAACAGAAAATGAAGTTTATTGAGTTACACTTCTGTACCGATGCCATGCAAACCAAACTCACCTGACACTCGATATGTTGACAAAACTCGGCTTGTTTGATGAGACCTGTGCTCCAGGGGACGTTCTCCTGTGAAATCTAACTGATATCATCACATTAAAGCGAACAGGATGTGCCCCCTGTCTTGTATCCTTAGGTGGCTAAACATGACACTGGTGCTGACTTGTGTTCTAAAGACAGAGAATGAGAAACTTCAGCTTGTGATCATTGAGCACTCCTGTGTTTTGTCGTTACCAAAAACAGCATGTTTGTAGTCCAAGCAGCCAATCCCAGCCCCTCTTTTGTTTCAGGAGTTATTTGTCCAGGTAAAAACTCTCTGTTCTTATCTACATTTGCTTCCTCGTCCCTTTATGTTCTGGCTCATCATTCCCCTCCAGAATAAGGAAATAAGCTTAACCTGATAAGAGAATATAAATTATCTTTTGGTTCCAATCATTTGCTTTACCAAACCCTCTAACCTGTGCCTGTATTAATCCTTATCTACCCTCAGTCATAGTGAGTAGATCACAGAGGTTTGTTGGGTGTTCAAAGTGCAGGACTGTTCCATCCTGCATGTGTGAAGGTTAGTAAAAGAAAGAAAATCTTTATGGATTTTACCATCATCTTTTTAGTTCCGATAGCTTTCTGGTTTCATATGTTTGAGCAGGCTTTGGTTGCAACAATCTGTTTGAAGGTAGAACACATGAGCTGAAATGCAATCTTGGAACCCACTGACTATCATCTGATGACAATTTAGCTTTTTTGAAGCTATCTGCCTTCATATGCAGATCTCTGCTTATAGATATTAATAGAAATGTGCCTTTCTCGTCCTTCTCGTGTATCAAGTTGCTAATCGTACTGCAGAGGAAGTCTTGGCCCAGATGTCTTTATCCTTTTTCCGGATATCCTGGCTACACTGGCAGCCCAGAAACTCTAGCCGATGCCCAAAGGCTAAATTGTCATCAGATGATAGGCGATTGGCTCAGACCTTCTTTTTTTTGGTGAGTACAATCACAGCTTAACATCAGATGATACATCGATAAGCTTATGATACTGAGCATGAACTACACAGCTGATTGACGGCTTTGTAACCAGCACCACACCGGTTGTAATAAATCAATAGTTTTTCTTTTAGATCTATGTATCTATCCCAATATTCCCTTCATACCTCAGTGCGTGTACTCCTTTTCTTTTTTTCATGGTTCCTGACAGTTTTTACATTTTAGTCTGGCTTGAACACTTTTTTTACTCCATGTGGAAAACCCTTTGCCCATGGTCAGTGTTCCATCAGTGATCAGCTGAGCGAACAGAGAACAGGGGAGAGTTGGAGGCATCTGAGTGATGGAGCACCGTGAATGGCGTTGCACAAAACACCAGGGAGGAGCCCACTGACCTGTCTGAATAGGACAAGGACAGGAGGAGAAAAGGGGCTCTTTAAAACTCAATCTGGCCAACCGTAAATGTTTGTCCACAGCTTTTCTGCTGCCATTACAGGAATGCTATTAGCTGGCCCTATTGTGCCTTGTGGGAATAGCTTGACTCAACCAGGCTGCTAAGACTGGAGATTTGTCTTCGTGCTTCCTATACAAAAGGTATAGGAACCGAACACTCAGAGCCACACAAAAGCTGTGGAAACGTGATCTTCTTTTTCATAAGGCTGAGTTTTGTGTGAGAGGGAGAGGTAGGTGCTTCCGCTGGCTTGTATAATTGCAGGTCTCCACTCCCCACCGTGGATCTGGCCCCAGTTCCTTCTCCTGTCGCTTTGTTTCTTCCTCGGCTCAGGTCCCCCACCCTGGCTGGGAGCGTTCAGGGAATATCTCCTTCTGTTTTGGGTGTGCCTCTGTACTCGACACAGATGGCGATTCAGGCACCCCGCATGTCAAACACCACGCTGGGCTTATCGCTAGCGGTGACTTCACTGGCAGTGACTTCATGCTCCACACGGCGGGCTTTTATTTGCATAAACCACGTGTTTGAACAAAACAGGAGCTGTTTTGCCACAGGGGAGAATCTGATAAGAAATAGGAGGGTTTATCTTCCCGCGCTACCTCTCTGCTGTGGCCGTTTACTCATGATTAACCAGTTAACAAGCAAACATGAACACTATGGGGAAACAAGCCAAGGAGTGCAAGCAACCACATCTGTACACTGTAAAAATCATCTCTCATCATCTTTCATCATAAGACCACACCAACTGTGTAAACTGTGAACAAAAACAAACTGCATCAATATCACAATGAGTGTATATTTACAATTCTATTATTTATATATTTACATTATATTCAAGACTACATTTATCTGTTAGAACATTAAATATCTCTGTACTGCATTCATTTGAATATAGGTCAGGATTTGCTTCACTGTATTCATTTATGTTCTACGCAGTGGCCCAACATTTTTGGAATCATAGCTGTGATTGGAGAAGTTTCAGTTTCAAGTCAGGTAGCATTTAGAAGCATTTCACCACCTGGTATCACCTGTTCATGTCCTGTAAAGGTTGCAAACTATTATAGGCCACTGACGACTGATGGGACCAGGTCTGTTCCAGTCTGGCTCAGTTGCTGTTGGCAGTCGACAGATAAAACCATATAGTGCTTGGCTTAAATCTTAAGTCTTTAGTCACTACCCGACATTCTCCATCCACCCATTCATTTTCTGTAACCGCTTCATCAGTGTCATGGAAGCCTGAAGCCTATCCCGGAGAGAATCCGAGCAGACACGGGAAGAACCTGCTCCACACAGGTTCAAACCAGGAACCATCTTGGTGTAAGGAGACAGTGCTAACCACTGCACCACCCTTGGACTTCTCATTAAGTTTTGTATAGTACATTGTGTTCCATGTCTGATATTTGTGATTGACGTCAGATGCATCACTTGTGTGTGACCTGCATTGCAAGAAGTTCCCTTTGTTGGCTCTACAATCCTGCACCCCTCTCCATTCAGGATCTCACTCAAAACTCTGTGCTTTCCTTCTTTTTTTTGGCCTTTTCAGCAGAAATTATACTGCATTAAACCACAATTTCCCCCGAAGAAGCGGTCCCATTGTATAAAGGCATGCACAAACGTGCGAGTGGGTTCATCCACATCCGGAGAAGACGCTACACGTCCCTCACATTTGCTGAGTGCGGACGGCTGCAGCCCATCCTCGGGCTGAATGCCTGCTACATTCTCAGCCACAGCGCTTGGCCTCCTCAGCCGTCATTTAACAGTGTCATCATCCAAACAGCAGGTCACACAGGGTGTGAATGTGATCTGCGAAGATCTGCTTGTTGTGGTTGAGTGATTGAGGGCATTCTGGTTTAGAGGACATGATTAAAAGCAGAGCCACATTCAGAGAGAGTGAACCCGAGGCTCATCTGTGAGACACAGAAGTCATCCCGTGTTTTGATAAATTTGCACGATGATTCATCTCTCCCCTTTGATTGATTTGATTTAAAGCGGGCCTACGAGGTAGAGACAGAGAATGAATGGCGCTGCGTGCCTGTTCTGTTAGGTTGCGGGGTGGAATGGGGGGGTTTCAGACTGTTGTTTGCGTGTGTTGATAAGACTTTTGTCTGTGCAGATTGCTGCCTCAGCACAGGCTGCAGCCACAGGGATGCCACTGGCTGACAGATGCAGCAGAAGCAGCATGTGTCTCGCAGAGCGGATGATTAGTCTGCCAGTGCGCCACATGCCGAGCTCACACACTGCAAAAATAAATCCACAACAACGAGTCCGTCAATCCTACGTTTAGTCAGAATCTTGTTTTTTTTATATATATATATATAAAGCATGCGACAGTCTGACAGCTGTACTCGACAGTTATTTCATGTCACATGTTTTCAATAAGTTTTGTTGCTGGCTCATTAGATGTTAACAATCACTAGAGAACTCATGCTGCATGAGCTGATCAGTAGTGTTGGTGTGATGTGGGTCCATCTGCAATTCGTCTTGCTGGCCGAGCGTGATTCAAACCCACTAGACCTGATAAAGGATCACAGTAATTTATTTATCATTGGACAGCACAGGCTTGTACAAGAAATAAAAGTTTGTAGTTCCTTTAGAACAGAGCAGATAATTAAATGGTAAATGGACTGTACTTATAAAACACTTTTCTAGTCTTCTGACCACTCAAAGCACTTTTAGAGTACGTATCCCATTCACCCATTCACACACATTCATACACTGATGGTAATGGCTATCATGCAAGGTGCCAACTGCTCATCAGTTTGAGGAGCTAACCATTCATACACATTCACACACTGATGGCACAGCCTTCAGGAGCAATTTGGGGTTCAGTATCTTACTGAACTCACTTCGACATGCAGACTGGAGGGGATCGAACAAGGGATTGAACTCATCTTCTGATTAGTGGACGACCCGCTCTACCAGCCCCAGCTGCCCCAAATAAACAAAAGTTATGGTAAATGGAGGGTGTCCATGCACTGACTGCATTTGAGCACCAAGCATCATTGTTGTGGACACAGAGTCCGGACATTAGCCAGGAGCTGGAGTCAGTCCAAGCTGGGTTTATCTCTCAGTCTCCTTCGGAGGAGATCACAGCAGCTGCTGTGGTATCTATTCTCTGTTCCACATTAGAGTAAAGATGTACATTAAACAGATACAAAATATGTCAAGCTGAGTTAGAGTTGTAGTGCAGCTATAAAAATCTTTTAATGAAAAAAACCCATCAAAACCATCTTAGCTCAAATTCCATTTATTAGCATTGCAGGGTATTTCAAGAACCTCTTGTGCGCTTCCAAAAATGGAGATAGCTCAGTTGCCATCACAAAGACCCAAAGTACGGCAAGTATGAATCAACTATTTGTTGAGGAAGACGGTGAAGTGCAATTGAAAGCTCTGCGAAATCTCAAATGTAAAGTCTAGATTATTTTGTCAATACAGGGTCAATAATGAATGTCTATGGCACGTTGGGTTTCAAAATCACTGTGTAATTACTATATAGCTTCAATGGCAAGAACAAGAGTTCCAACCACTCAAAATGAGGATTTTCTGTTCACACAGTAACTTTTAGGAAAGACTTGCCAAGGATGGATTATGAAAGAAAGAAATCTGCTAGCTCAAGAGGGTGTGAAATCTTTGATATGATATGAGGTCCTTGACTTGTCAATGTGCTGATCCAGCCTCCACACAGCTTCCCTCCTCAAAGCTTTGGACAGTGTTTACATGTCTACAGCCGCTCCTTTGATCGCCCTTTGGGCCACTTGCTCCCAATTAATGACAAACGTGTGGTGAGAATCTTTGACCCCTGGCTTCAGTAAAGCAGGACTACCGCTGTGTGTGCTGCATCAAATCAGCGGCATTTAAAGCAGGAATTTAAGGGGCAACAGGAACTGGACAACAATCACAACTGAAAAGCCCCCCCAAGCCTCAGTTATCATTTCAAGGCATTCCTGCAGCGTCAGACTTCATCTTTTAGACCTGCTGGTAGATGCTTTAAAGGCCTGCTCCCCTTTACTGGCTCATTTGATTCACATCTAAATATGCCTCATTCATCATTTGGTAACGATCACATTAGTTATACTGATGTATTACATTTGTCTTCAGGCAATTTGGCCTGTGTAGAGATATCATATTCTATTCATGCAAATTTTATTCCAAATGAAATAGAATAAAAAATACATTTTTCTGGAGGATCATTCATGTGAGTTTTTGGTGGCTGCACTGACATCCATCTATTCAATAAAGCAGAAAATGATCCCCAACACCTTTCTCCATTGCTCCCCCCAACCATTCCTAGGCCAGATGGGTTATATAAACGTTCTTTGCATTCCAGGTCTACTCTGGGTCTCCTCTCTGTCAGGCATGTCTGCTAGCAGGAACCATCCTTTGTGTGCCCCAATTTGATAGCTAAACCACCTCTATTGGTTTCTTCTCATTCTTCTCACTGTGAATAAGCAGTGATTTTATCCCAGAGAGATGTCTTCACCAGTCCATGCGATTCCAAGTGTTCTGTGCCCATCATTCTGTAGTCATTGTTGGTGTTCTCACACTTTTAGAATCCGTTTGGGTTGGCCACATTTTGCATCAGATCTAATTATTCAGGTCTATTTGAATTGGGTCTGACTGTCCTCGAATCCCTTTCACATCAGGTCAGATCCTTATTTTTGAAAATGAAATTTCATGCATAAGTTTAGGTAAGTTTTGAACATTTTGTTCCCGTAAACACCTCAACTCCATGCTCCCTTCACAAGTCCACAATTCACACCCTGTCCCTAATCCCAGACTCCTTCAAAGGAACCTTATTTCAGTTGCTTGGATCAGTTATACCATTCCTTTGGTCAATCCCCAAGGTTTAAGAACATACAGGAGGGCTGGAAGGTTATTTTGACTGGCATATTTAGCTTCAACTTCAAGCTCAGTTCATTCTTCACTAAAGTCCAACACCTGCATTGCTGTAGCCTCAACAATTCACCTGTCAATATGACATTCAGATTCCAGCATACATTAGAAGTATTTTGGATACAGTATGAGGGTCAGTGTGTCAGTTAAGTGTGGTGGATGCTGTTCACTCTTTATTTTTTTATGTTTTATGAGTTCAAAATGGTGACATCACAAAGCTTTTGGTGGTATGGTGTAACGAGGCCGTGTACTTCACATACTGTGTGTGTCAGATGGTAGAAAAACCTTGATACCTGGACTCGCAGTGTAACTGTGATCCAACTCAAGTAGTATGTGCTCTTTACTTAGCTGTGTTGTGTTTTTGTTCTTCAGGTCTCTAACCTCTATCACTGATGAGGCTTAGCTAAGTGAGACTGGAATGTGAGAGTACATATGAAGCAGGTGAAGCTACAGTGACACAATCAGCGCTTTACTGAAAGCCCAAATATTTGCCTATTGACAGGTATTATGTAACTGTCAAATGGAAACGTCATTGTTCTGTGTGCTTTGTAACTGGCTTTTTTTTGTAGTTCAGTCCCAATATTGAATACTGCTTGTGAGAACATTAACCTATCTGTGACTGTTCTGGTTAGCACCTTTCCTAAAAGCACTTGGCTTTGATTCCTGTTCATAATTAAGTGTGGGGACATTCTTCCATTTGTGTTTGAGTCATCATCCCAACACTTTACCTGAAAGTGATGACAAACAGAACATCTTCCTGTCTCTCCCATTAAAGACTGACGCATGCTGTTGTCAGATTGCCCGTGCCTGCAGCTGTTTACAGCGAAGGAACAGCTGGAGCGAGCCATGGTAAGCTACAAATACTGCCTAAATGATCCCTGGAAAGAGTCTCGTACTTGTTAAAAATCAATTTGAAGCAATGGTGCATAGATACGTAATTGGAGAAAAGTGAATGTAATTTTTCCCACATGACAGGGAACAGCAAACATTCTGATGATGATATCAGATGGATGTCCTCGCCATGATGAGGGGAGATGGAATGAGCCGTGGTTCTGTCATTGTGTTGCTGTCTTTGTGTGGACGCAGCAATAATAAGAACAGAAAGCAGATCATCTTTTTTATGTAAAAGGAAGTGACCTTAGGTTTTCATTTCAACACTAACATGAAAATGTTCACTCTGATAGTTTTGTGTTTCATATCCTCCCACATGGACGAGTACACTAAATATAAAAAATATTGAGGCCTTCAGATTTTTCCCTTTTCACACATGAGGAAGTTGCAAGTACAATTAAGCCTGAAATAACAGGGTCCCTAAGGAAATGTGAAGTTTAATTAAATTTCACAAACATTAATATTATCTAAGGTCAGCAGGCGATGGGGACAGTCTCTGCTGTAAAACACTGTGGTGTTGGCAGCCTTGGATTTTGCATTCTCCAGCTCAGTATTTGAATTGGATGTACCTTCAGGGGTATTCTTAACTCTGCCTTCATGTTGGTTGGCGCTCTCATTGGCTTGAAAACAATCTTTGCATCTCTTCTGTTGGAGATAGTTTTGGCATGCAGATGTTGTTTGCAGAGTGGATAGTGGTGAAAATAGGTAGTTGTTTGCCCACTATGTTGCAGGCACTGTTCCATCTCGCAGCCACATCAATCTTTAACATGGGAGGGGGCAGCAGCAGCAGCCTTTGCTTTTTCTGCAGTGAAGGAATCCAGTCATTTTTCCTTGCTAACAACACTGCCTCATCTGCAACCGCATCAGATTACCTTTTCACATATTATCCTGTGTGGTTTGACACATCACTAGAGTTTGGAGCACAACACTGTCACGTCATTTGGTAGAGATGGAGTTTGAGAGCATTTCATCAGGTCTGAATCCAAATCCCTTCCAATTCCTTATTAAATCTTTTTGGGTAGTCTGTTTTGGTGAGGAATGAAGAAATCCCTTTTGTACTTTTCACCACATGTTTTGTTGCTAATTTGCTATAAGGGGAAATAATGTTTGCTCCTTACTGGCTGGATGTGTTACAGCTACAGAAACGATAGAAGCAGAAGAAAAAGAGTGAAAATTAATTTAATTCTGGCTTTAAAGTTGGCTTCGGCAAAGTTAGATGTACTGCTTCTTCTGCCTCCCGGCTAATCTAAATATCGACAAAGACATGGATCATCGGCTCTAATAAGCCATCTGTAATCAAAATCAAATTTTATTTGTATAGCCCAACGTCACAAAACACATTTTGCCTCAGAGTAATGGCATTTACCTATCAATCAAAGCGGCCATGCTGTCAATTATGCACAACTTTAAGCTGTAATATCACCTGAACAGGACCTCAACAGCCACTTGAGAAAGCACTTCTGCATTGGCTTCATTTCCCACCCTGTATCCACACCTTGCCACATTTAAGGTAAGGCAATCCAACCTTTCTTCGTCAGTCAGCCTGTTTCTGTGAGTTAGCATGTGTTTGTCACTATCAAAGCTTAATGAATTTGGATACTTTGCCTACTTGGAACTGGATGCAAAATGGACACACTTATTGCAACTTCTTATGTGAATCAACCTTCCCTACTTACTCATAATTTAGGGTCATTCAGCATTTTCCAGGCATGTTATGTTGATATTGCTTAGTCAGAGTCAATAATGCCAACAAAAGGTAGAATTATGTTTTTTCCCTCATTTAGGCTAGCCTGTCTGTGGCTTTTCAGCAGCTGAGTGGGTTGATCTGATCCAGGTAGGTCAGAGTGGTGGGTGTCAGAGCTCCTGAGCAGGTCCGTGTACTCTGTGTTCATCGGTTGCTGATAATCACCAGAGGCCAGCTGGGGGGATCTGAGAGGAAAGGAAAGGCTCTGTGGCTGCTGGCCAGCTGGCAGCGTGCTAACCTTGGAGGGGTTGTTTTGGGTGTTGGAGGCAGCAGTTCCTGGATATCTGCTCCAGGCCACAGCACTGCCCTACTGCACCTGGTATTTTTACACTAACAGTGATTGTGGTGGCAGTTCAGCTGAGCCCACACCACATTCACAGCACACAGAGTTGTTAGTCGTGTTCTTTTCTAAATGTGTGACAGTAAAGTGATGTAATAACAAGGATTTCATAGATCTGTTAAGCTGCTAACATTTGGCAGATTTCTAGGGTTAGGACTTTTGTAGTAATATTGACACCACTACTTATTACAGATTTTCAAGGAGATTTGGCACATCTTCCCATGTTGACTATTGTAAAGAAGGCAGATCTAAGAAGAAATATGAAATCAGTAATGTTATCTATAGAGAAAATCAAAATAGCTTCACTCTTTGTCTGACCTTCTCACCTATTGTGTTACCATAGAAACTAAGAGAGGAGGTAGATGTCAAGTCAGCGAGTCCAAATTGTCTCGTACAAGTTACAAAGTAACACATCTTTGCCTGTGTAGCTCACAGAATACTATATGATTTTGTAAGGAACTCAGATGTATCTGAAAATACCAAAAATGCAATGAACATCCAGTCACCCATCCCATTTGCCTGTCCAAAATGATTGAATATTTTGTTAACATTTTATTTTAATTCAGTTTCAAAGGAAACCCACTAAGTCAAAATGTGCCCATGGGTATTTTTTAGTGCCTGTTTTGTACTTGTTCTTGATATTCGGGTGTTTATTCCAGGTGTTAAGTGTGCCTATAGCAGTGATTCGTAAATCCGTCAGATATTTTTTTTCTTTGTCCATTGATCGCAACCAAAATTTTGAATCCCAATCCCCAAGTCATGCTTACTGCTAATGTGTTTGGTCATTTAAAAAATGACTGGGTGTAATTCCCAAGACACACCCTTTGCTATGATCCACAATAGCAAGTGCCAAACTCTCATGTCCTGATATAGACATGATGGTTTGTTGCAACTTGGGTACATTGTGAACAAAACAGTCTTGTCCTTAACTCTCTCATCATTGCTATTGTAGGTGACAGGGAATCCAAATTGTTCCCAAACAACCAACTTAAAGGACACAGGCAGTCTTCCAGTTCCAACATTTCATTTGCACTTTCAGTAGTGTTGCTAACAGTGTATGGCTAAGAGTTGTGAACTTTGGTTCTGTATTACATGCTTTAATCTACATGTAATCTGTGTGTGGCTTTGTGCACCAGACCGTGACCCTTGCACCGTGATGGTTTTAGCACAAGACACAAGGTATGGGACATAGACCAGGCAGTGAATTATACCCATAGGCATTGTACATTCATGCCTCCATTCAGCATTTTGTATTCCTAATTAAATAGGAGCCATGAATAAGGTCGCCAGCCACTGTGGGAAGAACATGCTGTGACTTGGCAAAACTTGGGTCACCTAAACAGACAAATACAGTAAATTTCGATGCTCCAGTCTAATCTGTTGGGTAGATATTGACGTTGATTCTGACCTCATTAAGGAGCTCTGGAATCAGCCCGAGTTCAGTAATCACAATACATTTCTTTATTCTTTATCCCATTGAGTTTGGGAGTGTAATATCTGTTTCATTTTGGCTGCTACAGCACTTCATCATAGGCTTTCCTGTCTGCTAATAATACTCTAATCTGCTCTCGTCCTGTCTGGGTGTCGGGAACTCTGGGACTTGAAGTCCAGGTGTTTGAGATTTAAGAGACTTGTAGGTTTGTGACTGACCTCCCCTCTTGTACCACTCAGTGGCTGCTTTTACCCCTTTTCAGCAACATAAGTGCATATTTTCAACATGAAGGGCTGAACCCCGACCTTGACAGTACTCTTCACCATGAACTACTTATTGGAGTACATGTCTACGCTGTTCCTGTCCCTCATACATGCACACCAAGATCAAAGAATGGTTTAAATTGGCAGCAGCTTCTTCTTAGCGATGCTGATTCAAGTCAGCAGGGACGGAAACTATTTCTTTCAACAGAACATGCCAGCTGTTTCATTTATATTCACATTCTTTTTCGTTTCTTGCTAAAAACTCTTCTTTATAAATTTCTTCTAGCATTCATGCCACGGCTAACATACACAAATGCCAGTTTCTGTGTAGAAAACATTCTGGATCCCTGATTAATAATCCACAGAGTGTTTCCTGTTTGTGTTTTTAAATTGTCAAATTCTACGTAGAAATAAAGACAGTGAGTAAAGAAAATCTAAACAGAATAACATACTGTATATTCGTGCTCTGTTCAACACGTTCAACACAACAAGCCTGATGTGGTTTAGAGATGTACAGGGCCCACCAGCAGACTGCCTGTCGATAACGTAAATAATGAATGCAAAACCAAGATTAAGTAGAATTGTAGATAGCAGCATGTACCGGAGGAAATAATTTTCTTCCACAGGCAGAAATCAATGTGCTCCTCTGCATTAGGTTCTGTTCGGAGGTGAACAAACAAGATTAAAGATACAACTGATGAATGCAGCCAAAGACTTATGTTTCCTAAGGTATTTTGGGTTTAGGCACTCAATATTCAAATCCCTGCAGTGAGTGAAATCAAGTTTTTAGTTAAAGGAGAGCTAATGAAAAGCCTGTGGATAAAACCTGAGCAGATATCCTAAAGGTCTATGAACATCATCAACAACTATGGCAGCTTTCCAATAAGAGAAAATTCCTCTTAATACAGGTCAGGTTCCATTTTGGATGTGATTCAACTTCAGCCAATGCACAAGTTAATTGTTTATAACTTGTGAAAAGTGTTTTCCATAATAGATTCAAATGTGATTGGATTCCAGCTCTACTGTATGAAAATCATATCAAGTATCTGGGCGGCTGTGGCTCAGGAGGTAGAGCAGGTCGTCCACTAATCAGATGCTCAGCTTCCCCGGCTCCTCCAGTCTGCATGTCGAAGTGTCCTTGGGCAAGATGCTGAACCCCAAATTGCTCCTGAAGGCTGCTCCATCAGTGTGTGAATGTGTATGAATGGGTGAATGAGATATGTAGTGTAAAAAAGACTTGAGTGGTCAGAAAGAAAGGCACTATATAAGTACAGTCCATTTACCATTAACCATATCTGTGATCTGGTTAATCCGCTTAAAACTGCAACCTTTTGAAGGGAAGTAAAAGTTCATGCAATGCATCTTAGTTGTGTTCATCCATTCACTTTTATATAACTCCAGTTTGAATAAACTGTTGAATTTTCCACTCAGTGACCGAGCTACCTGGCTTGCTTGCTAATATCAGTCCATCTGAGAGACACTGTGACTGGCTGGCACTATAGCATCTACACACAAGTTGACAATTCTGGACCAATGATGGCTTGAGAAGTATGTCAGGCAAAAACATGAGGATCCATGTTAAGAGGGGACATGACATCACCATCTCATCACCTCCTCACCTCTGCAGCCCATGTTAATGATTCAGACTAGGGGTGGTAATACTGACTCAGGAAAATGAATTAGCTTTTAATGAGGCCCTTTGTCCTCCTCCCTGTTTGGGTGTAGACACACTGTAGGCTTCTCCTCCTTCCACAGGATATGGGCTCATTTATTCAATAATAATGTGCGGTGTGTCTGCTTCAACAAGCCAGCGATATCACTCTGAGACACAATACGTCTTCACTGCATACCAAACAGTCTTCAAATATTTGTTGTGGCTCAGCTTTTCATTATATTCGTGGCACCTACCTGACTGCAGTGTTTCGCAGTGTGTAATTGGCATGATGTTTACTGCAGCACTCATAGTTATTGTGTGTCTTTGTTTGGACATTTGGTAATCCTTCCAAGCCACGCAGTGAGATGTGCCAAACGTAGTATTGGCCTAGAGTCTGATTTGGAAATAATGGATGTGGAGCATGAGGACAGGCTCATTTGAATATAGATTTCAGGGAAGCATGGAGTGTAAGATTACAATTTGAATGGTGTTCACAGATTGTGCTCACTCTGCTGCAGTAGTTCCTCATATTTTCACACTGAGATTTAGAAACAACGAGAACGGGTCGTGTCACTTTAGTGACAGCATCTGCGATACGACACTCTTAAACAGAAGAATAGATTCACAGGTTCTCTTACTGTGCATGTATGAGTTTCAGGTGCAGTTTTGTGAGCTCCTATTGGAAAAAAAAGACATATTTCAAGACATTTTTTAACAGCACCTGGTCACAGAGGAGGAAAGTATGGAAATATGGGACTGGGGCTAAAATGTTGAGCTAAAATCATGTGCTCTTTACTAAAACACCTGCAATTGAGTGACTGGTTTTGTGTTGTGTTGTTAAAGAGCTATGACTATGACTGATGGACTGAGGCTAATAACTGTCCAGTTAATGTTATGTTCCTGTAACCCTGTACTGTAGACGTGTTGTAGGCTCCCTGCTTGGTAGCTTAAACCATGAAAATGGTGTTATCGGCCACACTGTTTACACCAGGTAAAGTCTTTACAGGATTCCTGCTTCTTTTTTGCAAATTAATCAAAACAAAAAGTATTATTGAGATATTTGACAAGTTTGCAAAACATATAACAGCTTTCTTTAGGCAATCATTGCCATTGACTGTTTTCTTTAGACATTGATTTCTACTGCTTCTCTCCTAAGGTCTTCATTTTGTATCAAGTGTTTGGAACATTTGATTTATTAAAACTAAAGAAAGACAAGTTAATATGTCGTTGGCTATCTCAGAGCTGTTGGATGATGATTGGTTCATACAGTTCTGTCTTCAAATCTTGTGTCCTGGCTTTGTATCCCATCTTAAATTTGAAGTCAGGAGTAGCATTTCTCATATTGAATAAGAAATGAAAACTTATAAATGAAAAAAAAAAAGTTCTATTTCCTACTTCTTAAAGTATCTGTTCCCATTTTTTAAACATTGAAACTGTCTTCCAAAACCTCTTTTTTTCTGCTTCCAGTGAAAGAGATGAGTGACCAAATCTGTAGTCCTTGTTCCGTGTAGAAACGCATACACTGACGTTCATCTGTAGTTAATCATTGGATTCAGCAGTCTGAATGTATAAAATTTTCATTTTCTTCAAATGGATCCTGTCATATCTAAAATAGTACTGCAAATATCTTTTCTTGGTTTAGTTTATAGACAAACAGAAACTGAAAAATGGTATTGTTTCAGCTTTAGACCGAAATATCAGGTATCATTTACTGAATTTGCTTTTTAATGATGTAGCCTCTGTTAGGTCAGTCAATGTATTTTTATAGTTATCTTGCTGAAATGATCAGCTTCAGTGTAAGAGATGTTTTTCAAATGGGTTGCTTTATCATCTGAGGTTTCATCTTTGATGGATTTGTAGTGACACCCCAATCACTTCTCCTGGTGTTGATTGAGATTGCTACTAAGGATGCATCAACATGCTGTACCCAGCTTGTGTTTAGCTCAAATAACTGTAAACCTGTGGTGCCTCTCTAAACCCGTCTATAGTGTTCATCTCCCTGAAGATAAGACGTGATGCTGTAGCATACAATGAGCACATTATGCCCCGTCACGCTTGTAATTCTCTTTGACGGATGGAAGGAAATTCTTTGTTACGTGACACACATGCACTGTTACCCATGCCTGCATTTAATCCCATGTCTGGAGCCATTTTTTTTTGTCTGTGTCAGGTTTATGGGAAGCAGGTTGAACATGTGCCCTATACTCTCCAGATCAGTGCAACTCAGTGAATTCACTGGAATTAAACAGTTAATCTCAATTGGGCTTTTTCATCCTTGACAAGACCTTTTGGACCTCTCTCTCTTGTACTCCATCAGGGGCTAATTGTGAGTCCTGTATGACTGGGAATGTGAGTTCTCCCCCTTCTTGCTCCAGGGCATATGTACATATTCTCTGTGGAATGCCGGAAAGGCATTGTTGTCTTCTTTTGAAAGGTCTTCCGAGGTCCATGAATGTTATGTTCCCAAGCCCTCTGCATAGTGTAACTCACAGTCCACTAATTGCTGTAGTTGGAGTTTTCATGGAAAGAATGGCAAGGATGTGGTCACAGTTACTTGGGATTTGTCTGGAGGGATAAAGGCATCAGTGGGCACGTGAACAATGTTGAAGAGGGACACAAAAGGAGTAGCCATGAATTAGGAACCATTACTAAATACCATGACTGCTGAGCTCAGAGTCATTCAGTTTGTTCAGGAAAGCCCTCACACTCACCCACAGATAGAATTGTAAAAGTTCTTGACCTGATTGTGTTCATTAAACATTGCAAGACCAAATAGTTGTAAGTCAATGGCAAACAGTGTGGACAAATGAACCATCTGAGAGGTAATGTTGGGGAGCATTTTGGATACAATCCCATAGATGAAAAGGTTTAGGTAAAGGAAAACTTATTTTCTGCCTTATAACAAATGCAACTGCCTGCAACATTTTTGAAGTCACCTGTTAGCTTTTTACTCAAGTGACACAGTGCTGCAATTGACCTGAACATTTCCACCATGTCTATTTTAGGACTTAGGCTCTGTGGGCCGTGTTAATTAGATTATATGCGTTAGTTTCATTTGAACTTGATTTCTTTGAAAAAAAAAAAGTGTCAGCCTTAACTAGTGCTC
This sequence comes from Nibea coibor, assembly GCA_023373845.1. Lineage (NCBI taxonomy): Eukaryota > Metazoa > Chordata > Actinopteri > Sciaenidae > Nibea > Nibea coibor. Next base: position 2,513,953 of record CM041730.1, read on the forward strand.
GTGAGCTACTCTGAGCTTAACGCATTCACCTGTGCCAACATTTGGTGGTATTGTGAATTTTGTGAGTATATAAATGTCATACTGTGAAGAGAATCTCTTTCAAAAACCAAATCCAAGGCACACAGTAGAGTTTGTGCTTTTGGAATTGGAAAGAGCACGATTACGTTAGGGATTATGTTGTAATCACAGTAACAACAGGTATTGCTTCATATGTAATAAGGCACATTGTGATTATGTAGTTCGGGCTTGGATATAAGTCATGTTACAGTCATGTGTTCTCTTTGTGGACTGCCCATTGTTCCGAAAGCCCATTATTCTGGAACCTTAATAGTCCTTCAATGTCCCATTGGACATGAAGCCCATTTGTTGACAGCCTGTTCTCCCCAAAACAAACACCTGTTGCTCCAAACGTCCATTGTTCCGAAAATACCAACCTGGTATCCCGCCAAAGCATGGAATACACATCCACTGTGTTTTGAGTTTTGTGTGAAGTCACTGCCTCTCCAAGCTTTTGGCGCTTCTTTTTTTTGCAAGAACATGTGGAATTATATGAATTAGAGTTTTACTTTGGCTCATTTAAAGTATGACAGAAGGGTTATAGGACCAATCTTGCAGACAGGGAGTAGGCATGAAGCAAAGGTCCAGGATGAATAGAAACACAGGTTGTTACAGTTACTTGGTATGCGACAAAGCAAGCTGAGCATCCCACATTTCCAGGACCTTCAGGGCATTGGTTAAGCAGTAGTACTCATCTTTGATGAGTTATAATACAGGTTATCAATAATTCCTAATTCATTTAATAACATTTTAAGATTCTGACATGTATGATGCAGCTTTTCTTGAGTTAGCAAGAGAACCAATGCCTTTTTTAAAATACTATGACTCTCCTCCAATATTCACACACACTCCCTCTTTCTATTGTCCAAGCTCTCAAACACTCTGGCCTTAAATAACTGTCTCCTCATTAGTTACATCATATTCAGTTTATTTGGAGAAATTATTGACATTTTGATGGCAGACATTGAACAAATTTCTGTGTGTGAGAGAAGAAAAGACATTTTATCTCAGCTAATTTTGTTTTGCGACTCTTTTCTTGTTGAGAATAAAAGGTCCCCATGTTTCCCCAGTGATAGAGCCTTCACTGGGTACACAGTCATCTTGTGTAAATGGGGAATTCAGTTACAAGAGACAACAGTGTTGGCTGAGAGTCTCTGGCCTGTGCGTCAGCAGCGTCTTTCGAAGAGAAAAGGCAACTTAAAACAGCAGAAACTGCTCGAGGCTGTCACAGCTGCTCATCCATCCCCATTCAACCCAAAACTTATCCTACCTTTTTCCATTTTGGTCTGCATGTAATACACAAGGCCAGTCAAACCTAGCAAGACATGTTGTTATGTTGGCATTATCGTTTAATGATGTTTGATTTAGTAGTGTTAGTTTCTTGTAACCACAGCAACAGTAGTCAGCCTTTTTACATGAACTCAACATATTCAAATCTCAGACTTTCATCACTTGTTGCTTCGTACGTTATGCAAATCTCTCAGCTGTAGCGAGTGATGACATTTCATTTGTTTTGCATGTTCAGTCTATTTGCTGGAAATCACATGCACTTTGCACCATGATTTTCAGAGCATGTGTAACTAATGGTGATGCTTTTTAAAGTGCAGTATGAAAATAAGAATTCAAACTTTTTTGACACACACAATCCCTCGTGTCATGTTCATTTCACGGCTGTGAAATGAATGGAGACCTGTGGCTTCCTGATGGACATCAAATCTGTAACATGTGGTGTAAAAAGTGATACAGTTGTTCTTTTTCATGCAATCTTGGACACTTGTTCTACCTGTTGTTTGTTTTGTTGTTGTCTGCTTTGCTTGCTTCTGCAAAACTCTGAGTTGTGTTGTACTTCAGTTTAATTGAGGACTTACACAAGACAGAATTTAATAAAGCATTGTCAAGATTCGGTTTCTCAAAATCCATCCCAGTAGTGTCTGTACCTGCCTGGATGTTTGTGTTCAACATTTGTAGCATCCAAGGCCAAGCTAAGATAAACCTAAAGACATTGCTATGACATAACCAGGATTATTTTGAACTTGACAAAGCTCCTTTAGAGCCACATGAGACACTAAATAGCTGAGCATTATTCCCTATGACAAAAGTCATTGTTTTGTGTTAAATCATGGGAATGCCCTTTTAAGAATAAGTGAGATAGCTATTAACCATGTATAAATGCCAAAGTTACTAATGTGTCTGCTGGGCGTGTATAGTGAAAGGCAACTGTATGCTAACATGTTTGCTAATTTTTTAAGGGTGTAATATATCAACGAGTGGCCAAAAACATAATACTTTTTTAATTTCAAGACATTTTTGAAACAAGTTAATTTAACTCCAGCTGTATCTTTTCCCGTGTGTTTAAGGAACCCCAAAATATTAAGACTATTGAAGCTGAGAGTAGGAGCACTCATTCACCTCGATAAAACCGGCTCAGTGACTCACTTTCGCTCCTGCTTACCAGTAAAGAAGTTAGTCAATTATTTCTCCTGTCAAGATTGTGAATCAGGATGACAAGTGCTACAGCATGCCACTTCTACTGTTTCCCCATTTGCTTTCCAGCACCTCATTAGCATTTTCCTTTAAACGGCTGATCCTCAAAAGGGAAAGATAGCGATCCATCACTCCTCTGACTCTTTTGTCTGTCTGAGGTGCCGCAGAAAGAATGGAAGGAATTGTTTCCTACACTGTCAAAGATTCACCAAGAGTTTGAATTAGGTTTGCTGATGCAAGAGTTGAACATCTATGTAGTGTTTCAGCAGATGGAGAAGACTTGCAGACAGTGCCTACGACTTTAAACAGGAGATGAATCATGACCATAGTCTGTACAGTATGCAGTATGAACCTTCAGTCTTTGAATGGAACACTCACTTGCTTGTAGGAAAGAAGAGCGCAATCTCTTTCATTTCATTTAGAATATACTTTAATTGTCTTTGGATGAACTCTATATTAGACTTTGCAAGAATGGTCAAATGTCAGACCCTACAACAATGGTCAAATGTTTTTTGTAAAAAAAAAAAAAACTAAAATAGCCTTATTAAATATTAAGTCATACCCCAATTCACAATACTGACATTCCAAATAATGAACTCAAACAAAAAAGTGTTATATTGTCATTCTTTATTTATAAAAAGCTGGTTAATTTAAGAAAAAACTAATAATAGCATATTGCAACTTCTAACCTCAACCAAATGGTTTCCGTAGTGACTCATCAGTCTCTCACATCTACTTTGGAGGATATTTGTCATTACCAATGTTCTTGTGTCTCTTGCTGATATTTTAGAAGGCCGTCCACTTCTGGGCAGAGTCTTTGTCAGTGCTCTCCATTTGTAGATGATCTTCCTCACGTTGGAACGATGAAGCTCAAATTGTTTTGAGATTACTTCATAGCTACCCTGAGACAAATGTGCTGTCACGACCCTCTGCCTGAGGTCCTCTGAGATCTCGCTTCCTCTCTGCATGATTGACCTGTATGGGATCACCTGGGTAAGACTAAAGTGACCTGGTTTTATCTTTTTCAATCAGTGACGCACAATTTCATCCCTTAACATCTCTGATGTTATTGGTCCATTTCAGCCACCAATTTGTCCACCAGATTCTACTAAACTGCTTCTTTTAACCAATGCAGCTCAGGGTTCAAGTACTTTTGCACATAAGTTGACCAAAAACTCTTTTTAATTTATTGAATCAATGAACCTGCACCTGTTATTTCATATAAAAAATAATGGTTTTGATTAAATAAGGAAATCAGGGTGAAACAATAGAAAACTCCAATATGCTCAAGAGGTTCACAAACTTTTGAGCAGCACTGTATGTAACCAGTTCCACTAGCAGTTGCTAACATGCTAACCATAGCATGCTGATGGTTATTAGTTTTTCAGATTTTGACCTGATGATGACACTGGCTGAAAAGTCAGGGGGTCACCAGAGTTTTCAGAATTCATGTCTGCTAATTCGTGCCATGTCTGCTAAACTATTTCAACCTGCATGCAAGCTCTGCATGACACGGTCAGTTGCCCATGATTCCTAGGAGGACTCTGGGAAATGTCCAACTCTAAACTGAAGTTTATTGCTGAGTTGCTGTATTCTGAGTAATTTGACTCCAGTTGAACGGAGGCGGAGAGGAGCAGGAAGCAATGCAAAATGAAACAACATGAAGTCCTGAGAAGTTAAACAGTAACCAGTGTGAGCTGTCTCACAGGCATCCACAGAATCAGTTGAGTCAGTGTGTGTTGTTCCAGCAAATATCCCAAAATGTCCGTTGGCTGTTTGTGGTTTAAAAAAAAACACAGGCTGAGGTCAAATTCATCGAGCCAGACAAAAATTGGCTCTGCATTGTTTGAATGCACCACCAAAAAAAGGCAATAATAACCATGTCAAATCCCAAATTAGAAAGTCCTGATTCTGACCCTGTTCTAATTTGTCAGTAGCCGTAATGCTTTGCTATTCAGTTATGTGTGAGCCTATACTCCCCATCTCTAGCCAGAACTCCCCCAAACACCACCACCACCACCTCGTGCCCCCTCTGCAGTAACTTGTGCCTCAGACTGTGTCTGCTCTGGAGGATCCCGGTGACCTAGATTCAGCCAGAGTTTACTGCCGGCTCCAGCCTGAGCTGTTTGCACTCCGCTGCCAGCGCCAAATCCACGCTGCGCTCGCACATCAGCGCCCTGACCCACATCTCCATGGCAACAGCTCCACAAAGCCCTGGCGGTGCGGCAGCGGCTGGAGAAGTGGGGGGGCAGTGCACGGCTCCCTGACCTGCAGAGCGAATGGAAGGGCTGTACCCACACTCTCTCATATTGGTCTTACCTCCCCCTCACCCCCTCACCCTCTTCACTCTCACTCTCCATTCACTGGCCTGCATGTCGATGAGGGGATTACCAAACACTGATAGGAAGATGTAACGTCTCCGTGGCGTTTGTTCTGAGGTAGACTTACTATCTCATCGTTGCCAGTGAGTGAGTGATTTTTCTTGTCCGTGTTTCCTTTAAGCACACTGGTGTCGCTCCTCCCATCCTGTGCCATATGCTCCCATAATTCACTGCCAGTTGCTTTTTTTTTTCACCACACGTGTTGACTTGCTCTGTCAGTGGTCTGCTCCCTTTCCCCATTTTGATTATTCTATTGTTCATGTTGAAGCCAAACCATGCTCAGGGCTGAAACATTTTAACACAGATCAAAGTGTTCTGTTTGAAAGTTCACTGGAATTGGTTTAGATATTTATCCAGAGATGGTTTTTTGAAATAAACAGACACAGTAACAGGTTTTGCTGCTAGCTTACAGCAGTTTTTTCACTATTCACACAAAGGGAAGCCAGCCGGTTAGGTTCAGCTCGCATAACAAAATTAGGCCGTATCAGTGTCCCTGTCTCTTGCCAACAGAACCCCCTGGAACAAGACTGGCCCCGTTCGATTTTATCACAATAACGTACTGTCACTTTGCATTTATGCTGGGTGAAACCTACCCTGCCAACTGCCACCACCCCAGCTCAGATAACACCGGTGACAATCAGCACTCTGTCTCTTGGTACCTGCTGGGGCAGTTTGTAACATGGCTAATAGCCCACACAGTGGCTGCCAGGCAGACTCCCAGGACAGGCAGATCCCACCCTGATATTCTGTAAAATGCTTAGTGCTAAAACTGTTGTGCTTGCTGGACAAAATAATAGACAAAAAGTGCAGGCATCCAGGATTGAAAGCTCTGTGATGTAAGATCGCACCGTCCTTTAACAGGTCACACTTGCAGAATGAAGTAGGATCACTGACCATGCTCATAGCCTGGGTTAACGTACATGAACACAGATCTCTGTATCGCAATTTACACTTCATTTAATCATTTCTATTCAGCAACAGTCAAGTTCTGATTTTGTACACTTTTGTCTACACCTAGCTAGACAGCCCTACAAAGTAATCTACTAACGTGCTTGAATGAATTTGATTACTCAATGCAGTGCTTTACCAAGAAAAGTTGCAAAAGTTGAGCCAGATTTAAGTTTTTGATGGACAACTGTGTTTTCCTGTAGTCTATGCATTGGCACCCCAAACACATCACAGACTTGCCCTATTCAAATGAATGAAAAGGAGGGATGAGGCTTTTTCATGCTGGGCTACTGTCTAAACATGGACATGCATGTCTCTGTTAGCAAGGTCATCAATGTAGCTGCATCTGTCTTGCATCTGGCTTCTTCTGTTCGACTTGCAAATCTGGATCAACCCCACTCTAATCCAGAGGGTGTGGTAGTTCACCCTTATCTGTTTGGCACAGCAGAAGAATCAATGAAGCTCAATAAATCCCTGAGGTAGGTCCACTGTGATACATCAAACGCGCCATTTGCATTATAGCAGTGTGTGAAAAAACCTGGTACCTTCACTCCCTGATCTCTGAGTGAGGAGTCTAGACGCCAAACATAACCTCTCTACACATTCTACATTCACATAATAACTCACTTACTAAACTCACTTAATAAAGTGGCTCAGTGAAAAGTTGATTATAGTTTAGAGTGATCCATTACTGCTAACACATGGATGACCCACATGAAGGGACTATGGACTGTAAAGTTTTCTTCATCAGCCTGGGTACTCACTCACCACAGTCTTTCTCCCATGCAGGTTAATTAATGGTTGCACCATCTTCCTATTTCTTTAAAAGAACTCAATAATAGATACATGACTTGAAGACACCAATGATTTTTTTTACCTTTTAAACATCTGGATAGAATGTGGTGGTTTTAGATGGATGACAGTCCCATTGTAGGTCTTTACTGCTTCTTGGGTGCATTCACACTTTGTTTTTTGGTAGGTATCTGGTCTGACTAAAACATGGATAGATTAAGGGTTAGAGATAATTCACTGTTCATTTTAGTGTGACTTGTTACAATAAACACAAATAATAAGAAGGCTAGCACAATGTTGAATTTCCAAATAAATGTGTAAATCTTGAAACTGATGAACAATGTGATGATACAAGTGTGTGTGTGTGTGAGTACAATTGTGAATCCAAGTCGTGTATGAACAATGGGTACTTGTAAATGCATTATGGATTTTCTTCATTTCCCAGAAGTTTCTGGTGAAGTTTCTGTTTTCAGTCAAACAGTGCATAAAGATATGGATGTATACCGTAGGTAGCTTGAAAGTGCAATGAAGTGTTTTTGTTGTTGTTGTTTGGGGGGATGATAGTGATAGTGAAGGTCTATTTAATCCTGTTGCATTTTGGATATTATGAATGTTCCACTGCATTACATTATGATACCCTGGGATATTATGCTTAATTCTTGAGGGGTCCCTTGGTTCTATGGCAGATCAGGGAAGTTCCAAAATAATAATTATTTTCCATGTATAAACGTCATACGTGCTAATCTCAATTTTATGGTCAAATGAATTCCAGATTGTATCCTGGAAAGAAATGAAGTGGCCACAGGCAGGCCGGTCAAAATATTTACCCACAAACTGCAGCAATAAAGAGCTGTTAATGTGAGGGTTAATGTGATACACTCTGCCTGTACCGCCTCACAACAAGTGCAGCTGTTTGCTTCAGTCTTTGTGTGAAATAAGATTCTTTGCACTCTTGTAATACTGAATTCTTTCAGCCAGTTCACACCTGTTTTTTTTCCATGTGCCTTTACTAGGGAAATTACAATGACTAAATACACACACACACACACACACACTATCGTTGGCCTTGGGGTCACTGGTATGTTATTCCATCTTGGCCACCTTTCTCTGTCCAGAACAAACCTTTCCAGTCTGGCAGCCTTTTTCCATGGCAACCAGAGAAGTAAAGGAAATATAATGCGTAAAGATGAAATCTCCCCCCAGTGAATGCAACTAAATGCCTTCAGTTGTGTCATAAACACAACTAGTACAACCTCTGAAACTGATCTTTAGGACTAACTTAACACTAACAGCCCAAGGCCCTAAACAATGTCTTGTAAGACTTATTTCATCTGCTGCCCAAGCTTTCACTACCTAGGAAAAGTTATTACAACTGAGGTCCCATTTTTGTAGTTTTAGCCATCGCTGCTTAGTATTAGTTATGCTAACAATGTTACAGAAATCTGGGAATACCATTTTCCATACACATTAAAGCTAACCTGGGGACTTATTCTTAGATATGTTCAGATTTAGATCACATTCTGAGATTGCAGCAAATAACTTGGTATGTACCAAGTTATTATTACCGACAGGCATGATTGCCAAAACTATGAAATGAGACTTATAGCCGCATGCATTACAATGGATTACTATGACCTGTAGCACTTTGTCTCTCTTGCCCCACCGTCAGATATTTGGGACTCTTTATTTATTTGTTTCATTTTATTAAGTGTTTTTCTAACCACCGCTGCCTACCTCTCTCAAATGATCTGTTAATCTACACCAAAGCCAGATAACTGATGACTTGAGAGGTGTTCTCTCGGATATCTACTTACACTCCCTGTTCTTTGTGAGTCTTCTTGCCCATGCTGTGTCAATAGTTTCAGTGAGTTTTAGCTTCTACCCAGTATTACCATTTTGGACAAGTTTCTGTGTTCATATAAAAGGCTGGGGTTTAGTAGTTTGTACAAACTGTCATCACCATTTCCAAAGACCGTTTTAGCTCTTTCAAAGGGATCCAAACTAGCCAAGACCGAAAAACCTACTCTACGTCCAGCAGTGACACACGATGACTCATTAAAATTGAGATGATGCCGCACTTTTCAAAAGCAATTGTGGTGTTGCTCTTGGCTCTACACAGAACACACACACTGATGTAGTTGAAAGAGTAGTCTGACCCTGTTTACTAAGTGGGAGAGCATGTCAAATTGTAGGTTCTGGAAAGTTATAAAAATTGTTAGACACAGCTCCCAAGTCAGGAAGGTGTTTGGAGAGCGGTGTTTCAGATGGTTTTCAACAGTCCAACAAGCTCTTACTTTGAAGCAGTCTTCCCTTTATTTTCCTCTACTGATCCCCCAGCCCCCTCCAGGCCCCCGTTCCCAGCACCTCTAAGCCTTATAATAAATCCAGACTCGCCAATTGTAGTCCAGCTGTTGGGTACAACTTGTGCCATGATCACAGACTGATGTGTGAGTTGATGTGAGCACAGGCTGGGGGCCGAGCACACCACTTCCACACACACTGAACCACCCAGAAGCCCCTGAAGTGTCTAATCCTTTCCCACCATTGTCCACATAGTCCTATGACTACGAGCGTCAACCATCATTCATATGATTCCAATTTTCGTAGTCAAGAGTTGTGTTGACCACTGCGGTTTGGTTTCCCTAGTAGTGCTGTTTGTGCCTTAGAAAATGCTGGCCTCCTTCACCCCGTGCTGTTTTTCAAGCGGTAAGAGCCTTGTCTTGATGTGACTCACAAAAGCAGCTTTGATAGCTGCCATCTCCTGCCAGACTCTGTTCTCTTTTTAACAGGTTTTTGACTAACCTTAGTGCCACTGCCAATGCCCAGACATCCACATAATATACAATGTGGCCCGCAGGCTTGTTAAACCCACTCAGTAACTCTCAGTTCTCTTTGTTTTGCCAAGTTGAACACTTTGAGAGGAAGTCTCATGTATTTGTCGACCTGAGTCGCCGTTCAAATTAACAGCCTTAAATATACAGTGGATCTATGTAGATGAGCTCAATGTTTGGTTTGAGATCGGCCTGCTCACATCTTTTTCCAAATGAGTGATTTTGACCAAACAGGAGCTTGTCACATTGGATCACCGCCCAAGATCACAGAAGGCTGTATTAAAACATTGAACAGAGTTATTTTCAGCACGATCCATGAATTATTTCCGCAGCTGTCCGACTTTTTCATCTCAGACAAAACATTTGCTGTTGTCTGTTTGTAGCTAAGCCCTAAACACAATCTTTTCCTACCAGGCAGATGCGTCAGACTGTCTCTGCTGAGAGATAAGTGTGGAAATTAGAGCGGGGGAAATAAATCAATTGAAGAGCTTCATGTGTCAGCCGTAATGGCTCCAGAATAGTTTAGTTTTGTCCTGCACATCACTGCCTTCAATGGTGCAAAGTTAATGTGTAGAGGCATTGGCTGATGGCTGTCTTCTCTTCATGAAAAGATGTGAATAGGGATATTTTGCCCCTTTCCTTTCTCTTTTTGTGATCTCTCCACAAGGCACCAGTAGGAAGCAAAGGACACACAAGAGACCGAAGCACTGCATTAGGAAGTCTTCTAAACTGTGTTTTGGTGGGTAAACTTTAATTTGTCCCTCCATGCTGTGGTCTGTGAACAGGACTACATTGTCTTTGGTCTTCCCTGTTTCAGCGTAGCTACTGAAGATGTCTCAGCTATAAAAAACGACTTCAGTTCAACACACTAAGGAGAAGGCTTTTATTATTTGTGACTCGGGCTTCAGCTTCCAGCTAAATGCAGCTTGGAAGAACTAAAGCCAACAAAGGCCAGTGTCTTTCTTTATTATTGTTAAAAAAAATAATGAAATTATGTTTGAATGCAACACAAAGACCAGAGCGATGTCACTGCCAATGTAAATGTACAATATCACTTAAAGTTTAATGTCTCAGATCAGAATCAGATGTTGCTATAGTGGATGTAATAAAAGGTTGCAACTGTTAAAACTGTTTTAATCAATCTTTTTGGCCACTTTGGGTAGAACTCCAGGACCAGCCAAACATCACATACTCCATCCTCTCCAAACCGGGTATGGCTAAGTTATTAGCAAACTATTGTCTAATTACACAGACATGTAGCAACATGTCATTTATCTGAATTATGTTTCTGGAACCTGAAATCCAAGTCCCATATTTACTGTCCTGGAGCTAAATGCTCCACTCTGTTCATCAGCCAGTAGCTAACTTTGTCTGTCATTTGGTGATAGACAGGTAGTATTTTTTGCCAGAAACTGATACCTGTGATTGGTGAGAGCTCTCAGACTGAACTAAACGGCAAATTGGCATGCTGGAAAAAACGAAATGAGCTGAAAGAAACAAACAAACAAAAACACACTCTGTAGAGCTGAGAGAAACTGCAGAGTTGATGAAAATTTTCTATACGTCACTATAGATGACCAATGCCACATTATACACACAGTAACTTGTCTAGTGTATATCAAATAAAATAAGAAAAGAAATAGATACATTAAATGAGATACAAGAAAATCAGTTTAGGTTAATGAGACATGTACTATTAGAGTTAAAATCCCTTAGTCATAACTACAGGTATGATAGTGCTGCTATGAAAAAATTGGGCAGTACCCTAGAGGAGCCACTGGCTTTACTGTAGCCCATCTCCCAGCTCTTAGACGGCTGCCAGACTAATGCTGTTATTTGTTCAGATCTACTCTAATTAGGCCTGACAGGCAGGAATGGGAAATGTTACACCTGTTAATGTGAGAAAGGCAGCAGACAAGGTCAAAGAAAGCAGACACACTTTGACCTGCTACATGGGAGCCTGATTTTCCCACGTGCACATGGACTTTATTAGGATCAATGCATAGAGCTGAGCAGTAAGTAAGTAATCTGCTGAATTGAATTTAATTGGGGAAGATCCTCATTCTGTTGATGTGAGGAATTAATCATGTCTGTGGTTCATCTGAGTCATTACATACAGTCATTGTGTTGTCTTTAACCTTTCTTGCTGATAGTTTGGCACTATCAGACACTCAAAGAGATCTTCACTTCTTCCCAGAGTCAAAGAGACTAAACCCCAGGACTGATTAATTCATATCTGTATCATCTTATCTATATAGCTATGTTTGTACTCATTGGTCCGGTAATTGATCGATAGTGCTCATTGGTTTCTTTTGATCGCTGTGCTAAGAAAAAAGTAAATGCAAAATGTACAGATACCAGGGGAAATGGGGGGGGGGGCATGAATTTTTTTTGGCTTCTGCAGGGGGCATGTCAGAAAAAGAACGACTGCTTTAGACCCTTCTTTTCTGTCTGCCATGGCCCCTCTTCTCTACTCCCTGCTGTGCTTGTGAGGGGGGCATGTTGAGCATTCCAGTCCTGTCCTAATGTGCAGATAGAGGGAAGAGTACAGTCAAGACTTCACCAAAAGTTACAGCAAAACCATGTTATCTAGCTAATTCCTGATTATGTTGACAAGATTACATAACTACATTAACTATTAATTACCATACAATCCATGTTTTTCATACTTAGCGATCAATACTTCAGCATAGTCCAGGTCATCAGTGTATGCCACAGAGAAGTGGCATGCATCATCTGAAAGCAAGGTTGTTTCAACAACCTTGGGTGGATATAATTTGTTAACCGGATTTGGTGCAGAATTTAACTATTTATTACCACTCAAATTGATCACAGTGGTTACCAAGACCTTGTGGAACTCCTTGTGGAATGTACCTTGCAAGGCAATAGGTCCTCTGAATGCCCAAGGTCTGGACCCCTTTGAAAAAGGTTAGTGCCAATATTTAGTCTAACTTTGGATCTTCATTCGTGCCCCTTCCTGACAGGCAAGCATGACACCAATGGAAGCCTTAGCTCTTCTAATTTCACATGATGCCAGTACAGTATCTGCACTAACTTTAAAATTGAACCTGCCACAGCCTTTGAAAGACAGTAATGCTGGCCAGCATCCACACTGAGTTTAAGAGATTAAACCTAACCATCCCTAAGTTTACAGATTTATTAAAACTTATTTTAATTTGCCTTACAGTGGTATTGGAAAGTAGGTTGACAAAGTACCCTTTGAAGGAAGAAAGGAAAGGATCATCTCCAACATTGGTTTTATAACAAAGCAGACTTTATTAGTGTTTGCTTAAAGAAAGACATTGGTTGTAACTGCGTGTGCAGTTCAGTAATTGTCAGTCTTTGTCATCCGTTTGCTGCAGTCAACACCCAGTGCATATTGCTGCAAATAAGTTGGTTAGTCACTAATTGTCTTAGATTTGTTTTGTCATCTAGTAGTAGGAATCCATGATGCGCCTCATGCTCATGAACCTCATGCCGCTCCATCCCATGTTCATGAAGTTCCTGTACTCGCCGGGCCTCATGTACATCATTCTTCCTCTGTAGTTGGGCTGCTCGTACATCAGCCAGTGGCCATCCATGACGTTGCAGGACATGCAGTTGGACATCCTGTAGCGGTCCATGATGTTGTCACAGTCGTCCATCATCTCGTACATCTGGCCCTGGAAGTTCTCCCTCTCGTAGATCCTCATCCTGTACTGACCTCTGTGCATGGGGATCATACGGCAGGACCTGATGCAGTCAGACCATCCCCACATGTTCATGTAGTCAGAGTACTCGCCCCTCCTCATGAAGTACTGGTTTCCCATGTAGTTGGTACGGTCGTAGACCATGAAGCAGCCCCTCTCCACCCTGCAGGAGTGGCAGCGGTTCATGTAGGAGGACATGTCAGAGCAGTCGCCCATGCACTCATAGGAGCGGCCCTGGAAGTTCCTCTCCTCGTAGAAGATAACCTTGCCCATCATGTTCATGTTGCTGGAGGTCATGTTTGCCAGTTCTTGTCACTAGGACGATGTCGCTGCTGCTGCTGGTGGTGCTGCTGCTGTTGGAGCTGAACTGCTTGTCAACCTGTTGGAAACCTTCCTTTTTATACCTGACAAGCAGAGGGGCCCTTTGTGAAAACAACCTGACCCAGCAACATGGCATAGAAACCTGTAGAGCACTGAGGGTTGTCCACATTACAGTTGTCCCCCCCAAAAGACCTTAGAGAGGCGGCTTTACTCCAAACACTGTTAAACAAAACCCTTTTCAAGGGGTTAACAAAGAACAACATCACTTTACTGCACAAACCATCATTTTTGGAATTTTCGTCCCATTCTTAGCAGTTTGCCAGATCATCTGTTATTCTGCTGAGTAAAGGTTCATTATGTAGAAAGATATGAATATTTTAACAAACGCATGTTGTTTATAATCATTCATTGAATATTTTAGTGTAGTCACTGAGATGATACTCAGTCTGTAGCCTTAACAGCCATGACTGTGACTGATGATGTAAAAGAACATTCATTTGTTGGGGTGTTCTATTAATCAAGCGATGGTTTCCATGTGTAATTTAATTACATACGGACAGCACAGTATATAATTTCATTACATTAGAATCATTTAAATTGATGTGAAATGTCACAGTTAAATAAAGTAATGATTTTAAGTGATGAGCGTGAAGAGATTTTTCTTCCTCCTTAAAGTAGAGTGAGGTTTGCTGGGTGGTGTTTGAGTCTGGCAAAGAAACAAGTCTGTCAAGACCTGTGTCAACTGCTAGTTGGTCGGATCGCTTGCTCAGCAGGGGGTGGAGATGAAGGGGTGAAAGCACAAATCTTCAAATACATTAGAAGGTTTGTCTACACAGATAGCATGTGTATTAAATGCAGTAGTTCAGCAATAGAGTTAAAGGTGTTCAAGGAAATCTTAATCTGTGACCTTCTAGCAATATTTCACATTTTCCTGTGCCTTTCCACCACACAGTTAGATTTTTACAAACTGAACTGCCTCCCTCTTTCTTAGTTTTAACAGAGCACAATAGCACCAAATTTGATGAGCTGTGCTTCACTCTGGTAAACCGCAGTGAGGCAGATTTCTCTTCTTTTCAACGGGTACTTTATTAACAGCAACAAACGTGGTTGGGTTGCTTTATAGGAGAGCCCCCAGACACACTGTAGAACACTGTGATTGAACATAGCAGGAACATGCATCAACATGAGACTCAGGTCCATGAAACCCTCAGACAGCACACCAAGAGGCTGTGCCTGCACGCCCACCCCCAGGATACTAAAACACATGCATCTGATGAAATGCAGTTTTTTGATGCTGATACAGCTTATTGATTTGATTATTGATTGATATTGCTGCCTGACATGGATGGAAAGAGGAGTGGAGCATTGTACTTGCGTAGCAGTTTAAAAAGTAGGTCAGGTAAAATGTAGGCTACTCTGGGTAAACCATAGTGTTTGATTTTCTAAATGTCAAAGGATGGGTGGGGTAAAGAAAAAAAATGATGATAATATGGTACAACTGTTAAATGAACAACCTTTAGGCTACAAAATATATTGCATCAAATGTCACAGTCCTGTAATGTGCATACATACTACTTACATACTTTCTATAGATTTACTAGACACTTCACAGCCTGTTCTAAATATATAACCACATAAATCAACAAGAAATAAATGAAAATGCATGTTTCCCTTCATTATGTAATAACACCTACATTTTGTAACAAACAGCCTGAATGCATGCATAATAAATTTGCCCACATCTTGTAAAACATTACTTACCATGTGGGAGGTGTACTGTTTCATGTTGAAAATGCAATAATCTAGCACGTACCACCTCAGAAGATCTTTGTCTCTCCAAGTACCACGATTGTGACAGACATTAAAATCCATCACCATAGGCCGATCCTGATTCCTAACAAGATTATTTATTTAGTGTTAAAGGGGTTCTCCTGATCTGCACTTCTCTTCCTAATACTTCCTGTCTGGGGCCATGATTGCAGCATTTTGGAACCATTTGGAACCACAGATTTCACCTCCGCTTACTGTTTCATGTCACATTTTAACTAATCGTGGATGGATCTGTGCACTGCGTGAATTAACATGTCTACATATAATGCTGATATTGAAATGAAACAAAAAGAAAGATTTCAGGTAATCCAAAACTTATTTTAGATTACATTCTAGCGATACCCTGGTTTAATTTCAATCAAAATGGTTTGCTAAATTTTTAATTATTTTACTATTTATGATTTCATTTCATTAACAAACATTTCAGAGATTCCTTCAATTACCACTATAGGAAAGTCAAGTACTAGTGTTACTCATACCACAGTTTGACAACCAGTGTTATAGAGCATTATGTAATGACAACCAAAATGGATGTCTTTATTTGTTCTAACGTTATAACAATGTTTTGTTTTTTAGATATTTTTTGGCATTTTTCAACAAGGCGTGAAGAGTGACATGCAGCAAAGTGCAGGTCGGATTCTTACCCTGGGCTGCTGCTGAGCCTTCGTACATGGGGCGGACGCTCTACCAACTGAGCTAATCGACACCCAACAATGTTTATTTTATCAAATTTAGCATGAAAAAATTCATTCAGATACAAAACTACATCCAGTGTCCATTTATTCCTGCTTCATAGAGACAGAAACTGTACACAGTGAGTTATACTGACTGTGCGCTCACACACACACACACACACGCAGATAGCTCTGCCATTGAGCAATCAGGATTATGCAAATATTACTCTACTGAAAAACAGACAAAAATGCTTGCACAAAAGACCACTGTGGAACAGTAAATTCTTTCAAATCTTTCTAATTCCTTCTAAGACCAATTACAGTATGTTTAGGCAAAGAACATGTTCTTAATCTAGTTTTTGGACTTCAGGCATTCAGAGCTGTCTGGGATTCTTTGAAGCTTTCTTTCACCAACACTAGAGTCTCATTCATTTAGTTATTCGGCTTCCTTGTATCTGATTTTTTTTTTTCGTATCACTGGCACGCTTTTTTTTATCATAAACTCTAGACTTCAGTATAACTTTCCTGGCACACAATAGTGTCTGGCTTAGATACCCCCGGATTACTTCCCATACATACTTGGCATTGTTGAATTAAATGTTTGTGTCTATAGTCTGCATACAGAATTATGGGCCTCTGATTACAGATAATGGTAGATATGGAATAAAATATTGATAACTACATTATGTTGTTGTTAGTGTATAATCACCTGAAAATAAGAATCATTATTTTTAGAATTGGACTTTTTTTATCACTAGCCTTGTTGAACCGCCATGTTTCTACAGTAGCTTAGAATGGACAAACTAAACACACAGCCACAGTTGTTTCTGCTTCATGCCAGGAAAGGGAGGATGTGTGGTGGTTGCAATCTGCAATTACACTGCTAGATGCTACTAAATCATACACACTGTTTATGTAGTACTTTCAAATAGACCTGTTTGCTGTTGTTCATTTTCCCTAAGATGCTTAAACAGAATAAAAGCAATGCTTTGCAGAGAAATAACATTTTATTCATGATCAATACCTTTCAGCATGTTGCCTTTCAAATGGCTCTTACAAAGCAATGCAGCCTTTCACTATATAGCACTTTTTTCATACACGGAGGCAATTCAAGAAGCTTTACAAAGATTAAAATACAATTACTGGGCCTGGGCACTACTAGAAGCCCACTTCCACTTGACTTGACAGTCCTGGCAGGAGTGTACTGCTTGAACATGTCTGTAATGTATTTGGTCTATACATTTGTTTCCATGTATTGATTTATGAACAAGCAGCATTTCTTTGTATTGTTTTTTTTAGCTGACACAAAGCCAGTGTGGTGACTTGAGAAACGGGGTGATGTCATCTGACCCTTTTGTCTCTGTAAGCAGCACTTTGCTGGTCTTTTTGTGGAGTCCAGTCTGAAAAACATTGCAGTAGTGAGCCCTGCTAGAAATAAAACTCTGAATGAGTTTTGCAGGTCAGCTTTTGACATGAAAACACTGAGTCTGGTTTTATTTGTCAAATCATATAAAACTGATCTTGTTGCTGATTTTTATGAGGCTATGTAGATCAGAGTCAACTGAAATAGAAAGAAACCACTGATCAAAAGGGTCTAATGTAATATTTGGGAAGTTTCATTTAGTATAATTGTTAAAATAAATATTTATACAGATGAAGATATCCATTTTGGTCAGTTATTACATAACTGTTGTATTTTCATCTTTAAAAAAGTGTAACTTCTGCATTTTGAAATAACCACCACAAGATGCAATAATTTATTACAAAATGTTGGCAAATGCATTGCATACATACAGAATATAAAGAATCCATATATAAACATATGACATATAATGAGCAAAATGTCAAACTGTAGGTCACTCATAGAGGGTCAAAATTCCCTGAGCTTTGGATGGTTTGGCCAGATATTCCAACTTCTACCTGATGAACACGTTGTTCTAAGAACACCCTTAACTCTGAATTAACTCTGTACAGAACGGATGGTTGTACATTGTACATGTAAACTGTGACTGTAAGGCCAATGGAGGGAAGTGCTGCAGTCATACAGCAGGGCCACTTTACAAGGTTAAAGATGCTGTGATCCAAGGCTTCACACGCACGGCATGCACTGTGTGTGCCTGGAAACAATCCACCTGGAAAAATGTGGAGACAGACACAGTAGAGATGGATGTAGATGTCATTCAGCACATTTTTAAAAAAAAAATCTCATTTAGTCTCATTTAGCTACGATACCATTTTACATCATGTGTTGACTGCACAGCTCTGAAATGTAGTTTTTGAAAGGCACGTCAAATGTGTGAAAAAAAACAGAAAGAAAAACAAAGAGCCAGAATTGTTCCTTCTGCATAGACCAGAGAAATGTTTTAATTACACTAAATTAAATTAAATAAAATTAAACCAGTAGCGAAGCATCAGAAGTGCCAATAAAAGCAGACCTAAAAAACTAGGTGGAAAGAAAACTGAATTGCAAGTTTAACCTTGATGGAGACTTTAACCTCGATGGAATCGTTGACACAGATATCTTCCATTTAGTGTCTTACACTAAAGAAAATCAAATATGATGTAGAACATATTAATGGAAGATTAGACTACTTAGTAGGTAAGCATTAGCGATTAGAATGTGTTCCCCAATCAGTGTTCCAATAGACATTACCAGCACACGATGCCAGTGGCTGTATCCAGTATATTTTGGATTAAGGGAGGAAGTGGAGATGCTGTTATCCATCTTTATGTACAGTCTATAGTTTGCTAGGATAGGTAGTTGCATACTAGCCATTGTGAGATAAAAAGGAGACTACTGTTAACCAAAACCTTTCTGGTTATATTTTTGATCTAGTGATTTTTGATCTACAAGTTGTCACTAATATTGGAGCAGCTGAGAACTGCATAAACATATTGTAGGGAGAACATCACTGCTATAGTGACTTGTTCACTTCCAGTACCTCCCAGGAATCGTGCATACAACAAGAAGTGTGACAGATTATTAGGGTAAGGATTCATTTTCATTATTGGTTTCAGATTTCATTACACAGCCCTAGTATGTGGATGTAAGGAGGACTGTTGACAAGGTACCTTCATAAATTGTAGCATGAGGAAGTAAAATAATTACAAATAAAAGAATATGAAAGGAAAGGATCAACTCCAACATTGGTTTTATAACAAAGCAGACTTTATTAGTGTTTGCTTAAAGAAAGACATTGGTTGTAACTGCGTGTGCAGTTCAGTAACTGTCAGTCTTTGTCATCCATTTGCTGCAGTCAACACCCAGTGCATATTGCTGCAAATAAGTTGGTTAGTCACTAATTGTCTTAGATTTGTTTTGTCATCTAGTAGTAGGAATCCATGATGCGCCTCATGCTCATGAACCTCATGCCGCTCCATCCCATGTTCATGAAGTTCCTGTACTCGCCGGGCCTCATGTACATCATTCTTCCTCTGTAGTTGGGCTGCTCGTACATCAGCCAGTGGCCATCCATGACGTTGCAGGACATGCAGTTGGACATCCTGTAGCGGTCCATGATGTTGTCACAGTCGTCCATCATCTCGTACATCTGGCCCTGGAAGTTCTCCCTCTCGTAGATCCTCATCCTGTACTGACCTCTGTGCATGGGGATCATACGGCAGGACCTGATGCAGTCAGACCATCCCCACATGTTCATGTAGTCAGAGTACTCGCCCCTCCTCATGAAGTACTGGTTTCCCATGTAGTTGGTACGGTCGTAGACCATGAAGCAGCCCCTCTCCACCCTGCAGGAGTGGCAGCGGTTCATGTAGGAGGACATGTCAGAGCAGTCGCCCATGCACTCATAGGAGCGGCCCTGGAAGTTCCTCTCCTCGTAGAAGATAACCTTGCCCATCATGTTCATGTTGCTGGAGGTCATGTTTGCCAGTTCTTGTCACTAGGACGATGTCGCTGCTGCTGCTGGTGGTGCTGCTGCTGTTGGAGCTGAACTGCTTGTCAGCCTGTTGGAAACCTTCCTTTTTATACCTGACAAGCAGAGGGGCCCTTTGTGAAAACAACCTGACCCAGCAACATGGCATAGAAACCTGTAGAGCACTGAGTGTTGTCCACATTACAGTTGTCCCCCCCAAAAGACCTTAGAGAGGCGGCTTTACTCCAAACACTGTTAAACAAAACCCTTTTCAAGGGGTTAACAAAGAACAACATCACTTTACTGCACAAACCATCATTTTTGGAATTTTCGTCCCATTCTTAGCAGTTTGCCAGATCATCTGTTATTCTGCTGAGTAAAGGTTCATTATGTAGAAAGATATGAATATTTTAACAAACGCATGTTGTTTATAATCATTCATTGAATATTTTAGTGTAGTCACTGAGATGATACTCAGTCTGTAGCCTTAACAGCCATGACTGTGACTGATGATGTAAAAGAACATTCATTTGTTGGGGTGTTCTATTAATCAAGCGATGGTTTCCATGTGTAATTTAATTACATACGGACAGCACAGTATATAATTTCATTACATTAGAATCATTTAAATTGATGTGAAATGTCACAGTTAAATAAAGTAATGATTTTAAGTGATGAGCGTGAAAAGAGTGAGGTTTGCAGGGTGTTGAAGACTATAAAACATTCATCAACATTTTACCCTGGTGTTTGAGCTTGGCAAAGGAACAGGGCTTTGTCAAGATTGGTGTCTGCTACCAGTTGGTCAGATCTCTTGTTCAGCAGGGAGAAACCACAAATATTCTAGTGCATTAACATCTCGTCTACTCCACCTCTGTATCAAATGCAGCAGGTCAGTAGTAGAGTTGACAGTATTATTATTATTATTATTATTATTATTATTATTATTATTATTATTATTATTATTAGTATTATTAGTATTATTATTATTATTAGTATTAGTATTATTATTATTATTTAAAAAACAAAACTGTGGATAATTAGTGATCAAATGATCAATATTAATTTTGACTTACTAGGTGCTTTAGTTAGTTAGGACATATTGTATGAGGTACTTAAGTCATTGTATTATCTACAGTCAAAGGCTGTCAGTGTAGAATCAGCATGAAAGCTTAAGCAATGCAGTACTGTGGCAGCAACAAAATGTTTTTAGCCACTGAAAAAAAGGTACAGCTAAAATAAATAAATCAGTCTTAGTCTAAGTTCATACTACAGTATATTTTAAATATTTTCACTTCCTGGCCAGAGAGCCTTTTTGATGGGAAACCAAAGGGAAGCTCATATTTCTGTCTCTAAAGCTGTTGGAGCCACTCCTGTTTTACCTCACAGCAGAAAACAGTTACTGGCCTATCACTGCCTCAGTGTTATAGTTCAGATCCAAACTAATATGTTAAAACACCAAAGTCACACAACAACAGAAAACAAGCTGACAGATTTAGGCAGTGGCGGTCCAGCAGGTCCTGTGCTCGGCAAGATAAAATGACTGTGTGCATGAATCCTGGCGGCTTTGAAGAGGACATAGAGTGGACATATATTAACTAAATAATTATGTTATTCATCCATGTCAGCAGTAGATCAGCAACAGCTTCGGTTGTCTGACACTGTTTACACTGCGTGCATTCAGCTACAGAACTGCTGTGTGCTTAGAAGCATTTTGGCAATGCTCACAGTCCAATAAACAATCAGTGTAGTTACACATGAGTACAGCTGTACGCACTAAAACAGAACATTGTATCTGTTGTGCGAGACAGATGACTGAAAGTCAAAGCACAGGGAAGTTGTGGTTGGTGGCAGTGGCTCTGGGATTGTTTCTGCATTGGAAATTGGCGGTGACTAAACTGGAATGTGATATATAGATTCATACAGTCACAAACAGAGATGGATCTTCCATGTCTCTCTTTACTCTTGTTTTAATTTTTCACTTCCAAAACGAGCTATGCAACATTTTAGCAGACAGGGTGACCTCAGCTGCAGATATCAGCTCCTTCACAAGTGGCTGAATTGGTTTTAAAGACGTGTTCTTGCCTCATCAGGTCGTGATATTCAGACATGTGGCTTGGATTAATCCTAGTCGAGCGTTCAAAGTGATAATAGGCTAACCGAAGATATAACAGCCTGACATTAACACAGGATCCAATTTCAAGTAAACTCTGACCATATCACTTTCACTTCTTGTTGGTTCCAGTATTGCTTCACTCAGCATACCACTGTTTTATTTCTCTGTATCTTTGTAGCTTGGATGTTTTCCTCCCTCTGCCCTGACAGCGGAGATGAAAGCGTTTATGCCCTCGTCATGCAGGTCTTGCAGCAAATGAGGCTGATCATGTTTTTAAAAAAAATGTTTTAGTGAAGAGGAAGACTCCCTGAGGCCCATCAAGCTCAGCGGCTCAGCTGTATCTCCAGTCGGGGATGTTGCAATCAGCTGACTGAACCATAACAGTGGGTGTTGTCGTACTGCCAACAACAGTTTGCTGTGTGGTCACTCCATTAAACTCAACATGGTAGTTAAACTGAGTTATGGCATCTCTGGCTGCTGTTCCAGGTTGAGCAAACAGCAAATGTCAGCACAAAGTGCTCATATTCTCCTGCGGTGTTTATCCACAGAAAGTATAGGGTGTGGAGGAAACTGAACAGCCGAAGAATTCCTGCGTTTTTGCTTTAGGGAATGTGCCTTGACTCCTCTGTAATATACGGTCTGCAGTATAGGTTCACTGCTGCAAATGATGGAATTAACATCAAGAAGTTAACTAGGAAACAAAATATCTTAATTATATACCTTAAAACTGACAGAAACTGTAATAAAGATTACAGTAAGATCTGCATGAATTGAGAAACTAAAAAAATCTGATGATTTGCAGATCAAAATATTGTCTGTTTCAGACATTTTTAATGGCATAATTATTTCAATTACACTTAGTTCCAAACTGTGCTAAGGTTATCCTTCCCCATAGAGCAGGTCTATACTATAATAGTATTATATTATGAAGAGTACAGACCTTTAGTATATAATTATAGAGACCCCACAACTCTCTGACAGGCTGTTTTATCCACATCGATTACACATTTAAATCTCCCTCACTAGTGGTGATCTTAATGCAGTGATATAGACACATAGAAGCTTAATAATAATAATATCAGACCTTCACATTTATTAATATTATTTATGGTGTTCATTTATGGTGTTATGGTGTTTAATTGATAGCTAACGCATTTGAATTATATAACTACACCCTAAACGCTTTACATTGAAAACCCACTGAGCAGGGACCCCCAAAAAATAATGCAGAGCGAGGAATTGCTTTCATTTCATGTAAAGCATGACACATCCTTTAACCATGAGATCAGTCACTTAGTTATTCTTCCTCTGATTCATTTCTGACAGCCTTCAAGATGTGTTTACTGTCCCATGGTCAACACACAGGGTTTGTTTGTTGAAGGGAAAGTGCGCCGGAGCAGCTGCTGAGAGCCTGAGACTGAAACCAAGCAGTAACAAAACCAGAAGAGTGATCTGAAAGATGCTAAAACACTATACAGAGTAGACTGGAAAGTGAACTAATTCTTCATTATTGACACACTTTTAACATGACACATCACTTTCTCGGTTGTTGACATAAAAATTGTGACTACTGCAATGAAAGTCTTCCAACTAATATGAGTTCATGGGACCTGAAAGTGATTCATTCAGTCGACACAAACTATCACCTCTTTCTCCGCGTGTCACAGGTTGATCTGCCTTGGCACTGCGAGCGCCTTGCTCCCCGCTGTGAAGATGTATGAGATCAGGGTTTTTTCTGCATTCCAGTGTGGGGTGAGACCAGGACTATATGTTCGTTTACAGGATTCAGTCTGCCAAAAAATTATTGAAGGAATGCAGGGACATGTGGTCCTGATACATTCTGTTATTCAGAGGAATTATTTGCAGCGTTGTGTCTGATTTCAGTCAGTCCGCCAAAGCTTTCAAATTCACTCTTTCATGTCAGGTTCATCGATTGAACTGGCACTTCTATCATCTATCTTCTATCTAACACAAATGCAGCAACGAACACGAAGTGAAAAGATGTGAGGAGGCCACGGGCTTAGAGTGAACTCTGAAACTGTGTTTAGCAGCTTTCAGCTCCAAAATGAAGAAAGAAAGTTCCTAAGAAACATAACCTCATAATAATTACTAATGGCAATACCATTTCAATCTGGAAAGTACAGACTGCACAGGCACATTTTTAAAAGACATATTTGGAAACTTTTACATTTCGTAGGAAAACAGCCTGTTTTCAGGCCAGGAGCCGAAAACCTGGCGAACACATCTGTTGATTCAGCATCGGTTCACTGATTAACTGAGCGCTGATAAGAGGCGCTCAGTGTGCTGGGAGTCCTGACTCATATGCTGCGTTCTCAGGGTAAACTGACACAGTGCAGTGCCGGCAGTGGCAGGGGACTTAATGTTAGTTTGTCGTACAGAGTAATTGCTGCTCATTACACTGCACACAGCTGGAGAGCAGCCCGGCCAGCCCCAGCAGTCTAACTACTGGTCTTCAAGCTACAAACCAGAGTGCAGTCTGCTCCGTCTCCAACAGTTAAACTCATGTGAACAGCTGTTAATGCGCGACAAGATACTTCAAATTCTATATTTAAGTCAAGTGCTCGTGTTCATGTCTGCTTGCATGTGTCCTTCCCTGTGGTTATATAAAAGTGAAAAAGGAGAGTTGGGATTTGAGTAGCTGTCTCTAAACTGACTACTCATCATGTTGAAACAAGGAACTTGGATGCAGTGACAGAACTTCCTCTAAATGGACCTTTGTGTACTTTCAAAATAAATTTAGCCACAAATGAAACTGAAGTCAGTCCCGATTGCAAAGGTACTTTAAATTTAGTTGAGTCTCTCTCACAAGATAATGAAGCTATATGTATATCAGAACAATAATTTGCTTCAGTTAAGAAGAAAATCTGAAATTCTGGAAGAAAATTATTCTATTTTAAGAAAGTTGATATCAAATATGATGTACCATTTACTTTAAGTGACCACAAGCAACTTCACCTCACCTGTCTTAACGTGACCAAAGCTGCACAGCTCATCTGGTGGTCAGCGAGCGATCTCCAATGACAAGAGCATGAAACAAGATAGCCTGATTAAGCCAAGTCAAATTTGATTCATATAGCAAACATTTGACAAAGCACAATCAACACCCGTGTAACACCCTGTGTCTTGGCAGCCTTGATTCATGTAAGGAAGGGATCTTCAACCTTCTCTCCACCATGAAAGAGGACAGGCCACACAAACAAAGAGACGACCACAAAAATCTAAAAAATCTAAAAATAAAAACATTTTTGAATGCAAGTCATAAAAGCAGGTAAAGTTTGAATACTGAATTAAGGACTTGCATCTATTGAAATGAAACAGACGAACGATTGCCAGCGTCAGTTGAAAAAGTTGAAATGTCAGGAGTGTAAGTGATGAAGGGAGCTGGAAGTGTCAGTCCTCAAAACTGTCTGAACTGAAACTCAACTGTCTGTTCAAGTGTCTGCTGAAGCGTAAGCACAAAAAGTTGTTGAAGAGAAAGTGTTAAAAGTGTTTCTTTCCTTTATTTTGAAGTCCATAATGTAAAAACTGCTCTACCACTTACATATGTCCATGTTACAGGGGAGACATTTTCCAACATTGACATAGACTGAAAGTCCCATCGTTGAACAGATCACTGAGTTTTGGATATGTTGATGTATGATTTGAATGGAAGGAGGAAGTTATTTTGTTTAGACTAGTTCTTTTTTTCCTTTGCTGTGTCGCCCTGTCAAAGTGCTGAAACCACTCATGAGATATTTTATCTTTGGCTCAATCTTTCTGTTTTCATGCCCGGCCTATGTTTTTAGGAGCTGTGTGCATACCCTCCACTTGTGTTTTAAGAAAATAAAGCAGAGTAGACAATGTTCTAATGAAAATCTGCCAGAAAAAAACAGCGAAACATTTAGATTTCATTGTCGTAAGAGTTTTTAAATGTGCGTGTATGCTGGATCAACTGATGCTGCTGACGTGAAAGGAATGATATTGTACCTGAAGTTGTAGCACAATGCAGACGTAGTTAAAAGGGAATTATGCTAAAATGATGCTTGATAATGACAATGGAAATTCCTAAATGGGAGCTGAGGTTTCAGTCTCAATTAAAGTGAAAGGGCTAAAGAGAGTTGAAATGTTAATGTGGAAGTGATAGAAGATGCTGGAAGTGGAAGGCCGGAGAGATGTGCCATTTCATGTGAAAATGAGAGAAGACATCCGTTGAACATTTTTTTGCTAAGGTGTGAATACTGAACTGTGACTGTGAACACTAAAGATTGAGTTGAAGTGAAGTTGAAGTGCTGAAAGGAAATAAAGTGAGTGCTGTGGCTTAAATAGCCAAAATCAGAAACAATGAGATGGCCTTTGGTTCCACCATGCAGTTTCTATTTTTGAATATCTAGTTCGCATTATCAGGGCATTTATGTACCTTCCCCTGACTTCTGTATTTTCAATAAACACAAAAATAAAGGAAGCAGTGTTTTTTTTGTGTGTGGAAGTTGGCAACAGTTGGCCCTAATTCTGTTTTGGTCAGCATTTTCTCTGGAATGAAACCAAACTTGATTAACAACATCATAGTACTTAGTAAGCAGTTGATGAAATACGGCTGAATCCACACGTTCATGCATTCACATGACCTTGTGAGGCAGCTGAACGCCAGAGATCATGGAATCACGTGAGCATTCATCTAGCAGGGCTTCAAGCTACATGCTTGTGTCCAAACCACCATGGTTTGGACCAATCAGCACACTTTGAGGAACTACAGGCATCTTCAGCAGCCTGAGCTACAGGGTGTGGTTTAACGCATATAGTGGTGGATGTTTTTCTTTTTTTAAGATGATTTTTTTGGCTTTTTCAAGCTTTATTTTGATATTGACAGCTGAAGAGTGACAGGAAATGTGGAGAGAGAGAGAGACGGGGAACAACATGTGGGAAAGAGCCACAGGTCGGATTTGAACCCTGGGCTTCCACAGCGAGGACTGAACCTTTGTACATGGGGAGGCTGCTTTACCAACTGAGCTAAACACCGCCCTGGATGTTTTTTTTTAACACATCTTCACTTTTCTCACGATAAGCATTTGAATAAATTATATAATCATATGGTCTGTTGATCTGATGAGTTGAAGTTCACCCTTGATAGACGGTTCATCCAACCACCTGCCAAGTGTTTTTGAGAGTTCCTGCCTTTTACCCAGTTCCCAGGGATGATTTCCCTCATGGTTCTGTGCAGTCATATTAGCATTCACACACACAACCTCACGAACACACACGTCAGCCAGACTCTGAGTGTGAAAACTGTGGCTGTGAAAGGGTGGGGAAACTTGAGCTGCTGGTCGCAGTTAAAAACTGCAAAAAAAATGACACACATATTTACAGTGACACACAGCCATCGGAGAGCCCATAGGACTGCACATTTATCTTAACGTATTCCAGATTACACCATTAACAACTGCTTTGATTAATTGAGCTTTAACTGATGGCTTTTGCCCAAGGCGTGTTTCCTAGGAGACAGATAAATTACAGCCCTGGTTGTAATTTAAAGCGTTTGACTGTAGGAAAGGGAGTTTCACCATGAATGCAGACACCGTTAACATGTGCATCAGCTGGAGCTAAAGTCTGACTCAAAATTCCTCCCTTCCACAGGAAAAAAAAGCATTCACTGTGCCATTGAAATTTTAATGCTCATTTTAAGGCTCCAGCATAAGCACTTCTGCCAGCACCCTTCAAAATAAAATGCAGTGCTCATATTTCTCCTCTGTGGCTTGGCTTTATCTGCACATCCTGTATGTCGTACTACATTTCTCTTTATCTGGCTCTGTCTGTGAGGTGAAGGTGCAGTGAACTAGCTGGCCACGATATTACTGCTGCAGAACAAAATGGGTCCAGTCAGTGGGGCAAGCATGGCTGCTGGGCGCTAACACGTTCAGCGATCTTCGGGGCCCAGTCTTCATAGAGGTCACAGTGCAGCAGCGGCAGCCAGGCGCTGATGTGCTCAGTGTTGGGACGGCCATAGAAGCTCAGCCAGCCGTTCCTAATAACATCGCTCGGTGACGACCATGCTGATTATGTGGCGGTCCTCTTGTCAAGCCGGGGGGAATGAATGTTGACAGTCTCATTGTGTCGTGAAAGCAGGTTGACCCCTGGGAGGTCAGGGGAAGAGTTGCACTATGATGTCACAGGTCAGCACGTGTTGCGTCCAAAGTGTGAGAGAAGGCCTGTCGGCTACCTCGCTTTAAAGCCTCATTGTGTAACTTTTCTGTGATAAAATAGATTTGAAATCATTTTTAAGTGATTGTAATCAGGTAAATGGTGCCTCTGCTCTCTGTATGCTTTGTAACTTTGTGTCCTGGGTACAATCATCCATGATAAGCATGCTTTTCTACACTAAGTCACGCACCGCCAACTATTTGACCAATTTTGGTGAAACTGGATCATACTTTATGGAGGAAATGTTTTCTGGTTTTCCCTCTGATGTTCTCCAGTTACTCTGCCTCAACTCTCTGTGATTTACAGAGTTATCTGACAGACAGTGAAGTAAACTGCTGCAAATAGTAGCTGCTGTTATCCAATGGTAGCTCAGTTTGTTAGCC
Source organism: Nibea coibor (assembly GCA_023373845.1). Classification (NCBI taxonomy): domain Eukaryota; kingdom Metazoa; phylum Chordata; class Actinopteri; family Sciaenidae; genus Nibea; species Nibea coibor. The sequence goes on from CM041730.1 coordinate 2,542,523, forward strand.
GGGCTGCCTGGACTGTGAGCTCAGACCACCGAGTGAGTGCTACAGATAAAAGGGGTAAAAGCTATAGAATTTAAAGTTAGGAATTGTCTGGAAATGAAGCTGAAACTCTCATGGAAGCTCTGTAGTGGTAGTGGCTAGCTTGTATCTGAAGTTTGCTAACATAAGCCAACACCATTAGCTACTAACACCCAAACACCCAAGTTTATTGATTTGAACAGGTAAGCTTTTCATTCCTTATGAATTCAACTTTTCACTTGTAAGGAGGAGAATGTTATTTTTTCATTAAAAAGTTGTTACCTTGCTTTAAATGTTAATAATATAATAATTCATTCTGTGAAACCAAACAGGAATAGTAGAGCCTTGAACCCATGAAGCTCAGTGGATCCTTGCGGCATGATAAGATAAGTATCTACAGTGCAGCATGTGTGACCACCACCCCCCTTCAGCTGGTACAGCTCATTACACTAGAGGTATTGTTTGCAAGGGTATGTATATGCACACAAGCATGTACAGACATACATGTATAAAGGAATGCATGTGTACCAGTGTGGGCATGATGATGTGGTGTGGTTCATGATGCTGTCAAGGTTCAATTCTGACATCAGGCCAAGGGTCAAGTCTGGATGGTGACATCAGTCACATGGTGGCTTGGACAGTGTAACACTTGGGTCAAGAGTCAGATTGCCATGACTATTCTTCTGGATATTTATAGTCACAGAATGATTCATAGGACTTTGCACAGATATGATCTTATCTCAGAAATGACATGAATTTTCATGGAATGAAATTCATGGTTGTTCTTGCTTCCCTGAGGATGAATCCCTAAGAGTATGTTCTGTGTTCTCACTGGAAAATTAAGTATATTTTAAAAAGTTAGTATGAGTTTGCTTATGACATACACATTTCCCCCCATAACACAATTCACAAATGAAATGTACAACTCCAGAAAGAGCTAGTTAATCATAATCAGCCTGGTATCCCTTGGAGTTACTTGTATTGTACATTTCTGCAGTTCTGTCACATTTTTTGTCTATTGCCGGTGTATGTAGTAGTAGTACAAAGCTAATAGATGAACAAATGTAGTATGCTATGGAACAAAGCCATACTGATCAGATGAAAACAACATTGAAACTCAAATAAAACTATTAAACTCAAACATGAATCAAGATTCAGTTACTGCATTGGCGATTTCTTACCTCAAACATTCCAGAAACATATTTGAGTGTACTGTTGAGCTGTAACACAAGAGCGACTGTGACAGGCCACCATTTTTTCCTGTTTGAAAACCAAAACCAAGGTTAAAACCGAGTCCAGGTCAAGCCACAATACGTCACCCACCAGCTTTATGCTCTCATCCAAATCTGGTCACTTCTGGCTCGAAAACTCCAAGATGACAACATCCATAACGCCAAACTCAAGTCTTCAAAACAGTTGTTCACAAACCAGTGGGTGACATTACATACGGCCTGCTCAAGACACTCCCTCTGGACATCAGGGGCCACACATACTAATATAGCAGTCACAATTCACTGGATCTCAGACACATTACTCTACATATATATTTTAATTTCTATATATATGGTATGGGGAAGGGCTGTGTTTAAATGAATTAGAGTTAGTTTCAAAGTTGACTATTTGGAAAGCGACAACTCTGTTCTGGGTAGGAAAAAACATCAATTATGTTTCTGCCAAAATATTTGGCAAAGCAAATAAATGGGTTTAGAACATAAATGACCTCATGCTCCGAGCATATTTCAGCCCTGTGTTTCCCAAAAGAATTGCTGTTGAAAGCTGGAGGGATGTGGAGTCTTTGCAGGTGGTCCAGTGCAGAAAATGCCTAATCTTTCAGTGGCAAAACCTGGCAACCCAGCAGCTCCATGCTAGCACAGAGGGAGTGACAGTGAAAAAAAAAAAAAAACGCTGTTGTGTTCCTCTGCTGTTCCCCATCCTTCACATGGTAACGGTAATTACATCCCCACATCCTGATGTGAAGCAGATATGCACCAAGAGCTTTTAATAGGCTGTGCAAAGAGCACGAGGAGCAGCTATTCATCCAAGATGCTGAGTGTGCAGGAAATATCCACCGCAGGTTTCGGTGCACCTCATGCTGCCATCACGTAGGGTGAGTTTTAGGATGTGTCTCGCATGGGGCACTTTCTCTGCTACCAGAATGAAGTGACAAAATCTTTCCTTTAGTTTAACAAGTAGAAATATTTGGACTTTCTTTAACTTTAGAATCTAAAGTTTGTAAGTGAAATTACTCTGATTACTCTCCTTGAAAATCTGCAGCCTTTAATTAGTCACTTTTCAGGTCCAATTTCTTCCCTTTACTTTATTTTCAAACCTGGAATTGCAGCTAAGTTTTGATTGTTTGCTGATTTGCAAATGGAAGATGTGCGCCAACTGTGTATGTGGCACAAAAAACTAGCCAAACACAGTGGTTGGAAAAGAGGATATAATGCTATGATTAGCCCTACTTTTTGTCTATTTGCAGAGGAAAACTTCCTTGGTAATTGCAGAGGTAATATTCAAGTTTCCGCCCACGTGTTGCCTTATAATTGAAGAAAGAACAAGAATAGAAGTGGATGAGCTCATAATTTGAATAGTCAACATAACCTCATTGGTAAAACTCCCCAAAGCGTGAATGCATCGTTTTTCACACAGTGAACATATCTGGCCCTGTTATCAGTGTTTTACACATTTTCTGTGTGTTGAAAAAAAAAACAAGCTAATTTAGTCTGGAATCAGCCACAAAGAATGCTGAGCACCTTCAATGTCTCCAGAAGGAGACATACAGGGCCATGTGCGCCAGCGTCAGGCTGGCAGAGCCAACTCCTTACAAAACCACAGATATGCAGCCGTGGCTTTCATTTTCCCAGGCTGCACATGCTCTCTGGCTATGACAGAATCCATGTAACTTAGCACGTTTACCTTAAAACTCATATGTATGTTGTAACATATCCTTCTTTCCATACTGGCCCTGATGAGATCCTGGATTATAAAAATGCACTCTGAAATTCAGCAGATGCTAATATGAGGGTTTAAGAGTCTGAGTTAGACAAATGAAGAAGGTTTCTGCCAAAAGTTCCAGTCTTCTCAGCGTGACGTTCTCTCTTTGTGTTCCCACCAACAGAAACCTGAACCTGAAACTCGTTCTTCATACGTCACAATATGACAGAAACAAACACTGAGGATTTCTTCATAATGATGCTGTGGATGACGCAGAAGGAAAGTTTGTTCTTTTTTTCTGTTTATTCTAACAGGAAGTGGCACAACTTCTCCACCGATGGCTGTCAATCTGATTCCATAGAATCAATTGAATGTCCAAAAGAAAATCAGAGATTACTTATTTCAGCCCCATCACCTGGCAGAATGTTGAAATCAGACAATTGTAGACATTTTTTAGATTGTTTACTTCTACAGTACAGTGTCTGTACACATGGGATGGTTAGATTATGGCCAAATTAACTTAAATTAAAGGTAGGCAACTAAAACACTTGGTTAACTTTATTGAAAGCTGGTGTTGGTTAAAGCAGCTGTAATATACACTTTTATAATAACAGTGTCAAACAACAATGTGAAAGTGGTCACTTGTAGTCATGGAGCTAGAGAATTCACCTAGACCCCCATAGAATCACCTGAATGCCACAGCCGTAGTTACATTGTCGTACTGCGATACTTCAAACACTATTCTGCTGTTAAGCACGTCCCAAACACTGCCGCTTAATGTCATCATATAGGTTCAGTTTTAAAGGGCTGCTGCTCTGCTCATATTGGTATTAGTGTCAAATTATCATCGAAGTAGACTAAATATTTTTAATCCAATTACTATTCAGTATGTTGAACTTACATTTAGTACAGTTTACTCTGATTTATTTAGTTAGGATCTTGTTTCATTGAAGAGGATGAGGAAGTACAGCTGAAGAGCAGAGAATCATGGCCACTGTGGGATCCTTGTTAAAACTTTACCCTGGTTATGGACCTGCGTCTCCGTGCTGTGTATACTGATGATTAATGTTAAAAAATAAACTCAAAGTGTAAGTCTAAATTTCCGCACACATACAGCCCTGACATGACCGTTGACCTTTTCGTGTGCGAAGCAACATGGACGTGTCCAGAATTTGGTGATGTTACTCAAAACTCCTCGCTTGTGTGCATCTCCACAGAACCAAAGCTTGGGGGAACTAACATTTCTAACACGGCATGGGAATGTAGAGCACAGATTCTTCTCTTACTGGAAAGGGGTAAAGATAAAAAATAAAAAAAAGACTTGAGCTGCTCCAGTTTAAGCTCCCCCTTAAGCACCCCCACCCCCAGAATCTGGGAAATTGTGACTTCTTCCCCTATTATTTCCATGCCAGGCATGCCCTCAATTCAGCTTGTGAAAGGGTGCATTCCTTTCCAGCTGAGCAGGGGGTAGTGTTGCCCGAAAGATTAGCCCCCTTCTCACCCTCCTCCTGGAAAAGTATAGCTCTGCCGATGCTTTCTGAATTCTTCCACGGGTTGTCTTGGTGTGAGTGCTTTTTAAGCTGGAGTTTGTACTTTTCTTCTGGCATTCCATGTATCCCACCAGAAAACACTCACTTCCTGTAGTGCTGTGGAAGGTTCCTCTGTCACTGTGTTGAGCCCCAAGGGGAAACAAAAAAAAAAGCAAACAAGACTCACAAGACAAATCATTGCATCCCCGTTTGCACTGGTGAACGATACAGTATGCACTCGTGAAAATGTGGAATGATGAACGGATCGACAAGCTTTAATTGGACAGCTGTTAAAAGGCTCTTTGCAGCTTCACTCCCATCATCCACTTACTTTTGAAATTCTAATAAAAAGCCTGCAAAAACACTCATTTCCTCTGGGGATTGCTTTGGATCGGCCCCAGACTGCTAAGTCTCACTTTGGAAAGCATTCCAGCTCAGAAGACTGATGGTGTTTGCAGCATTAAATGTACTTTAAACTCTTGAATCTCATTTAAAAAAGACGGCCACATATGTGTGTTTGGATGTTTTTGCTGCCTTAGACTCATTTTTATACATGAGATCTCAAAGGCATTACAATCTCAAATACATTTATGAATTCAGCAGTGACAGACTGAAATATTATTGCTTCCACTTTTTTGGTTATTTAGGTTATTCTTGTTATATTTGACATATCTGAAAATAAGACTTCCATGCGTAGTTGTATGTTATTGTGCTTGTAGTATTAAGTGTATGATGATTTTTGAGACTGTAGATATTTGTGCTAGAAACTGTTCTCAGTATGAAGCAAGATAATTCATCATCACCACAAACTAGAGCCTCCAAAATGAACTGAAACTAGTCCAAACACTAAACTGCGAAAATTATAAGATTATGAACACATTTGTTCACAAGCGGAAAATCTGTTTCACTTAATAGTGTAACACACCCATTGTAAGCTACAGTATTCTCTTGTCTTGTTTGTAATGGTTACGGGTCATCCACTCCTGATGGTGCTAAATTTGATTGAAGAAAAAAATGAGATGAATCCAACTTGGAACACTTGCACCAGCAAACCTCAAAGCAGAAGCAAGAAGGGGAATTGGAATTGGGAATGTCAATACAAATACGACATGAGGCCTGATATATTCTGTAAAAGTAAAACTGAACATGAACTCACAAGAAAATGATGATAGAGGGATGCATGACCATTATTTAATATAATCTAATATATATAAACTAATTGTGTAGTTTTCTTGAGCAGGATGAAATCTTGTCTTGGTATTGGATGTTCAACTGTCAAAGCTGAAATTGCAAAGCTCCTGTCTGAACCAGGCCAGTCCAAAGTTTAGTAAAAATGATGAGGTGAAAGTTGCAACTTACAGCAATGTGCTGGTCTGCAACTTCAGTAAGTTAAAGAAATCTAGCAGTTTACACCAATGCTACTGCATGTTGTTCAGGTTTTTTTTGTAGCTGGATCTAAATTGAAGTGTCTTTATACTGATAGTGAATTATTTAATAGAGTTATGTTTGTAGTATTAAAAACAGATTTTGTCAGTTTCTCCTGTTGAAACACCCATGGACCACTCCAAATTCTTGACTTTCTCTTTCCTCCATGTATAACGCTGCCATTTAACCTGCTGGCAGGTTTTTGTCTTGCTGAGACACTAAACAGTTGTGTCTTGTAAATCTTTGGTTTGAACTGGGCTTTACTCTCAACAGCTTAATGAAATCTAAAATATCTAGTGCTCTTGTTTAGGCTATAACCGCAGTACGTGTCCATGCCAGTGTTCCTTTTTATAGACAGCGCCAACTCATCTCTGTCACCCACCCACTATTCCTCTGAAACCACCTATTAGAAATTCAAATTGTAATCGATGAGATTCTGGTGCATTATTGATGTTAAGACATCAGTGCTGTCGTGTTTTTGAATAGAAGTTCAAAGGTTTGTTGTCACAGTGACAGGAAGTGTAAATTGCATTCATGAATAATTGTTCTTAATTAACTTAAAAACATGTCAATAGTTCATGATTTGCCTCTTGGATTCAAAGGTTCTTCATCTATCTCACAATGTGATCTGCACCCTGCATTCACACGAACCTGAGGAGATCAGTTGTCACGTCATGTGTGCTGGGAGAGTTTTCTTTGGAAGGCAGCCCCAACGAACTCTGCTGAATTTATAAACTGTGTGAGGCTTGTTAGAGCTTCTCCAGAGCTGGAGCACTGTGGGATAACATGAATGGAACCATCCCAACACATGTTGGGAACAGAGTTAGAGCCACTTCATGTTTGATTCAATCATCTTGAGTTTCCTTAAGTTTTTAAAAATGTATGCATCCCATAGAGACCTTGAGGAGGAATGTCTGACATAGTTACGTACATTGTGGTTTTGTGTATTAGAAGTGAAGTGAACATGAAGAGGGTAAAGCAAGCGAGTTCATGCAGTGCAGCATGTGTTTTAGCAGAGACACACTTTGCTTCACATTCCTGATTCATGGCTTAAACACTGACATGGTTTACTCGTTGAACTCAACTGTCTCACTGCCAACAGCCAAAAGAAACCTGAATGCAAACTCCTCGCCGCGTATCGTTTGTGTTTTTTTGTCAAGCTCGACATGGACTGCTAATGGATTTAACACTTGCAGACTGTCTGTGGAGATTTAAAGGCACCTGGAATTGTCATGAAGTGGAATTTCATTATGATTCCTCTTTTTACAGTCCACCAGAGAATCTCCAACTGTCTCGGCTTCTTTCCTTTGACTGAATTTTATTTGACTCTTTGGTCTCTAGTTTGATGGCAGTGAACTGGGACAATCAGTGAAGATCAGTCCAGTGCAGGGTGTTTACACAGGCAACAGTTCATCTACACTTTGGGTGTCACTGCCCTGATCTGTTTTAAATATTCTGTTCAAAATAAATGATTTTGCTTAATTTGAATAAAATGTCTGAAAAGGACAAGATCAAACCAAGTTTGTAAAAGTTTGTGAAAGCTGGTCCAGTGAAGTAGTGATAGGGTGTGATTGGGTTGCTCTTTGCATTCTTCTACAGCATGCCACTCTCAAGCACCTATAAATCTGCTCTCCTCCTCGGCATCTGCACTCAGGATCCTGATCATAAATCATAGATTACAAATTAGACACAAGACATTGACACGCCTTTACAGGTTGTTGTAAGCTCACTTATAGAACTCGACTTTGTCGCAGACTGAAAATGACACTACTTATTGGTTAAGGTAAAACACAATGAAACACCTTACAGTAAAGCCCAACGGTTACCTTACAGATTTGCTACAGGGCAAATAGCAAAAGTTAAAGAAATTAGTCAATCCTCCTGGTTAGCTATCTGTATAGGCCGGCTGCTGCCAGCAGAAAGGCCTATGAACAGAGCTTTTCTGATATCTTTATACTCTCATTGCACATTGTTTTTTGTAGTTGTTCTTAAAAAGTCTGCTGCACATTCAGTTGTGGTGGCCCAGAATAATAAGAGATTTCAGCTAACGTGCCAGTGTGTAGCAGTTAATGTGTACCATGTTCACCATTTTTGTGTGGTGACTTTTGCTAATTAGCACTAAACACAAACCACAACAGTGCAAATTTTAACGTGATGCTGGATCCACATGAAAATCCAGGCATTACCCAAAGTTAAAACAGCTCTGTGGGAAAACATGGATATCTGTACCGAGTTTCTCGATGATCTGTCTTGTTGAGACATTTGACTCAAAACCAATAAATGTCACGAAGACATTCAAGGAAAATCAGGGGTTACGTTAAGAAGTCAGATGGATTCCTCTGGGGACCTTGAGTATCTCTGCCAAATTTCATGGCCATCCATCCAAACGTGGCTGAGATATGGACTAATGTGGACAACTGGCTCTTCAGTGTCATTCAGTGTCTGTCATGCTTCGCCCTTTATATTGTATTCTGACACTCAATTTGTACAGTTTGAATATAAAGTCGTCTTGCTCACTTCACGTTCACGTCTTGGGGCATTGTGGCCAAGAGCATTAATAGAAGCATTGTATTAGCTGTGTATCTCCTTCCCTCCTATAAAATGAAATAATAAGAAGCTGTCAAAACGTGGCTCCCTTTCACTGAGATCCTAATTACAGCTATGATAGAGCGGTCCCGTGGATAGCAGGGATGCTGCTGCTTGATGGCGCCTCTAACTCCTCTGGTTGATTTCCCAGAGGAACACTCTGATTAGGTAAGATGTAGTAACAGCCCGTCCGTTAAACAGATGTCCACCGATATTAAGCTAATGAACTTGGCGGGTGAATGCTCGGGGCGTGCCTCTGCTGTCACTCCAAAGTGCACGTCTCATCTCAGCTGCTGCCTTTGAAAGTGACTCTGGCACTGGGATCATTGACCTCTGCTGGCTGACCTTTCACCGTAAAGGAATCGCAATAAAGCCAAGATTACAGCTCCGATACCTCAGGGCCTAATGGAGGCATTTAAGGAGGAATTGTAGATGAGCTGGAATTCCCTAGTGATGCCATGGTGTTATTGTTGGTTGACACTTGTGTGGAAGAGACTCACTTTGTAAAATGATCCTCCATCTTTTTGATTTTCTCATAATTGAAGTGGTTTATTTTATCTTGCTTCCACTGTCAGTTGTGTCTGTATTCCAAGGACATGAAGACACCATTAAAAATGATGGCACGCCAACAGTACTCTTAAATTAGACTCTGCCTCCGGCTACATTCTATTATCCAGATTTATGTGAACGCTCCAGAAAACATTTGATTTGGTAGGTTTTTCCTTCGAGTCATGTTTTTCAGTCCTCCCTTGTCAGTTTTTGAATTCCTTGTGGTGGGCTTCCCGCAGAAGGAGTACAGCACCCTCAGATCTTTTTCCCTCCTCAGGAATATGTTTTCAACAGATTATCTGCTGAGCTCCAATTTCAACCACTTAACCTCTCAACTCAAATTAAACTTGGCCTGTCCTGAGGTTAAGCCACTTATACCTCTGCTGGCAAGAGACTTTCTGTTTCAGTGCTGTTACGTAAGAACAATGTGTGCTACCAGCTTATCATCAGAGTGTAACAATGCTGTAAGAAAGGAATATCTACAGTCTTAAACATGTTTTCCACTTCAAACCGTAAAATAGATGGCACACGTTGAGGCAAAAGCATGTTCATCAAAGTTGAGGTTTGTACAGAGACATAAAAACAAATGAAAGTAGTTTGGAGCTACTCCTCCTGACTTCCTGGTAGGTTTTGAAAGCAGCCAGAATAAGACCTCAGGAAAACACAGGCACGCTTTGTATAATTGGTGTGTGTGTAGGCGACACCTAATGTCTGGACACCTATTAGAATAGGTGTTTATGGCCACTATGCAGGTGGAGAAATTTGCATGCTCTTCAAAAAGGTAGAACACTATTTATTTTTTCAGTAATTTAAAGAAATATTGTGTTACTTTTCCATAAATTTGAATAAATTTTAGATCATTATGATGTTACACTGACGTGTAATCAAGTGAATTTTGGAGTTTCTTGATGGACAGTAAAGTAAACTGTTGACAACTGTAGCTGCTATTAGTTAATGTTAGCTCAGTCTGTTAGCCAGGCTGCCCAGACTGTGAGCTCAGAGCACCGGTTCAGTATTAGTGTTTGTACCAGAGCCGCTGAAACACCCGGATGAGGCGGTTTTCATGTTGCAGGGTTGACAGAGTGTTGCCAGAACTGCATCTGTGCAAGCGGCTAATGTAAACTGGCTCAGCAGCCTCTATGATGGCAGAGGAGAAGAAAAAAAAATCTATGTACTGTTGCTTTAAATACCTTGAGCATCATGAAACCAGTAAGTAAAGCTTGAAGAAAAAAGAGCTCTCAGGCTCTCTCGTACCTTTGCTGTGTTCAGTGAACTTTTGCCTGATAGAAGTACAACAGTGAGATTCAATCTTCACAAGCAGCCAAGCAGTTCACATCAGGCAGAAAGGAGTGAAGGAGAGAAACACTGTACATCACATACACGACAAGCAGAGAGAGGGGCTAAGGTTCTCACTGTATGAAAAATGCCAAAATTCCTTCCATCCCTCGGGTCATTTTGAGGTTTTGGTCCAGTGAAACTCTTCAATTTCACTGTCCCCCTGGCCAGTGTATGTAGGCTCCACTCACAAGCAAGGCTTTGGTTTGGAAGCTAGTAAGGCCATCACTCATCACATTATATGTTACAGACAAATGAAGTGCACACATTCTCCCATTACTATGTGAAATGTGAACACTTGGATAACTTAAACAATAAAGGCAGTGAAGGGATGTGAATGGAGATTCAGCGAAGCAGAGGATAAAAGTTACAGACGCTTTTTTATTCAAATGACAGCATAACATGCTCATTCTGCGTATAAGCTGCTCTCACACGTCTAACAAAGGTTCACTGGACTAAAAAAGAGACGAAGCTTCAATAGCAGGCAACTGTTGCTGTGGTTACAGTAAATGTAGCCTGCCTTTGTATTTCTCTCCCTCTATCTTTGGCCAATTTTCATCTTGAAACATTATGTGATGGCTGACGTGTGTATTTGTGCTGCCACTTTTTTTGTGGATGTCATTACATAATAGTGTGTTATTTATAAACCAGTAAGATATCTCATCTCAGTGGCTTGTCTTGTCTGTTTTTCTTAATTTTGAGAAGTATGCTGTTTGATTTCTCTCTGAGAGATGACGAGATCTTTACCAACCTAACATCTGCCTGTTAAACGCAGAGATGGAAATGATAGTGTATCCATGTAAGTTGCTGTTGTGTGACTTAGTGAATTACTTGGACACAAGATAAAAGTAGAGGGGTGAAGAAGAACTAACAGAGAAACACAGAGAAAAGGCTTGTACAAAAATGCAGGAACACCACAAACATTTGGCGAGTATGTTGCCAGCTAACAGACAAAGCTAACGTCTCTGTAGTTGGTATAACATGATTCTGCTGAATAAACAGTCTACAAACACTGAAGCGTTCTGATTTGTGCTTTTTTTTTTTGCCAACAACCTGAGCACACTGATACTGTCAGCACATTGTTTCCAATGATTTTACCAGTTGTAGACAGGTCGAGGTGAAGTCCTGGTAAAGCACACTATTATTTATATATTTTTTTATTTATGAAAAAGGGGTTTCATTGGAACTATTTCTTGGCGAACAATAGGTGATAGCAAACCTCCCTCAGATCTCAGAGAAGCTGCTCAGTCACTGATCACCAAGAAATAGTTCCAACATATCACTCCTCCAAAACTATAAATCTTGAATCAAAATAAGTGGCAGTAAGTGAAGTTTATATTGAGTTTTTTTTTGTTTGTTTGTTTTACCTTTATACAGAACCAGGCTAGCTAGTCTAACCACCTCCTGACTTCAGTTCCATACTTAAACCCCAGACATGAGATGAATTCATTGATGTTAAACATTTTTTTTCAAGTATGTAGCCATGATCATGACATGTTGTGTCAATTTATGAATTTTAATGAAGTGTTTAGTATATATTTTAATGTGTTAGCTAGTTGTTTCCCTCTGCTTCCAGTCTCTATGCTAAGCTAGCTAACCATGCGGCTCCATTTATTCCATTTAATCCATTTATTTTGCCTTTTTATACTGGTTTGATTTGATTCATATGAATGTATGACAGTTTTATCTCCATGAGAGAATTCTCACTCTGGCTGCATTCCTCCATCACTGAATTTTAAATGGCTTCCTTTAGGCTCCAGAGAAGAACTGCTATGAGAAGCTTTGCCCCGAGCCTCAGATTTGATTATTCTTAAGTGTAAACACATAGTGTGTTTCACACATACAAGTCACAGAAGTGAGAAAGCTTGTGTGTTCTCAGGGCAAAGTTGATTTCAACACCAGATCCTAGATGGATGGATCTGTCTAAACTGTGACAGCTTCTGTCATTCAGCTGTGTGATGGGTCCATATGGCCCGGTCTGTCGGCAGACAGCCAGTATTCCATCAATCAGGGGCTCGGTATGTCTCCTTTATAGTCCCGCAGTATAAAGTTAAGCCAGGATGCCTGCTGATAACAACCATATAGGTACAAAATGTGACTCATCTTATCTAATAAGAATAAATCTTGAGGCCAGTTAAGGATGTAGCTGTCCCGGTGCTGATTTAAGATGGTCCAAATGGACATTGATAAATAACAAGATTTATTTGGACTTGTTTTCCAGTCCCCTGCTGGGAGCCTTACAACATCTCATGTGTTTCTCTGTGTTGTTGCCTGGCTACAGCTCCTCGGAATATGGAATATTTTTATCACAGTTGCTGTGTGTTCTGTCCTTTCCCCGCTCGCCGTTTGTTTTATGCTCGGTCATTATTTGCTGAAAGATGCCCTGCCAATCCTTGATAGCACGTAGCAAATACGGGCAGCACATTGTCTCATCTTATTTGTCCTGTGGCAGTGTTTTTGTTCCAGAATGGGTTTTGGCTTTCACTGTTTGTTAGCGGAATCCCTCCTGAACAATTACACACCTGCAGTCCTGATAAGCGACATGGCCATTAGCGCAGGCCGTGCTGTCATCAGCGATAATGGTGGCCATTTCCATCCAGTTGGAGTTGATGATGAACCAAGCCCATTATGCCAGTCGTATGTGACTCCGTGCGGGCTCTGATGACGCGTAGTCCCTCTGATTAATTCAGACATTTATTAATTAGCCATTTCAGATAATTGATTCCTGGAAATGAATGGCTACCTTTAGCATCCCAGTGTGAAGCCCTAAGATGGACCCCTTCAAATAAATCACATGCCTTTAATTCAGTGGCACTTTAAATGGATGGTAGCTTTGTGAAGCATGACAGCCTAAAGACAACAGCCTCCCGAAGGCTCAGCAGCGTGCAGACAGCGGGGCACGGGCTGCACTCCAACTGATTACCTGAACCACAGGCAGGCGACATGCTCTCTTGCTTCTTCTCTTTCCATGTCTCTGTCTCTCTCTCTGTCTCTCTCTCTCTCTGCCTGAGTTTTCCTTCATTCTCTCTTTATCTCTCTCTCAGAGTAGAGACCTGGCCGCACACCCTGGGTAGAAGAAGCCACTTAGCAGATAATGATGCTTTGCCTCACCGGCCTGTGACACAAATAAGGCAAGTGGGTATGGAGAGGGAGCTTGCCCATCTGCCACGGCTTCATCATTCCTAATATGCCATGCGTATCCCTGGGAGACCAGCAGGGGTTTGTGGGAAGTGAGGAAGCCATTACCAGCAGTAAACAGGCTGCTAGCTAGTCTTCATCATGCATTATTGTAGCAGTGGAGATGCAATTAGAAATAAACAAAGGCGCCCTTTACACCTGGCATTAATACAGAGTGTGTCTCGTATGCTAATGAAGTGCATTGTGTTTATGTCTGGTATTAATATCCATCTTAGTATTTGCATAGAACTATGATTTCTCATTCTCTTGCCAAAATGCATGCTGGTAATATTTATGTCTTTTTTTAATGTCAGTAAATATTTCCAGGCTTCGAGACAGAAAACATTCTGTCTCAACACTTTCTTCATATATTTACACCTTTTTTTTTTTTTTTGGCAAATGTGGCAAACTAGATCTCAGAACTCTGGATTCAGTTTAATAATCCAGAACGTACAGTTTCATCTCATGTGCACCACTGAGCCCCTTCAACACAAAGGTCACCATGCGCTCAGTTGTCCCCATAAAACCAAGGGCAGCTGTTAGCAAGCCTGTCATTTGTAAATGTTATCACCTTCAGTCAATTAACAGTAATTATGTAATTTAGTAGGTCAACTAAATTATTTTTTCAGCTGCTACCAAAGACTGCTTGTTAGTGAAAGATGAGCAGAAAAGAAAAAATAATAAAAAAGAAAAGATAGTTGGTGAATTGTGTCTTGTTTTCAAAAAGGCTACTTTGTGTTGCATATTTTTTAGCCAATGCTAATGTCAGCATTTGTGTTTCTGGTCACCTGATGAATGTAAATCCAAAATTCACCTTGTTTTTAGCCACATTTTGTTCTCCACCAACTCCATCGAGACGTATTTGGTACTGTATCTGCTAAATGTTTGACTTTATGAACTAGTTAGGTGCTAACTGTGCATCTGCCTTTTGTCAGATTTATTTAGCTGAAAATTGGAGCATGCTTCTGCTGGAAATTTCCAAAACAATGAGCTGAAAGATGCTAAAACACATGTCTGCAGTTGTTGTCGTGATCATTAAATGGGTGGTCCCAGGTTTTGATAAGGACGAATGATGTGTGAAATAAAGATGATAAAAGCTGTCTGTAAGTGCTAAATTATACACGGTCCTTTGATTTGTTGTTTATTATCATTGCAGTTAAAGTATCCATGTAATGTGCAGTCCTTAATAAATTTATTAGACCACTACCCAATATAAAGTTTATGCCCTGAATGAACAGCACTGGTAATTACCAAAATCATTTTTGATGTTTCTGTAATGGTTAATACAGCAGCATGTAGAAGCTCTCTAACCAAAGAAGCACAAAGATGTTGAAATGAGTTATTTACTGGCGTTCCTGAACAGAATGGTTCTGGTGCTGTTTATTTTTGTTTAATTTCTGACTCTTCAGATATAAAAAGGTGAATTCAGTTTGAAAGTCTTCATTCGTGTTGAAAATGGTAAAACATCCACATTAAAGCACTTCATGATGCTGGATGGTGTCTGACAGCTGGTCTAATAAATTAGTTAAGTACTGTATCTATCATCTCGGCTATGATAAATTGGTCTTATTTTCTAGATGCAGATGAACTTTAGGTTCTTTGAATTTCTCCTGATGAAATATTCATTGGCAGTGAAACTCTGGTGAAACAACCCTCAGACCACCGAACCTGACTCAAAACAATGACAATACCACATGTAAAGAGGGTGGACAATATAGGATCACAAAATGTCAGAAATAATTTCAGTGAATATTCTCAGTGCACGTAAAATGTAGAAACAACAAAGGATAAAGTTACTAAGATGCAATCAGATCCTGACCACTGATTGACCACCGTCGGCCAGTTGGACAAGTAGCAGCTGAAAGAGAACCAAATGCTTGTGTTGTTTTGGTTACCCTTGGAACTTCGTACAACAGTGCAGTAGCTTTAAAACTACTTGACATTTCCTGGAGGCCAGTGAGAGTGTGGACAGGCTCAGTCTCATATCACCTAACTGAAATGACCCCAATTCAACACCCAATCCTTCGTCATTAACCTCTTCGGAAAGCTTGCTCCCACTTTCCAAATCCCTGTTTTTCCCATCCATGCTGCCACTCACTCCCTAAATCTTGTGTGGCCGGGGCGCTGTCTGCCCCGAAGGGAGGGTGGGAGGGATGAAAAGCTGGGCTGGAAGTGTGTTGTGCACCTGGGGCTTCAGTCCCCGCAGGGCGAGGGTTTGTTTCCACCAGACTAATCCAGGGCAGACTTTGGTAACTGTGCGCTTAAAAAGACATCTGGCTGCTCTTGTCTGGAGAGCTGTCCTTTCCAGATTTCTGATTAGATTTAATGCTCCACTCTGTCTCTTTTTTTTTTTAAAGAGATCTTATAGTGAATACAGTACATATTGTCTTACTGTCAGCTGTCCAACCTTGGGTGGTTGTATTGGGATAAAGAGGCAGAGGAGCTGGAGGAGTTGAGGTTGTAGCAGAGGGCAGACAGCAGAAGCTACAGTGTTGCTGTGTAGGTTAAGATGTTGTTCTAGCATGGGTGGTTTCTGCCATTAGTGGGTGCAGTGATGTGTTGCAAGTAGTCTCAGGTTCTCTCAGTAATTGGGTGTATAAACTAACCATTCCTCTATTAGCCACACTTGGAAGGGTTTAAAGGCTGCTTCTTTTCCTCTAATCATCCAAACATCCAGGCCTGGGTGCATGTATCTACACAAGTCTGTCTAATTCATTAAACACACTGTCCTGTTTCCAATCATCAAACACACGTCAGCTCTCCAAATAACAGCCCCTGATCGACACACCCTGGATACTGTACCCTGATCTCTATTTCAGTCTCTATACTATGCTTGGTGTGTGCTACTATGTAAATAAATCTACTTTAAATAAGCTGATAGCTCAGATTACATCTGGTTTCCTGGTGGCCAAACATCCAGAGTCACTGCACTCATCTTTTTATATCTCCTGGATGGTCACAGCTAAAATCAACTTTTTGGCTGTTATCTTGTGAACTTGCTCTCTGAAAGCTGGTGTCTTTGTAGTTCAGCAAGATGAAGATGAAGACAGTTGTTCTATAGGGAAACCATCAGGTAATCACATTTTGTTGAGTTCCATTAGTTAAACATTGAGCATGAGCATCAGGATCTCTGTATTTAGAGAATGCAGTCGTGAAAAATAAAGATTAAAAATGAAGTTAGCTACATTATTTTGCTGTATCAGATACATTTAATGGACATGTCATATTCCACTTAGCTCATCCTGTTTTGTGAATCTCTTCTCTTGAGTTCATTATAACCAAATTCATCCTAAACACTACACCTGACAAGTGTGTAATACACTGTAAGTGGAAGTGACGTCACCCACTGGTTTGAGCATTCTGGTCATTCCCTTCTTGACATTTTGGAGTCAGAAATTACCATATTTGGACGAGGTGGACTGATTTGTTGTGGATAGTCTTGGTCTCCAGAGGATTAATAAAGGTTTTGTTCATCCCCATCCTCCCACTTGTAGATATGGGAACACAATTTTCCATTTGTTTTCTTGGTTTTACCTTCAAGACTTCAGTCTCTCCGGTTTTAACTGTACCAAACCTATGAGTCTGTTCCCTGTTCATATGTGTATCCTGTATACCAGTCATTCCCAAAGTGTGGTCCGTGGACCACCAGTGATGGAGCGATCCTGGAGCGTTCCAGGTCTTTGGTCTAGTGGTGCTAGGTGAGTCCAGCGCCTTCATAACCACAGGATAGATCTGTGGTTGGCAGCGGGTTGGGCTGAACAGAAATGAGGTTACCAGCCAGATTCCTCATAAAGATAAAAAGAAAAGGAGGGTGAAAAGAAAATACCACAAAAGCTACTTAGCATGAGGATTCAGCTACACTGGCCCCAAAAATGAGTCGTTGCCCATTTGCGTTTGTTGCTATGAGCCACTGGCTAACTCGTATCCAATTGTTCTTATTACTGTACAGATTTAGTGCTATGGAAATAAGCCTGTTTTTCAAATGAGTAAATAGTAATGAGTAAATGAATAAATTAAATATGTTGCAGCCGTTGTGTGCAGTAAACTTTCTTTTAACAATCCTGTTGTACTGATGCTATGAGCAGTTGATTGTAGTGCTAGTAGGCATAAGAGGTGCAGGTAATTCAGGTAGGACTGTGTGTAGACATACAGTATTTTATCATGTGTACATGAGGTGGTCTGAAAATTCTTGATTACAAATAGTGGTCCACACACATGCAAAGTTTGAAATCCCCTGCTGTATACCCGGGTATATATGTTACTACGTAGAAGTCTGATTCTCTCTGTTCAACACACACTTTTTTACTCAAGCCCCAAACTGCTCAGTATACTTTAGTTAGGTAAGCTGAAATTGAACGATACTCTTGAGATCACTTCAATTTAAGTGGAAATTCAAAGTCAGGCCCAGTTCCAGTCCGGTCTTATACACCCTCACACACTCTCACTCTGTTTGTGTGGAGGGTCCGCCACATTAAGTGTCATTCCAAACAAACTAGCTTTAAGTAGAAGCCCTCCAATACCCAGTCTGTATCGATACAGGCGTACAAACCACTCTCCGCTCAAGTGCAGCACTTCTTTTTGTCTGGGGTGGACACAGATCTTTGTAATGCAACAAACATTTTTATTTATTTATTTATTTATTTATTTATTCATTTCACAAGCATAGTGTGGCATTTTATTGACTTTTCCTCTGCATCCAGCTTCATATTTTATCAGGTGTTTTAAAGAGCACTTTTAATATTAATTGTAGCTTGATCTACTGGCTGATGAACCTTTTAACCAACAGGACAGTATGAAGAATGGACAGAGCCTGAGTGACGTCACCCATAGGTTTCCGAAGTGCAGTTTTGAAGCCAAAAACACATTGGATGTACTGCTTCTACAACCTCCCATCTAATCTAAATGTTGGTAAAGACGTGGATCATCAGCAGACCTGAGGTGGGCTGAATGATGTCTGGGTGCTCTAATGGCACCTACCTGTCAATCAAGCGGTGATGCTGTTTATTATGCACAACTTTAAGCCTTAAAAAGCTGGTTCAACATTTTAATACGGACGCTTATGGAGGTTGACTCACTACCGCAGCCTGTCTCAAGTGGCCGCTCGAGGAATTACAGTCTGTTGCACTTCTGTACTGGCTTCATTTCCCAGCAGCGGAGGTTACCGCTTGGTCTCAGCGCGTGAGAATGAACGGCATTTTATCTAACGTTCTTCTGTCCTCCACTGGGTCCCCTCAGCGCTGTGTCCTCTCCGGGGTTTAATTCATTTTAAACACAAACATGCCACAGCCAACTCACAAAGCGTCACATTATTAATCGTGCTGACAACTCAGTTATAATGTCTATAATGCCGCAACGACCCTGAACACGTCCCTGTACTGAAAGAATTCACCAAGCATGTATTTATTATTCATTCATTGTTGGTTATTTATGTTTATTTCTGGTTGTGTTGTTACATCTGCTGCACCACTAATTACCACTCAGGGATAATAAAGATTACCTTGGCCTGGAATGAGTCTGCCGTGCCATTGCCCATACACGTCCATATTTGTCATCAACATGCATAAATGCTTAAAACAGCCTTTTCAGGACCTGAAAACATGCAAAGTTTATTGTTATCGTAAACATCGCTGTCGAAAAAGATGTTGATTGGACACCACGCTGATGAATGCTCTTGTTTCCATCAGAGAAAAGTGAAGGCGTCTCAAAGCCTGCTGACATGTTTATACCCTCCCCTCCTAAAGAGACCCTCCACACAGAGTGGGAGGGTGTGGGGGGGCCGCACTGGAATTGGGCCGAGGTGTCAAATACACTCATGATTAATGAGAGTCATGAACTGGTTTGTAAAAGATAAATGCGCTCACCCAGGATGGGAGGAACGGGTGAGGTAGTGACGCTTTATCTACGTAGATGTGCTCGCAAACGGTTCAGCAGAGTGGGTATTATTTTTCAGATTAACTGTTAGCACTGGGGCGCGCCCTTTTTCACTTTCTCTCTGTGGCTCCGAGGGGAAATCAGAGGAGATACACAACAAACAGGGCAACAGAAACCCAACCCCACCCCCAGATGCAGGCCTCCTCCCTGCAAGCAGGTACATGCAGAGCGCTTTGTCTCATTTAACACAAATATCTGTTGTGTCATGGATGTATTGTTGTTGCCCTACCTGAGTACAGACTACAGCAGAGCCATGAGACATGTCCTTGTGTCGCTGAATTAGGATGTTAATGAGGCTGCTGTCAGCAGAGACAAGAACATGCAAGTCAAATGCAGTGACAGGTGTCCCACAGAGCTCTTTGTCTCCTGCATGTACAGTGCATGGTACTGTACATTGCCCCGGGAAAATGAAGGCCTTCATTACAGGCTGAGGAGCTGCAGTGTGACTTCTGTATAATTCATGTTGCTTCTCCGATGATGCCAGCTGTGCTGTATGGATTCATTTATCTGTCTGGAATGTGGAGAAGGATCCTCAGCCAGTGTTTCCTCCCACTGTACACACACTCTATACAATAGACATGCAGACTGCAGATATATTTTGACATGCTGATATGAAGTCTGACCACAGTGCTGCAGTGACTGATACACATTTTGTTCTGTGCTTTACTCAGTTAAATAAAATATCCAGAAGTTTTAGGAAAACTTTTGCTTTCCTAATGTTTGTTGGTATAGTGTCATGCCTATCCTACAGCAAATCCACACTGGGCACGTCTCTGTCATGTTGAGGCTGCGATGCTTTTTTGGTCCAATTTCAAACCTCACCAGGAGCTTTTCAGAAGAGTTTTGCTCACCAATATTTGTTAACTTAATCAAATTTAGTCATTCTTAATATGTAAATATCCTACATAGTTACATAGTTCCATGTCTGACTTCTTGCCAGCTCGAGCTGCTCTTTGCAGATTGACACATGCTGCTTGCAGCATCCGTCCACGGGGCAGAGCGTAGACCAGCTTCTGAGACACTTCTTTAACAAACCTGGCCGGTGGAGTTTAAAGCATTGACTAGAGCGAGCACAATTAGCTCTGGTGGTCATGGTGCACATGGAATGTGTCACATTCGTGCCTGGTGGAATTCAGCCCTCGAAACATGGCTGTATTTTTGTGACATCATTTTCAGTTTTCAAGTTTTTGGGTTTAAAGGGTTAGTCCATCCAATTTTCACAAAGACAAACAAAGCTGTAGTCTCAGAACTCTGTAGTAGTATCTACATGGATAGATATCACTAAGAGTATTAAAGATCTTTTTAAAGTTTGGGTGAAATGACCCTTTAAAGCGACACAGTCCTAGAGTCCACTTTAATTTACTCTATTCAATTCACTTATTCATCACTGTTATAAATATGAGCTAACAGCCAAACATCATCAAGGTCACCAACAGCAGACATAGCAGCAGCTAATATTACTGACTAGTCCAGCAGCAGTCAGCCCAGCTCGGCATCTGTCTTCCAGCCTTTTATTTCACCAAGCTCTCACCAAACATTAAAAGCCAGTCATTTACTGTCATCCAACTCTTCACTCAGATTCTGTACAAATTATGGTGCTTTCCGTTGGTGTTCCCCGAGTCCTGGA
This sequence comes from Nibea coibor, assembly GCA_023373845.1. Lineage (NCBI taxonomy): Eukaryota > Metazoa > Chordata > Actinopteri > Sciaenidae > Nibea > Nibea coibor. The sequence goes on from CM041730.1 coordinate 2,563,631, forward strand.
CCTGAAATCGTCTCCTTCCAGCAGTCCAGTTGGTTGCACCAGGGATAGTTAGAGGTTCACAGTTACCACTTGATTTTCTGTTTATATTGAACAAACTATTGTTGCCAGATATCTAAAATGAATCATGCAAATCCAGGGATGTAAAGTCTTTCACACTGTTGCTATAGGGTTAAACCAGTATCATTTGATTCATCAGTCAGGGTGGAGTGAAACAAAATATGTCTAGAATATGAAACCGTCAAATATTCAGACTTTTTCAGCCTGCATGGCATTAAATACTATTGTTATGTGTCATTTTAAAATGAGCACACTCATAATGCATCATAATGTAATGGGAGGATGGAGAGGATAATTCAGGTCTTGGGTGTTGCAGAAGCGGTGCAATCTTCAACCAATCTGTTAAACATTTTTATCACAGAATAAAACACAGGCACAACAGCAGGGAGACATTAAAAACCATGTTTTCTGTAGTTTGTGTAAATCATGAGAGAAAGCTGTTTTCTGCATTGTTGTAATCACAATTTACTCATATGTTTTCTTTTTATGATCACATTAAAGATGCCAGAAACACACATGATCCAGGACGAGTTATTTCACCAGAATTTGCATGTTTGAGTTCTTAATCACATCAGATACAGTTTTCTAAGATGAAATGTGCTCCAGGGAGTTGACTTAATTGCATCCATAAGCAAAGCATGGGTTTGACATTATTTCAAATGTGGTCACTATAAACATTTGTGGTTACACCCACATGAGAAAGCTCCACAGAATAGAATAAATCATCATTTGCTGCATATTTTCACTCAGCGCTGAGACCTCCCCCCTCTCTCTCTCTTTCTGTACCTCAGCTTCTGCAGTAATCACAGTTCTCTCTTATTCTTTATGACACAAGCAAAATTTGAATTATCCTTCAGGCATGTAGTTGTTAAATTAGAATGCATTACTGTGAAATTTGAGACCAATTATTTAATTTTAATGGAATCTCTCCTATCATTGGATTGGTTTAATCTGTCTGCGTGGAGTTTTTGTGTAGTTCTACTCTACTCTAGTCAATGACCTTCGAGGAAAGGATTATCAGACTGTTCAAAACAGAGGAAACCATCACATTAGCTCCCCCGTCCTGTATAAAATGCTCCATGTTAAACCCATCGTTTGCTGACAAGAGTGGGACAGGAGTGCATCATACAAACATGAATGAGTGGTGGGTTAAACAGGAATTTGGCAAGTGGAGAAACCCCAAGATCCGGTGTAACTTTATAAGCCTTGACAAAGTCTTCCCACATCTGTTTCCGGCTTCACAAAATGTCAGAATTTTTATCTATTTTATGTAATCTAATCCAAGGGTTAGTTGGATGAAACAAGTCACTTGAAGATGACGGGCCCAGAAACTGACATTTCAACTCTAAATGTCTTTCTTAACTCATTCACTTCTTTTTTATTTGGTCAATCAGAACTGAAGAACCTTCTTGGATGAGAGGCCCCAGATTTAACATCTTGAAGATAGATGACCTGAATGACTGAGAACCTTCACAGACTGCTAGCTAAACACACTGAACAGTGATAAAACTACACCTGCCAGTGTACTTTTATGGTAGTCATCCATTTACTCAGTGTTTTATATAGTATTGCACATACAGTAATACAAAGAGTAGTTTTCAAAGAGTAACTCCCTGCCCCCAGGTGAAACACAGTGAGGGTTGGGAAATGAGCCAAGAAGGTTAACTGTAATCCGTTGTCCCTTGCCAAATGTTGAACAAGAACTGTGAGAATAGAATTGAACAACAATGAAGAATGAAAAAACAAATACAGGCTGTGCAAACCTGTTCATGAAGCTAAGTATCGCGCTAACTGCCAAAACTTCAAGCTCAAATGACAACACAAATTTGTTATTATTATTGCTACCATGTAGGATGATCATATTTTCCCCAAATCAGGACCATAAGGTGTAAGTTCCACACCATGAACACCTTTAACACAGCATTTCCGTTACCAGATACTTTACAAAGCTCTTTAGAAAACTCAGACTTTCTCTTCAGCTTGACAGCTAACCATTACTGACAGGTCCTGTCAGAAAGACCTGCAAGCGTCATGGCCTATGACCAGAGGTTCAAGTGGGATTTGGCAGGTGGGAGAACCCGAAGATTTGATGTAATCCTATCCTCTATGATGGGGGCGGCACATCTGTTTCCTGCCTCACAAAATGTGACAATTTGAAGCTTTTATCTGTTTTGTAACTTACGTTCAGTGTTTTGGGGGGAGTATTGGACATTAGACAAAACGTGTAAATTGTAGATGTCTGTGGTGCCTGAAGGTTCTGGATTGTTCCAGCCAACGTTATTCCGGCCTATGACTTAATCAACAGCCTTGGTAGCAACATTGATTGACACACATCCAGACAAATTAAATGTCTATAGAAGCATGACCATTGAAAGAACAGCGAGCAGTGATGTGCTGGATAGGAGCAGCTCAAAAAGCACATTTTTTTTCATGTCCTGCAGTTAAGTTTCACGTGCCACTTGCTTCTTCAAACTCTATTATCAACACTTTACCTCCAAGGTGACAGCTCATCAACATAACAACATAATGACACGTTGGGGTAGATACCTGACTAAGTGAGGGGAGGGAAGACTGCTGTCTAACGTTTCCTGCCTCAAGGCAAAAAGTTACATAATGCACTATAACTCAAGTCTGTCCTCTCAATAGCAACTTGTAAGGGTTCCATCAAGATAAACCTGGATTTATGAATGTTATGTGCATGCTTAATATGTTTCCTCTTTCTGTTCACATGATAGAGTTGCATGATTCCTACACATAAAAGATGAACGGTTTCTTGGAGCCAGTATCAAAGTCCACAGCCACAAAGTGTCGTCAAGCTTTTCAGAAATAAGTATTGGTCATTATTAGGTAGTTCTGCATGTTTCCCCTTTGTTTTCTGTACTCTCACTTTAATTTAATGTTGTGGTCTTGGTCATTTTGGGAAAGAAGATTTGCACCTTTGTCTGGAGGCCTGTACAATGTAAACTCTTATTTTTAGTTGGTTGGTCAAGCTGTGTCAAAACTGTGCACAACCTTTAAAATTTGTGAATATGACTTCCTCTGCAGTCCAGTTAGACATCTAGACATTTTTTAAAAAGCTAAACTGTCATCAGACTATATATAGAAGGTTTTTGAGATTACATTCTAGTCGACGTGTGCTACCTTTTTGTTTACCTACAGATATCTGTTCATGGAGATTATTTCTGAGCCTGGTAGGACCTGATGGACAGGCTACTGGAGACTTTAGGGCTTGTTTTCTTCAGCCCCAACAAACACTAACTCAAGTGACCTCAACTGCTTTCACATGTACAGTTGAACTCCCCAGCATCTGGAAACACACTTTGATTTGTAACTCTGAAGTTCCCCTTTAGGAATACCTCCTGGATGCCTCAAACTTTTCAAAGTCACATCCAACTGGGGTGAGACACCACTGAGGACATTGCAAGGATTACATATTTTGCCTTCACTAGCTCTGTTAAAGTATGCAGGGTATATTATAGATACTATAAGATTAAATCACAAAATACTTTTTGTGAACCATACTGGACAATGATAAATTATGACTACAAGACTGTCATCAGGATATATGGATCCACATGACTCTGTGAAGTATCCTCCTCCCGACTCTTCTCCCAACATTGTTGAAAAGACAGGCACCAGTATTATTATAATTGTCAGTATTTATTTCCATTAAGATGACTTTCTATTTACCTTTCTATGCACTCGCTTCACAGAAAGAAGGTTCAAACCTAATCTGGGTGGAGTTTGTATGTTCTCCATGTATATGCATGGTTCCCCAGTTTCCTCCCACAGTTCAAAGACATTCAGGTTTATTAGTGACTCTAAAATTACCCGTTGGCGTGAATGGCTGCTTGTCTCTATGTGTCACCCTGTGAAAAACTGGCGACTTATCCAGGGTGTACCCCTCCTCTTGCTGTAAGTCAGTTGGGATTGGCTCCGGCCCGACCCTGGTACGGATAAGCAGTTACAGAAAATGGATGAATGTTCTATTCTTATTACTGTCCTAATTTACACTGTTTTAATTAAACCGAACTCAAAATGAACTTGAACCTGTCCTCTTCTGGTCTGGGCTACCTAGCTTAGTCTGCTCAGGCTGGATTTGACTCTTCATAAACTATGATTTTTTTTTTCTCTCTTGCGATGAATGAACAATCACATTCTTGCCATTTTTACAAACATGAAAGGAAATGCCTGAAGTAGCAGTGCATGTCATCATACGAAGCATGGGAATTCTAAGAAGAGGCCTTTCCACAGTTCCTTCCTTCTTATCAGTTATGAGCCTTTTGTTCTTTGTGCACACACGCTGCCTCTGGGTCGGGCATGTCATTACAGAACTATTTGTATTACAAAATGGAGGGTGCAAAGTTAATGAAATGCCTTTTTAACAGCCAGCGTCCCTTTAGAGCCTCGACCGAAGGACAATGACACTGTTATGTCCTCGGGTTTTAAGACGGGACACAGGCAGTGGTGTCTGCGGGAGAGTCAGAGGTTCTTGCGCTCAGTGAATGTACTTTTGTGGTGGCTCTTCACAAAAGAGCCACACATCATGTCAAACAAGGCTGTGTACAATGAAAGAGCATTATGTTGTGATGTATAGACGACTACCATCTGGATTCCTGGCAAGTGACAGAAAGATGGTTTGGAGGCTGAGACTCTGAGGCTTTGTTTGATTTTCTGAGACTTTCATTAAGGATGACACCAGATTTATGTGGTCCGTACCCATCGGGGACGATGGCACACATGAAAATACAATGACTGCACGCACAGACGCAGATATCTAGGCAGTGCCAGATATAGAGATGAATCGTTTCTTTCAGTCTGCAGGTGTTGTATTGTGCAGCCAAAATAAAATCAGGTCAGCTTTGAACTCCCCCATGAAGCACGAGAGAAGTTTAAGGGAAGCTGAGCCGCAGGAGGCTAAAAGTGAACATACGGAAAGTTTGCAATATAAGATGAGGGCACGTGCAAATTAGCCCAGCGCCTGATGTTTGTCGTTCCACCACAGTGACATGACAGGAAGACATCAGGCCTTAATATACTTAGCTCTGCAGTAGATCCAGGCTGAGCAGCAGTATTGTTGTGCTTGTTATCAGACCCAGATGTGACAGCGAAGCCAGCAGGTATTCACAGCTCTCATGGAGCTCTGCCAAACAGGAAGCTGAAATAATAACAGCCCCTCAGCTATATGCCACCGCCCCGGGACATCGAATTCAACCAGCGCAACGCACCCCAGGCCCTGCGTGTGCGTCACACCGCTTCAGTCTTCCGTGCCAAGCTGGCCAACAAAAGCACAGCGATGGGAAGTTCTATGTGTTCAATTGCTGCCACGGGATATATCATCACACTGGGCGTGCTCCCTTCACTTGTTATTACCCCCCTTCTTCCAAAAAATAAATCTTACAGGGGCAGTTCTGGGTGTTGTTGTTGAGAGAAACTCATGATCGAATCATTCAGGATTTTAGCACTGGACAGTGGAAGGCATTTTAAAGCTCTCCTGTGAAATCTGTGCTAATCTGTAGCAGATGAGTGAAAATCACAGAACGTCAGTTTGTCAAACAGACCATTTCACTTTGATCGAATCATAAAATGTTGCGTACACTTTGACACAGTTTTGTGTTTTTTCTTTACTTTTTATGGGTTAATGTTGCTCACATGATCACAGATTAATAACAGATATCTGTCTTAATCATACATGAATCATTTATATACTCGTAAGCTGCCGTCACATCATGAGACATTTGCTCGCAATGAGCTCAAAACACGTCCATGGGATTTACTGAACGATAGCCCTGCAGTTCGTAAAGTAAATGTCTACTCAGGTAGTAGAGTTGGTAGTTTCCCCATCTGCCTGCTGACGTTTCACCATGGATTACTTTCCCCGGTGAGATGGTGGTTTGCTGTGTTAACGTTGTAAGGGTTAGAACGTTGAGTTGAGAGAAGAGTTCAGTTTCTTCCTGAACTTGCATGTGTCGATGCTACGCTCCATATATCCGTAGAGTTGTTATCTTATTGGTTGCGATATGAAAGGTCAGCAGCACCCGAGGTCACAGTTGAAATCATTTGAACTCTGAGCGCAGCACTTGTTAGCCACTGATCACGTGTAGAGGCCTTTATCTTTAACACAGGTTGAGACATCTGCCTGGGGTAACACATGTGCCCCAGGTAATTAATACATGTGACAGCCAACATATGGTTGTACTCCGTTGGTGAACAGATAGTGTATATGCTGTACAAACAGCTGAGCTGCGATCAGAGTCTGCTGCGGGCACGCTGCCTTCTGTCTGTGCACAACAGGTTCATGAAGGAGGAGGAGGCGTTTCGCATCTCCTGTGACTATAAGAAGCTCCTGCCCTACATCTTACCGCTTCACATGTGTGCATGTTTTTACTTTTAGCTCACAAACAAAGAGCGCGCTTCTTACAGCAGCAGTGGAGTTAGTTTTTCAGGCCTGGCTGAGAGAGAGTTGTGTACTCCAGTGAAATGTCAATTGCTGTGAGTCCTTGTTGTGTTCTGGTCTGCTCTGCTTCAGCATACTAATGGAAAACCTGTTTATTTTAAGTGAAACTTTACCTTAATTTAAGTGTTTGCCACGCGTGCTGTGGTCCACCCTCTGGTTCCCACAGACTGAGCTGCTGCCCACAGCACTGACTTGACTTGACTGAGATCATGTATGTTAAGCTAACCCTAAAGAGCACTGAGAAACAAGCGTTTCACTAAACACTCTGTTACTTCATTTGTTGCTTTCAGCACAGTAGCATATAACCCATTATTCCTATGTGTGTGTGTGTGTGTGTGTGTGTGCGTGGCCTGTGTGTACACATTTACAAGTACGTGTGTGTCCTTTCACACCCACTTAGTGTCTCTCTCAGAAGCAGAGGACAGCGTCACCGTGGCTCATCTCATCAAACAGTGTGAGGCCCGGACTCATGAGGGCAAATCACTTCTGGGCCTCATCATCGCCATGACAACCTGCCAGAGTGCAGCTCCATAATCGGAGGCTCTTATGATCTCACGTCTCTTTCTCCACTTTATGAAAGGAACTGCAACCATCAGTCACAGAGGAAGTGAAATACCTGGAGCACAGCATACAGCAGCTAGCTGCACCGAGGACTGCACCGAACATCTGCGCTCATGCTGGTTTAATGGCTGTCGCTGCCAACGCATAAGTTTCTCATATTGAATCTGGCAACGTAGTTGATGTCAAACAGTCATTGCTTTGGCTTTAACTTTATTTGGTTTCATATTTGGTGTCAAGTTTTCATGGCTTTCATGTTTGAATTTATGATTTAGAAGCTTCCAATGATTCAGCATCAAAGTGTTGTCAGAGTTCTTCAATCAGAGTGTGACTCAGTCACTGCTTTAATGGCTTTTACTAACGATAGCATTCTTTGCTTTGCTCTGTGCGTTGTCCGTTTGTGGGTCTCGTCCTCATTTATCAGCTCATGTCTTATAAGGTGCTTCTGTTGATGAAGGATATACAGTGAAACATCTGGAATGAATTGGCTGAATGGAGGTGTCACTGTAACATTTGGTTCTCTTGAGAAATTAGTAGACAGGTAAAGCAAAGCAAAGCTCGTTCCACAGCATCATAATCTGAATCTGAAAAATATGCACATTAAAGTCTGTCTGATTGATCGATAGGAACATAGTCTCAGCTATTTTGATAAGTGATTAATCATTATGAAGTCATTTTTTTATGCAAAATGGCTGAATATCTTCGTATATTGAACTATGAAATGTTTAAAGACATCACCTCGGACTTGGGCTCACTATCTTCTGGTATTTTATAGACCCAATGATTAAATCAAATCAAATTTTATTTGTATAGCCCAAAGTCACAAAACACATTTAGCCTCAGAGGGCTTTACAATCTGTACAGGGAGTGACACCCTCTGTCCTTAGACCCTCGGTTCCAGTGAGGAAAAACTTGCCCACAAAAAAAACCTTTTAACAGGGAAAAAATGTGGAAGAAACCTCAGGAAGAGCCACAGAGGAGGGATCCCTCTTCCAGGACGGACAGACGTGCGATGGATGTCACATGTACAGAACAATCAACACAAACATATTGTACAATTACAATGAATTACAATAAATGGTGAGGTGATTGCAGTAGCAGTGGAACACAGATGAACAGCAGCAATAAGTCATTAACCAACAATTTCATTAATCAATAATGAAATGAATCTTGTGATTTTTGGGCTTCTTTCTGCTCTTGAGTGTGTAGGTGGTCCTCATTTCATACCAATCAAAGCAGTGTGTCTACTGTTAAACATGTGAAACACATCACTTCCTGTTTGATTGTGGATTTTACATTAAACATCCAAGTAATTCATATATTTTTCTGGAGATCTTTAATACATGTGCTCATGAACTTGTACCATAAATATAAATTCATAAAATTGAAGGGTTCCTCTTCTGCAACATGGGCTTGGTTCATACATGAATTGATTATCGACTTCTCTTTTTTTTCTGCTCTGCTGCCACTAAAATGAGTGTTTTGAATCAGAATCATCCATGTGCTTTGTCAGACAGTATGTGAAGTGAGAAAAGATGATCTGGTGCTGTCCACATTCCAATGTCATGATTTTTATGGGACCACCCCACTTATCTTCTCTCTTTCTCCCACACAGACAAACACATGTCACACAGAGGCGAAGCCGGTGAGGGCATTTCTGGTCTGGGTCAGAAATGCGCTTCTTCCTGTTCTCAGATGTGACCCCACGGCTCAGGAAGCTCTTTGCAGCTGTACCACCTTCCAAACTGTGACAGCAGCTCTGAATGGCAGGATGTCCTGCCTCGGGTTCCCCTGGGAGGCTCTGTCAGAGGCCAGGCATCGCTGCAAGGTTCACTGGCCACCAGAAAAGGTCAGGAAACAAGGTGGTTACACTCTTCACATTAGTCATCATGGCTACATTTGCGTACATCAATATAGTGCATCATAATGCAGTGTGGCATAAAGTGTGGAAGGTGGAGGTAGTTTAACTGAGGTAAAGCAGCGACAGATTTTTTTTTTGTGTGTGTTATCTGTGTGAATTTGAACACTGGATTTTGAAGGTTTTTGTGTTTCATGTCACTCGATGGATCAACTGTGCAGACGTTAGCTGTGCTTCGATAGCAAGGCATGCACTGATGGTGTCTGTGTGTGCACGGCTGTGTGATCTCTGATGATCTGTGTGAAGTACTATTAGTTATATATCCAATTTCATGTCTTTGCATCCAGCCTGAGCGCACTTTAACATTATCTGATGCTGCTAATGTGTTGATCTTGGTCTTTTATTCGAGGTATGATAAGGGTCAGGCCAGGTGTCTGTTAAACTGAACTCTTTGTACTCTGCTAACACAAACCAAGAGACTAGACCAGTTTAAGGTAGTTTATCGTGTTAACCAAGGGACAGTGTGCAGGTGAGGGGTTGTCTGAGGTGGTGCGGGGCTGATGGTTACAGGTATCCAAAGTACAGTCATGGGAACAAATTGCTGACATTACAGGAGGATGGCAGATGAGGTGTTCCTGAAGCACAGAACAAAGTTACAAAAGAACAGCGAGAGCTGGCAGAGAGAGACAGAATTGTTTGGTGGGAGGAAGAACTGGTCTAAATGCAGTGTTTGACTGGTGAATGAGGAACAGATCAGACAGATGAGAGGGAAATTGGAGTCCACGCCCAGTGACGCACACACACACACATACACACACACACAACTACACAGACAATACATTCGAGAAGGGGAGAGTAACAGAAAAAAATGGGAAGAGAGGAGGCAAACAGCCTCTGCATGACGATGCATTGTCGAGGAGTTGAGCTGCATGAACAGCAAAGTCTCACTCAGTCGACAGGATTCATAGTTGATGCAAAGGGTTCATGGGAGTCTTGCTGTGGATGCCTGCAGTGCAGGATTTAATTTATCATTTTGGTTCTGATTACTTCTGTTAATGTCGCCACCGAAACGCTAAACTGGTGTTTCACAGAAGCGCGCTGGTTTCTGTTTTTAGTCACATTTGGGCAAGCCCTGGTTGCATGCAGGTGGATAGTCTGTGAGGAGTACAAAAGAGGTGGAACCAAACAGCAACCTCAGCAGCTGTGAAGCGAAGTCAGTGTGGAGTGCGCCAAAAACGGGCCATTTGAGGCTGTACAGAACAGAACGGCCCAATCTTCATAAGCCCTCATGTTAAAATGTACATCACAGCAGAAATCATGACAACTGCACTGAGGGTGAATTTTGATAGAACTCGCTGATAATATTAAGGCTTAAAGTTATGCAGAATTAAGAGTGTGGCCACTTTGATTGACAGGTAGGAGCTGTTACAGGTGGCTTATTTGAGCACCCAGGTGTCATTCAGTCTGCCTCAGGTCGGCTGATGATCCACGTCTTTGGACATTTTGTGGAATGCATTGTCTGAAATACAATCTTGGAACGTATCACTTACAGCTTGGAATTTGACATTTTAACCTACTGTGGGTGATTCTTCTCTAAGAATAATGGAATGAATGATGTAAATATCTTAAAATTACTGGTCCTAACTTCATTAAATTAGTAGCAGTATGACTTCACTGCCTAACCACAACAAGGATTTTTTATTTAGTAACCAAGGTGTGCAGTGTTGGTGTAGCCACGTACAGGCTGTGTTTGATTATACAGACTTATCAGCCTGGAAATACCATTTTTGTAACCTGTCTGGAGTTGATAGACGGTGTCTGAGCTGAGGTCTGTCGGGGTGAAAGGTTCTGCTGCGTTGTATCTTGAGTTGCTCAGGAAGTGTGCAAAACTCATCTGCTCCTTTTTCCTGTGCATAAATCATCACGCTGTCTCAGGGGATTTATTTTTACTCTACTTATCAGCTCTGGAGTGTCTTCTAAAGGTCACAGTCTTTGGTGCTTTGTGTGTTGGTTCACATGTGAGTTCTCATGGCTTCAGATAAGCAAGACGCCATTTTTTTCCTTCCTAACATGTATACGGTCATTGTTAAGCAGTCAGACGACGTGACTTGTTAGGGCCGTTTGACACCGGGGACTGAGACAACGCTCAGGATGACACGATGACTGCATCCCATCAGAATGTCAATGCCCTGGCCCAGCTGAGTCCAGCTCACTTCCTGTGGATCAGGGCTTTCTCTCATGCACCACTGAATGGGGATGGTGTGACAGTGCTGAATCGGGTTCCTGTTTTTGCTCTTCAATCGAAAGTGACCCGCTTGCCAAGGTTCTGCCCACTTTTCAACTTTGTGCCCACTAAAAACAGACCCAGGAGGTCTCTGGAAAAGAGAAGTGAAAGTCAGGAGCTACTTTAGAAAGAAGCTCAGCGCCTGGGGATTTTCCTCACCGACTAGAAAAGGTTAGAAATGTTTTTTTAAGAGGAAAAGCTTTTATCGTGACGTCCTCAGAGGGATTTTGAGAGACACAAGGTGTTACTTTGACATTTGGTTTTAATGTGTGCTAAGACAACCCTCTAGTAACTAGAGGTGTGTGATTTGTGTGGAGGCAGTCAGCTAAAAGCAGCCCAAGTCTGCACAGACTCAGACTTAATCCAGTCCATCACAGACTAAGTTCAAGTCTCCTTTCTTATGATCAGTCTTCGTTTGGTAGTTTTGTCCATGACTCAGACTAGGTATGCTTACATTTTACTGACTGAATTAACTGCTAAAGTTTGAAGACAATACCTAATAAATAATCAGAAAGATCCCAAGTTCATTCAGCTGGAAACGAAAGTGAGCACAGTCAAACAGTCATTTTTGTTCCGTGACTAAAATGATTGCAACACAGGATTTTAACATTGAAACACATGGACTTCCATAGTTTACTGAATGTTTACAAAGGTTAGAAGGAGTGCACAAGGAGACTAGAAGCACATTAACTCATTGTGATAGACCAGCAGAGAATTATCACCCAATTCACCCAGTCCTCCTCAGATCTATAGGCGCTTCTTGTTTTGGATGTTTGTCTACTCTGTCTCACAGCTGTCATCTCCAGCTTAACAAACCAGCCAAATTGGACTTTTGCCAGGTGGTCAGAAACACACTCCAAATGAATATTAATGTTGCTCTGGGTATCAGAAAACTACTTCCTTCTTACATAATACATATGTAGTATAATTTGTGCCAGGTCAATCAACAGGGATTTAAAGAGAGAATAGTCAAAATGTATGCAGCAGAGCTGCAGCTGAGACATTCTGACTTTCAGTTCCTAGTCCTGGGTCAAGGATACTACAATTCCCATAATACAACTTTATACCATCTTTATTGTTATACCCTGGCTGCTAAACTCCCATGTTATTCACATTCAAGCATGTCTTATAACATGTTTGTAATGCCAGGTCTCTTTTTAAAAATCAGTAGTCTCAAAGTCAGAGAAAAAAAAAAAAAAAACATAATGTCATCTGTGTATGGATGTCTTCTTTCTTGCTCTGACAGACCTATTTCAGCCATGTCAACACATTCTTATGGCTAGATTCCACCAGCCATAACTGTTTTGTTCTGTTCTCCGCATGCCTTTATGCCAGTCAAGGAGCATTTTGTAAAGTGTAAAGTTTTGCCGCAAAATTTTACTAACTAACAGATTTGGTCATCTTTCCTCAGCTTATGTGCTTCTACAGTGGATAAGTAGTCTGCCTAGTTAGATTGTCTTCCTTTGTCTCAATCTGCTCTGTGCTGTTGATTCACCTGGTTGCAGTTTCGGTCTGAAATAGACCAGACATGTATGTTCTGCGATGTTCCTGAAACATGCTCCTGGTGGAATCACAGCATTGTCTCGAACAGTCACAATCAACTTCAATGGCCTCATCGAAGCCATGCCCATTGAAATCAAGCAGTTAGATGTCAGCAAAAACTGAAGTTTTTGAAAGAAAAACAAAAAACAATGTCATAAACCACAGTTCGTCATATACATTCACCTCACTTACCTCACATGCACGTTCTCCACGGTTGTATCTCGAACAACACTTTGCAACTCTTTTTTTTTTTTTCCATGCTTCATTTTTCCCCTTCAATCAAAACAAGAAATGTTTGTTGAACATCGAAATACATTGTGCCTAAATTGAGTTACTCAACATAAACTTTGCTTGAACTTCGCAGAAACTAAATATGAGCATTAGACGGACTCTTGCCACGGCCACAAACCCGCAGGAATGCATGTCGAGTTGATGGCGTATCCCAGAGAAGAAGAAGAAGAATATAATTTTAATTAATTGCACATTACAGTGGCTCAGAGTCAAATTCCATCATCAGAGTTCTAATGTTTTGCACATAGTTGGAGAATGTGTTGATTACTTTGTTTCTGGCAGAGATGAGGTGGTGGAAATATCTCACTGCTGGCTTGGATTCTGCCACAGTGTCTCACCTGGCTGTCCTTGTCACCAGGACTGTATAGGAACAACTGATGTAGGCTTTGGCAGGCCATGCTGTAGGGGAAAGAGAGCAGATATTCTAAGTAATAGAGAACTGAAAGCACATTTGCAAGAGCTGTTTTTGCCATAAAGCTACTGGAAGGAATTTTATCTCCGTGACTGCCAAGAAAAGCCTTATGTGGGTTTTCTGTATTTCAAGACTTTAAAAGTCCTTTAATAAACCTTTTAAGAGCTTATTTATTCTTGATTTTTCACAGGCCGTTGTATAGCATGGAATTTTTAACACAAATTCTGTAGTTCTTTTGGTATTTATCCCAAAAAGAAAATATTAGAATTTTGAATTTTGCAGGTCATTTGCTCCTATAGTTTTGCTCCAAACAGGAAGACTGAGCAAAGACTCTGTATTGCATACAAAACTCTGTCAATGTTGACAGTGGTGCAGAGCAGCGGCACCACCACGGACAGCTTCACTGCAACTCATCAAACAGTCTGGGGCTTATGGAGGGTCTCTGAGTCACATCATCTCCATGACAACTACATGTAGAGCTGCTCCTAGATGTAGCACTCTCCTTCATGTAATAACTCTCCTTGTGTGAACTGATGATTCGAAATTGAAAGAGATCTGAGAGGGAGCTGTAAATATTGCTCATACAAATAAACAATTCAGGTTCAAAATCTCTCTAGTTTACTCTTCTAATATGAACTTAAAGGGTAAGATCCTCCAAAAAAGAAGTAAAACATATCAAGTTGTAGGCCATTTGTAGTTTTTATGTCTATTTGTTATTTGTAAGTGGTAACAGCATTGATAATTTACATTTAAAATGTCATGTTTTTACACAAGCAATGTAAGAAAAGTAGAAGAAAGAAAAGTAGTCCTGACACAAAGCTGTGACAGCCTGCTCTGAGGTTTATCCACAATAACAGAGGGGTGGCAAAAATCTGGGCACATATGGGTTATAGTGAGTTAGCATGCTAACATTAGCTAATTAGCAGTAAACATGAAGTACATCTGAAGTTGATTGGAATTTGATTAGTTCTATGGATATTTGATCATAAACCAATGACTGGAAAAGTTCAAATCTGACTTGATGATGGATCTACAAAATTATTACAGTTCACCCTCAGGGTGACATGAATGTCTGTTCCAAATATTATGGCAATCCATTCTAAAAAATGTGAACGTCATGGTGGAACTAAAAGAAAGGTGAAGGGATCACCAGTGTCAGGGGGAACATCAATGTTTGCACCAAATTCCATTGCAATCCAGCCAGTGTCTGTCAAGCTTGGGGTCAAAGTTGTTGTGACTAATCAACATTGTCATCCAAGAGACTCGTGACATCCACAAATATTTTACCATTGCAGTTTTGTTTGGGCTACTTCCTTAGTTGAAAATAGTTCCACTGAAAACATCTGTCCACAGTCACATACATGGATTATTCTGGTTCTGGAAGTGTGCTACTGTTGAGTTTTACACTGTTTTTTAGATACTTTAAATCAAATTGAACTCACCACCATTGTATCAGCGTAGCGGCAGATGTTAAAGAAAATATTGTTTTGTTTGTGAACCCCAGTTAACCGAACCTTTAGCAAAGAGCTGCACCAGTGCTGGCCTCATTTATTTTTATATGGTGATGAACAGACCAGCACTTCCATGATTTGTGGTTTAGTTTAGTGGCCAAGTCTGCAGGAGATCCAGCACTCTGCTACTTATGCCAGATCTACTCTAAACTCAAATCACACACCAGCAAAATAAAAGGTTGAGTGAATTACAGGCCTCTTGAGAGGGTCTTGTATGTGCAGGGAGACAATCATAATACATGCTCTGCGCTGCCCTGTCATTACTAGCAACACTCTGAGACCCTGGTGACAGCCTAATGACCAGTGCCAAGTGTGAGTCAATCTCTGGCTGGCACACTGCATCCTGGGCAGGACGGCTGATGACCAACCCTGATGGCCAAAGTGTAGCAGAGGGCTACATCTGATTGGAGCCTTTAAATTCTTCCAGTGCTGTTGCTTTGCCCTCAAGGCTGTCTTTTTCGATTGCAGTCAGTTGTTACAATGAGAAGACCATTGTGCTGCAAGTAATGATAAATTCATTACTGATTCATTCATTCTCAGAAAATAACTCTCTATATTGGCTGATCAACAGTATAAAACCCAAAGACATTCAATTTACAGCAACAAAAAACAGAAACGTAGCAAAGAACCACATAAAGAAACTGTTGGGTAGAACAATAGTTGACAAATCCCTGGATCATGTTCATTGTGGACATTTTTTGTGTTGATCACCAATGTTTTAAGATTCTTGCTTTCATTATATCTGCACATGGCCACTATGGTAAGGGTTAAGATCATGGCAATCTTAAAAGTCCAATCTGTAGGAAATAATGGAAACAGAGTGGTAAAGTTACAGATTGCAACCAACTGAATAATGCTCCATTCAGCCTCTTCTTCCAAGTGAAGAGAAGAAAGTGTAAAGAAGGAACACAAAACTCCCAAAAACTGTGGAAGGCCCTATGAAGAGCTAGAGCTTAGTTTGCCCAGTCTGTAGAAACAATGCAGTTCAACATGGCAGACTGTGTGGAAGATGACCTGTGGTGTCTGTAGATATAAAAGTCTTATTAAATCTGACACACTGGACCTTTCATTGCAGTTCATGACCTGTTTATGAAAGCATTATATGCCCATACACCACAGCGACCTCTACACCGCTCTGTTGTGTTACATAAAGCACACATTACTTCCTTCATTGGCGCTGAATGTTGCCAGTGAACTGAATTCATGAGGTGTGTCCAACATGCACACTGTTCCCTTCATACTGGGGTTTTTATGGTATTGCAAGTGTTCTCTCATTGTGCTGTCTGCTTTACTGTAGGTCAGTAAGTTTCCAGTGACTGCACAGGTAGTTTGTCACAGCTGAGTGATATCCCACCATGTAATCACAAGTACATTTACATATGTTTAAAAGGCTGCTGTGATTCAAGCAGCACTGCGGTTACATCAGGAAGGGACCGGAGATAATCGTCAAAACCTAAACCCTCATTGTAAAGCTTGAGCAGAACTATGTGTATTATTTTAAACTGAAATGTCAATATATCCTGTTATGTTAAAGGAAGCAGCCAGTCTGTGAGAAATCACATAGCCAGTGTGCATCATGCAGACCGCATCCCTGAAGGTAAAGGGACTGTTCTACACATTACACTTTCATGTATCTTGGAAAGACTGTTGCATGTTATGAGGAGTTTTACTGGAGGCTAAAGGCAAAACCATGCCAAGAATGTTCGGAGTGGTTTATTTTATTTTCTTTGGTCAGGTGGGTACAATGCAAACAGAACTCTGGAACACACACCAGGATACCTGAAAGTCTGTCTTTCAACAGTAAAAATACAGCAGCTTTGGTGGCTGGGTGAGACTACAATTAGAACCAAGGACGAGCATTGATCCTAAAGCTTGTAATTGTCTGTCTGTTGGCATAAAGAAATAGTGTTGACATTTGATATGCAGGAGAGAAAGATCAAGAAAACTGAATGAACCAAATAGACTCCAGATCAAACTTGGAGTCAGGAAGAGATTGGAATCTTTGCTTCGTGCAAGCTCAGAATCAGCATTTATTAATGTTTGTACTTTTGCCTGGCACGAACATCAAAAAGACAAATTCAGCATTCAGGTCAGCATCACGTTTTGCCAAAGTTCAATGGTCAAATTTGTTTGGCCTCTTCTCTCTGCTGCCAAAATAGGCAGATCCAAGCATAAAGATAAAAGTGAAGGTGCAGTGAAGCGAAAGTAAACTTTTCACCTTGGCTTGGACCCAAGAAGACAAACCATCGGTGTGATCGCACTACAAGCTAACCAGCTAAGAAAATCAAGGCGCCTTATGTTGTTGGTCTCATCCAGAATACTGTATGTCATCCACGCACGTCGATCGTCCATGTACACGTGTTCACACAGGAGTTGTTTTCAGCTGAAAGAGGAACAAACGCTCGGACAATTGGAAATTTATTAGGCACAAAGTGCATTGGTTTGTATGACTGTCAGAGCTAGATTACAGTCCAGCAGCTCTTATCTACCTCAGCCAGATTCCACTAGCAGGTAGCTCAGGACATTAGATTTAGATCCCTCTTTACCTCAGCTGTCGTAAAACTGCCGGAGGTGCAGCCTCCGTGTACTGCCTCAGCAACAAAAATCTGCGCTAGCCTAGAATTCACTTTAAAATGTTGCTACCAGAAATTGAGCATTTTATATCCTATATCACTGTTGTGACACATTTTCCCTTGTGCTGATTGGTTGCAGTATTAGCTCTCATATGGAGTGGAGATATCATCAGTCCAGCAGCTATGATGCTGCTCAGTAACTGGCAGCTCGCAGGTACAGGATGAGTTTCTGTTGCTGGCAAGGCAAGGTTAGATCGTCTACAGCGTGATGATTTAAGATACATCTACAGTATGTTCTCACACTGTTAAATGCTTTTAATTTGTCTTTCACACACACACAGACAAATTGAGAGGCTTAAATCATTTATCATGTATCAGGAAGCCTAAAGAGAATTCTGGTTCCTGAGGAGCAGTTTCAGAGGTCTGCTAAGCTCACTTCTTTCTAGCAGCACGCCTCCAGATTTTTCTTCATTTTAAAACTTGTAGTCTTCAGTTCCAGCTTCACACAGCTCCCTCTGGAGCCACAAAAGGCTTCATACAGCTTTTTTCCACATATGCAGTTGTACTCTGCAACACCTGCAAATGCACTTTGATGTGTAGAATCGGCAGTTCCCCTTTAAGCAGCGTGCATGTTGTTATCATTCAGTACTAGAGCATGCTACTGTAGCCCCACTGTCTCAAACAAGCACTTCTTCTGAATAACAGAGAGCAGTACTCAGATTACATCTGGTTAGCAGAACGACAATCAATTAAACTGTGCAACGCAGCCTATTATGGTCTGTTTGCAGAAGTGCACGCCTCATTTAACATCAGCATGAGGTTTACAAATGAAGTGAGGGTTTGATGGCATCATGCCGTGTCATAAACTTGTCATGTCAGCGACTGACTGCAGAGATGCTTTTTATGAAATGACTCTTAGACGTTACTAAAACTGAATATCTAGTTTAGAAATTAGACTAATTTTTATGAACAATTTGAGTTATGTCCATCCACATAATATATTTAACTTGATGATCCGATAAAAAGTCTACAAAGATAATTGTTTTCCCTTTACTGGAAAAAAGCTACATCAGCAGCATCATAAAAGGTACTGGAGACCTGTTTTAATATTTATACTAGCAAAGGAGCTTTGACCACGAGGAAGAGATTTCAGGCCTGGGCCGAATCTCACAGGGAGCAGACACGATGATGTGCCAGAACAGGAGCCATGCAAATGAGCAATGTAACAGGGCTCTGCAGATTCTACATAATGACAGAGGCTAAGAGATCTTAGAGGGCGATGAGTTGAGAATTGGGAAAATGACAAAGGTAATCGTGTAATAATTGTTTAAAGAATAGCAAAAGAAAGCTTCGGGGAGAGGTTCAAACTCTGCCTACTTCTGCACCTCCACACTTCTGGCTAATCGCTGAGTGAAGTCAGCATAATGTTAGAATCTATTTTGGAGAGTTACAAAAATCAGCGCACTTCCTTTGATAACCTGCCACCAAGACCTGACATCACACGGTCTGGGTGTAAAATGTTTCTGTAACAGGAAATACTGCAAAATGTAGTTGCAGTGCATCTTGACAGTGTCACACGTAGGCGGTAAATGTTCTGTCATTTTGGACAGGCCAAAGATGCTTTAAAGTGAAACCTTTGGAGGACAGATACTGTACTACTGACAAGTTGAGTTGTTTTCACTGAGAACAGCAGTAGGGAAGTAAAGTCAGTTACTATCCGGTAGTATCCAGTTTCAGGATAAATCTGGAGAACCACTTGGTGTGCAGGGCCTCCAGAGGAAAGCGTGTGTGGTGTGTGTGTGCACTGTCAGTGGTATCTGGGCAGTCTCTGAGATATTAAAGAGAGAAAGCAGATCTGCTCATGGAAATTAAAACTGAAATTGCTGCCACAAGCACAGAAGCTCTCGTTGATTTTGATACAGTTCTCTGACTAATGTGGCTTCAGAATGAATGTTCTTGATTAGAGGGGAAGAGGGGACGCAGTCCTCAACATTTATGAACAAGGACCAAGGACTGTCATTTCTGGTGTCCTCTGGTGGTTTTTGTCTTGGGTTAAAGCACATCAACTTGTGTTTCCATACCTTTCTTGTTCTTGTCCAGTCTCTTATGACTGTCCTGACAAATGAAGCTTGACAAAAGAGCTACATATGTTGGTATTATCATAAACATACTGTATACTGTATGTTGTCTCAGAAGGAAACAAAGACGACACTGTCATTTTCTAGTCCTTCTGTGTCACCATCATTCCTTTTATTGCTCTGTTTTTAACAAGTGGCACGCTAACACCGTCCATGCGTCTTTCAGTACGTTATGGCCTAGACAGCTACTAGAATGAGTCCACCCCCTTCTATGTAATTACAATGGATGGATGCCAAAATAATCACACTGTAACCAGGAATGTCATTCTATGAGCTGGAAGCATTCCCTACAGACCTTGAAGTGCAGCTCAGAATGAAGTGTTTGTAAAAACAAAATGTCTTCGATACAGTCCTGTGTCCTCAGATGACCATATGAAGGAAAGGGTAAAATAGAGTTCACTATTCCTATTTCCCTCTCCTAAAATGCCTCAAAGCTGCTGTTCTCAGAGGCTCTGCTTGGCATCTGCTGTTCTCTGGTTTTCCATTTTGGCAGGTCACTCGTAGACGTGGCCGCTGAAAACCATGACACAGGCAGATTTGTAAACTCTTGACACAAGAGCTGTTCCAGGACTCCCATCTGATGACTTTACATTATACACGCAAGGCTTTGAAGACACATTTCCCATGACGTTTCTTTGGGCTTTTGTGGTTATTTGACTGACACATATGAATTCCGTTTGTTCCATTGATGTTTTCTCTGCTTTAAAAACTACAGGTTTCTAGTTTTCAGCCAAAGCCAGTTAGCTCTCTGTCTATTAGCATCCAGTCAGCTAGACCCCAGAACGCCATCTACCAGCACGCAAACTTTCAGCCTGCTAGCATTTCTTTCTGCTGGAAACTAGCCTTCATGCCAATCAGTTGGTCTTTCCTTTGTGAGCCTATAACCTGCCTGTCCTCATTTGACAAGGTCAGATCTCTTTTCTGGGGGGACCCAGCTAGCCTTCAAGACATCCCCTACAAAAAAGCGGGGCCCCAACATAGTCCAGACTCCTTGTTGTCCAAAGTCCTGGTCTCTTTTTTTGCTAGACCTTACTTTAGAGCCAGACAGCACCCAGACTGCTGGCCTCAAGCCATTAGCCCAGTCGGCTAGCCTCCAGCATGCTCCTGTTCTCCAGCCAGCTAGACTGCCTACAAAATGCAGGACTGTGACACTACAGAGATTCGGTCAATCTAACCCAGTGTAATTTTTAGATCTAAATGGCATCTTGCAGCTCAGTTTTCTCAGTTTTGTTCATAAATCAAATGATACTCACTATGTGAGCTATAGTGGCTAAGCTCGGTTAAGCTAACAAATTGTGAAAAAGCTGTCTGGGTGGTCCTCATACAGAGAGTTTCATTATATCAAGATATTCATCTTTATATCTGATAGCTCTCCACTAGAGTTCTACACTGGGATAAATATTTGGGATAAATACCCAAAAAGAGTCCATAACCATATTTCCAGAACTTGAACTTCGAAATCAGCCTGAACTGATCCAACATTCAATGGAATCATATCCAAATGGTCGTCAGCATGAAATGGCATTCATTCATTTATTTATTGATTTATTGTTTCTGTGGTGCACAAAAATATATGTGAAAAAGTCTGCAGTCTGGTTCAGTGTGGCTGGCTGTTTTAGGGAAGAATACCCAGCATGGGCGCCACAAAGAAACAGAATTGTAAACACTTAAGCCACATTGAAGTTCATATTTTATTGTGAAATTCCATCCTGTCAATAGAGCATTCAGACTGTACATCAACGTGACAGGAATTTGGCTCTCAGGAGACAAACCTTGGGACAGATTTTATCATGTGCCAAAGACTGCTTACCATGTCCTCGGTCTGTTGAGTGTAATTTCCTTTTGAAACAAGAAGCAATGCTTTTTTTTTTCATCCACTTTGAACTAATAACTCACTAGTTTACAACTGTAATCCAAGCTCTGTTTTTCCCTCAGTGGATTCTATCTTGGACCCTACAGACCATTTAGCATCAATTAACTGTAGTTTCTGACTAAATGAATGCCTTTATAGCTGAGATGCAGCTGCAAGCCCACAGCTGGTCTGCACTGAGGCCATGTGACTTGACAACCAACCAGCCCAACAGTGTGTGTCAGCCTTTCCTCGTGTCACCACCGACTGGCAGACGCTCTTTATGAAAAACAGTATGGAAGTATATTGGCCAGAATTAACAGATTAAAAACAAACAAACAAAAAAAATGTTAAACTTTAAGAGTTGTGAGCATAAACAGTGATTTAAACATGCAAGAGGAATTGTTCAAGTTTGAGCCAGAAAGTTATGTACTTTCATAAAACAGCTCTTCCACCGTAATGTGCATAGACAGTTTATATAAGAGCTGAGCAGAATACTTCAAATACTGATGAGAACCACTGTTTCATTTTTAATACCAAAATTGATGGACCTAATTAAGCGAGCGTTTATATGTTTGTTTACTATCTACTACGTTGTTAATTAGTTATCCATTTGCAGACTGTAATATTACAGTCAAAAATATATACACCTAAATCTGGTCAATTAGCAATGCATTTAACATTACACTTCAGTGTCAGTTAATATGCCTTTGCACACGTTAAACCAAACTTTCTCTTAAAGGTCATGGCAGCACAGGTTTATTTGGGAATAAACTCTATGTATTTGTTGGAGGTAAGGTGAAGGGATAAGTTTGAGATAAATGTGTCCAGTTTCAGGGTTTTTTGTTACAAATCATTAGCAGCAGCAGACTAGAATGACAGCCAGAGGATGTATTGGATCATCTGGCCATCATTACTGGCTGCAATAACTGACTAAATAATGGGAGTTAGTTTTTTGTAAATAAGCATAAATCAGTTCATGTATCATGTTACATGTGAGTTTCTATGCAAGCCAGTCTATATATCCCCAAAATCAAACAATGGAAATAAGGTCAGTTCAACAATCTTGTGTTTTAGCAGCAGATGTAAGAAATCGACCTTCAACTGCATCACTGTAAGACCGTTAAAGGACAATGCATTGTTTAACCAGATTCCTCAGTATTTATAAACCGTAACCTCTAAGAATAGGATAGAATACCCACAAAAAACAGATTCACCATTAATCTGGATCCTTTGGAGCCACTAAAGACCTGTGTCCTCAGGGAAGTTCAGTACAAAATTACTTCACCCCAGCATGACACATTGTAAATGTATCGAGAAAACTATGATTCTAAACTTGGCCATCCATAAAATGGCAGCAAAGTAACCTGAAAGTAATCATTGACGGACAAATAGGGACTGAATGGGTTTAATACACCAAACAATTTTTTCATCTTAGAGATTTTAGCCATATTTTTACATTTATTACATTTAATTACAGAGTTCAAAAACAGCCCTTTTAAGGATTGTTTTATTTTTAGCCATGCTAATGGCATGGCTCTAGGGATCGTGTAGTTGGTGTGTTAGGGTTAGTCAACAACCATTGGATGGATTGCTATGAAGTTTTTTCACAATCATTTATGTGACCAGGGGATGAATTTTATTGACTACCACTGGTAGGTTGCGATTTGTGATTTTGAGAAATATCAAAAACAATTGGATGGATTCTCATCAAATTAAGGGGTCGTGCTCATCAGCCTCTGGCTTTGTGTTTAGCACTAATTAGCAAGTGTTAGCAGGGAATCAGTGTCCTGTTCAAGGACAAAAAGCATTTGGCTGCTGCAGGGATTGAACCTGTGACCTTTTCATGATGGTACTGTCACACCTACTGCTAGGCCAACCTGCCACCACAACTGTGGACAGCAAAGGGCTTTTTCGGTGTCTCCGTCCTGCTGAGCCCTGCTGCTCAGCATCAATTTCTGAGCATGAGGTTTGAGCAGATCAGGGTGACAGCTTCTCTGGCTTTGACTTATATCAACAAACCAGTCATCGCTGATACTTTAGCCGCTCTGCCTTCTCAGTTAATCCAACAATATCCACCAACTAATAACTCACCGGTTCAAGGGATCAAAAAAGTGACAGTACACATTTGATACATACACCAAAGGGAACTGAGCCTTGTCATGATGCAAGACTTTAAATGACTGAAAGGGAGTGATGTTATTTATTTGGATTACCATTTGTTTCACCTGACACCAAGCAATACATGTGAAAATGAAATAAACTTCTTCAACAAAACCCAAATGTGCCCGCCACTGTTTGTTCGCCCAGTATCATGAAGCTGAAGAAGCAAATGTGTCATCTCCATGGCAACTGTTCCACAAACAAAATTGAAAAAGCCTGTAGTGGTCACGGTTACTTGGATACATGAATCATCCTGCTTTGTGAGGAAGTGAAAGTTTCACAGCAGGATCAAATTTGAGTCCTTTCATGTGACAACACAGTTTGTATTAATTTCAAACATGATTTTTTTTTTGATTTGGGAAGATATTATTGCAGCAGAATTTAATGTTTCAACATAGATCATCACTTCTGACTTGAAATTTATTTTATTTGCAAGTCAGCAAGCATTTTATGAGACTGAACCTTAAGTTTCCTTCCACATAGTTTCTGTAGTTCCTTGCTTTGAACTAAAAACTTATCATATGCTATATATAAGGTATACTGTATGAATGCAGTGTCATGTCGAAGGAGCAGTCTGTTTTTTTGTTTTGCTACTTGACTGCATATCACCCCCACTTGCTAACCATTTTTAGATATATACCATACACTCTTTATTAGGTACACCTTGCTAATACCAGGTTGGACCCCCTTTTGCCTTCAGAACTGCCTTAATCCTTCATTGCATAGATTCAACAAAGTACTGGAAACATTCCTCAGAGGGTTTGGTCCATATTGACATGATAGCATCACGCAGTCGCTGCAGATTTATTGGCTGCACATCCATGATGCGAATCTCGCATTCCACCACATCCCAAAGCTGCTCTATTGGATTGAGATCCGGTGACTGTGGAGGCCATTTGAGTACAGTGAACTCATTGTCATGTTCGAGAAACCAGTCTGAGATGATTGGAGCTTTATGACATGGCGTGTTATCCTGCTGTAAGTAGCCATCAGAAGATGGGTACACTGTGGTCATAAAGGGACGGACATGGTCAGCAACAATCCTCAGGTAGGCTGTGGCGTTGCAATGATGCTCAATTGGTACTAAGGGGCCCAAAGTGTGCCAGGAAAATATCCTTCACACCATTGTACCACCACCAGCCTGAACCATTGATACAAGGCAGGATGGATCCATGCTTTCATGTTGTTGACGCCACATTCTGACCCTACCATCTGAATGTTGCAGCAGAAATCGAGACTCATCAGCCCGGGCAACGTTTTTCCAATCTTCTATTGTCCAATTTTGGTGAGCCTGTGCGAATTGTAGCCTCAGTTTCCTGTTCTTAGCTGACAGGAGGAGTTATTTGAGTTTCTGTTGCCTTTCTATCAGCTCAAACCAGTCTGGCCATTCTCCTCTGACCTCTTACTGGATATTTTCTCTTTTTTGGACCATTCTCTGTAAACCCTAGAGATGGTTGTGTGTGAGAATCCCAGTAGATCAGCAGTTTCTAGAAATACTCAGACCAGCCTGTCTGGCACCATCAACCATGCCACATTCAAAGCCACTTAAATCACCTTTCTTCCCTATTGTGATGCTCGGCTGCAGCAGATCGTCTTGACCATGTCTCCATGCCTAAATGCATTGAGTTGCTGCCCTGTGACTGGCTGAGTAGAAATTTGTGTTAACAAGCAGTTAGACAGGTGTGCCTAATAAAGTGGCTGGTGAGCAGGTGTACAGCTTAATATATTTTTTGTCATTGGTTTCCACTTGTTTCTAACTAATTAGCAAACTGTTGAAAAGCTGGTCTGTTCAGTATTTTTAATGGAATAACTATGAAATGTGAAAGGGGTTTGCTTACAGTGACAAATTCACAAAAAATGATCACCTAACGCTGCAGTTCCCCTCAGCTTTTAGCATTTTAAAATAAATAGACATGATTATGCAACCTAAGCAAGTTTCAAGAGCCTGCTAACTGATTTTCATATGATAGAGAATGAATTGAAATGAGTGAGAGCCTGGAACAGTAGAAATCTACATCCACAGAGCCACTATTTGCAAAATTGTAAGTTGTAATGCAAAGTATACATACATATATTGGACTCTGTATAGATTAGAATTTTATTATGAACCAGAAGTGCTTATACAGTACTTAACTTGGAGAAAAATAGTGTAGTTGAACTTTTCCTGACCTCACTGTCCATGCCCCTCACAAGACTAAAGTAGTGCCTGTCTTTGGCACACTGGATGTCTGTCTAACATCAGATCTGCTCTTTGTTCCAATATCAGGGGCAAGGTTTGGGAGCTGGCTTTGGGGTGAAGTCTCACGCACTGTCCTCTGCTTCAGCTACCCCCTCAGGGCTTCTCCCATCACCCTCAGACTAACTCGAGATCTGGAATGTCGGCTAAACCTTCAGGACTCTCCTCTCCACAATGGGAGTGTTTCACTGTTTAATATGGGTCCTAAGATTCTTCAGATTACAGCCTGGCAAAGAACATGATTTTTAGGCCTCATATAATGATCTGTATGGTTCAGTAATGGTTGCTCTCAGCAGGAGGTCCTTTGTGCGCTGTCACAATAACGTCCAGACTCGTTTTAAAGGCAGCATCTCATGCTGTGACCGAGAAACATGGCCCATTTGTAATTGCAGACAACAGCAGAAAAACAAACATTCCACAGAGTGCCTCATGCAGTGTCATTATTCCTTCATATTAAAGAGCCAAGCGTCCTTTTGCTTTAATTGAAAATAATCGAGGCATCCAGCATTGCTGGTGCTGAGTCTACAAACTTGTAATGGGTATAATCCAGGCATGCAAACAATAAATAACAATAATTAAGGCGGAGTAAATGTCTTTAGACCTCCCAGTGTCCTTTAGAGCCTGTGAAGTTCATTGAACACTAAAACATGAATGTTTGTTACTCACCAGACGAAATACATTTCTTATGCTATACCAATTTCCTAAAGGACAGGTCACGTGATCATTAAAATTAAAGGGGTATCCCCTTGAGAGTGCACTACTACTCACTGAATTATGACACATCTCTTATGTGCAATTTGATTTTGTCAGTGGTAGGTAAACAGTATTGGACTCACCTCTGGGGTTCATCCCCTGGTGAACAGGAATGTCCAAATTTCATTGAAAACTGGCTGTTATGATTCATCAGGAGATGGTGATCTGACCACAGCACTAGAGGAAAGATCAGGGGGGGTCATAAAGGTGTGAGTCATCCTCTGGGAACCAGGAATTAGCTAGTTGTTTAGAGATGATCTCGTAGAGAACTGAAAGATTCACATATTCTGACTCCAAGATATAGCTAAGGAGTGTTGTCCTTGTTCCTTGTAGGACTAATAGGCCTTAGATAAAAGTATTATTTGTGTGATTTTGTGGTGCTCTGGATCTAGGTTCTCCACTACTAGAACATTTATGCAAGTGTATAGCTGGCGGCATTTAAATCGATCCCTCTGTCATCTCTAGCTCATCCAAAACTCTGTTGCTGCTGGCAATCTTGGCTTCCTTACACTGGCTACCTGTTGCTTTTGGAGTTGATTTTAAGATTTTATTGATTACAAGGTCCTGAAGAGCCTACCCTTAAGTTATTTAGCAGATCTTTTAATGGCCTATGTCTGTTCTTGCTCCTTGGAACCCTCAGATGACTTGTTCAGCGGTCCAGATGTATACACAAAGAGCCTACATTTTCAGTGTGCAGGATACTTATTTAATTAAAATTGCAGATCTTCTGTTGCTATGTGAACAAGCATTGGATCGGACAAGGTACTGGCAGATACCCACCTGGACTGGGATCGTAGCCAAAAGAAAACTGGTCCCCTTTTTAGTTCTCATTTTCTACTAGCTCGTGTACATGCAAGACAAGAATGCAATGCAACTGTGTAAAGAAAGCTATAAAACACAATGGAGATGACAAATGCACAGTGTGATGGTAAATGAATCTGGTATTTAATCTGGTATTTAGTGAAAAGGAAAAGATGGAACCGAATGATGCAGGTTTCCAAACATTGAAGAAGATCGGCTTTGCAAATGCTTCTGAGGAAGGTTGAGCAATGTTGCTAAGCCCACCTCAGCTCCATGTTCATATCTCCTGGCATCAGTAGCTGACAGCGATGGCAACAAGTGGGCAGAGAATTCCTTTAGAAGCCGAAGTGTGACATCATAAATTGCTGTACCAGTGGCCCCAGAGTTTTATCCACATGATGCTGTAAATTGTTTTGGACAGCATCTGTCGGACACGTTATTTCGTAATCATTTCCATGCTATTTGAACTATTATAATGCCACTTGATTCCTATGGATGGCAACAGTAGTCATTGCAAAGGACACAGCTGTCATAAAATGGAAATAGAGATTATAAATAAATGTCACAATTATAATTAATGTCCACATAAAGATGCAGTCCCATGCCATGAAATGCACACATATTACTCCAAATGGACATCAACTGGTGTCTGTTGTCATTGACAGAATGAGTGCATGCCCACATGAGTGCACAGTGGTCTGCAGTCAGTTAATAGTCCAGCTGTCTATGCATCGATGCTGACAGCTAAGTGGACCGCTGCTGCCTTAGTCTGGCCACAGATGGGATATGGCAGTCATTACAGTTTCAGCATATTTGTAGCTAACATTCCAAAGCCTCTTTGACCCAAGTGTTGTCTAATGGTGCTGGCAGTAAATATTAGACTTCTCATCTCATCTGAGGAGTCATCAGTTCACAATAAAGCTCCTTTGTAATTAAGTCTAACAGGCCTGTTAGAAGTCATTTCATTTGCTTTAGAGCTTATTGACTCCTCTCATGCACGATTAATCTCTGTGTACTGTAATTTGTTCCAGACAAGGCTGGAGTGTTAATCTATACGCTGTCTTAACAGAATATTTTCATGCTCCAGTTTTTACTCTTATCATATAATCTTTTAGATTTTATGAGCATTTTGATGTGGTTTTTGTCTTTAATGACAGAAGCAAGACAACAGTTGACATAGTGGGAATAAAGTATCAGCATTCTATGTACCTGAGAGCTGTAGATGAAATGTTCCACTGCTAATGAAACAGCTGTGCTTAGGTTTACTGTTAATTAACATATTATCGCATGTATTATACGTGGTCATAGTGGTACTATGACATAACTCTTTATTAGTGTAGGCCATCTTAACTTTCCAGGGCTGCAATTTTAGGTCTGAAAATATTCTCAACTCCTGTTAGGGGAGAATCTCAGTCTGTAGGGAATTGGAGTCAGTGTGAACCAACGTATGGTGTGTGGATTTATTAGCTGGGGAGGTACCAGTTCCCCTCCTGGGTCAAGGTACCCTTGAGCAAGGTAGACCTTTCTTTGCTATTTGATACTTTTTTTCTTTTTTTAATGGTGAAGGAGGAAGTGTGTAAAAAAAAAAGCATCATTGGTTAATACTCACTATCTTACGACATCTAATCGGATGTCTCTTGTCTGGACTTCCGAAAAATCCAGCTGCAAGCCCTGTCAGTGTTTGCAAAGATAATCAGAAAGAAGAGTCATCTCTGTTCTCCAAACAAAACGTTTGAGTTCTGTCTAACATGCCCACAGAGGTCCCATCACAGCTGAATCACTCAGTCAAAGCTTTTCTTAACATGCTGGCCGACCTTAGGGAGGGTTCACTTCCTTCAACAGATACACTGCATAAGTGTGCTCTATGCTAAGTTCAAAAGGTTGGACACAGTTTCCTCCTTGTTTACATTAACTTAGATTTACTATATTTAACACAATTCTTTTGACCTAATTTGCATATCAGACAGTCCTGCATGGGGACCTGGCTCCCGGTTTGGGAAAGGATGACGGAGATGTCGCCACCAGTCACAAGCTTCTCTTACATCTACTTGCTTGCTTTTGGGTACAAATCTGTTTCTTTGTGCCATCTAAAAGAGAAAATATGCTTTCTGGGGGCAGTGGGAGAAGTAAATACATATTATCCATGCTCAAACACTGTAGCTCTTCTCCATCTTCTTGCTCCTTCTCATGTAGAAACTAAGGGAGGCTCATTGCAGCAAAGCCTGTTTGCGAGCCTGTGGTTACAGCTGGTATGTGTATTGTTTTTATTTGATAAATAGTTATTTCCATCTGTGAGCTGGAGTCCTACACATCTCTCTGTCCACACTCCGCTATTGGAAAATGCAGACTGGCTTGTCTAGTCGCACCTCATCTGCTTGACAGTGCCAATGAAGTCTGTTGAAAGCAGCGCAGGGGAATGGCAGCGATGAGCTTCACACCGTGTTTGTTTTCACACGTTAAAAACCAGCAGCATAAGCCCAGCACTGCTACAGTTTTCCAGTCGAGGCGTCTGCTGAATGTTTACTTGTTGATTTAAATGCGTGGCATCCTTCCACACAACTAGTACCACTCGCTCCGCTACGTCTCCAACAGGATTTCAGCTTTTACCACCACAGATTCAGTGTCTGTATGAACCCTGCAAAAAACATGCTGACCCTTTGTGACATGGCAACCCTTTAACAGACCTAATGGCCCAGTTATGTGACACGTTCAAAGACCCCTTCTCTCTCACTCTCTCTCTCTCTGTCTGTCTCTCTCTCTGTCAGGATGTTACTGTGTCAGAGCAGAGAGTCAGCGGCTCTGTTTTGCAGCGTAAGCCTCGGCTGTCACTGAAGCACGGCTATCAAAGCCAGCAGGATCGTCCTCTCGCTCTTTTTAAAGCCCCCACTTCATCAGCATTATGTCCCCCCATCACATCAGTGCACACACGCACGCACAAATGCAAGCAGCCAAACCAGCTCGCTCGTCTCGTCTTTACACAGGACAATGCTGTGAACTTAAAACAACAAATGTGTCTGTGTGGTGTGGGTGTGTGTGTGTGTGCTTGTCTGTGTGTTTCAGGGCAGCTGGGACATGAGCAGTGTATGAAATGACTACTTGTATGTGTGATTGGTTTCTTGTATTGATGAACTTCACGGGACATTTGAGCATCTTTGGGCTCATTGTTTTGGATATTAGATAGACAGATAGATCACAGCTTTACTGTTTTGTTCTCATTACCATTGATTCCAATTAAAAACAGCTTCTAGGTACAGTGACACAAGTTTTTTATTAAAATAAACTGACTGCGAGCTATCAGCTACCTACAGAGAGAGAAAGTTAGCGACTAGCTGGTTAACATAAAGCATTTACCAACTGAAGATGTTTCCATGAGGAGTTGATTGAATTGAAACACATAAACTTCAGTACAATGTAGGTATGTCGATGGGTGCTGTTCTGTTCCAGGTGATGTAGCCTTGGATGGTGTTCTTCATCCTGTTGAAGAATCTCCATACCCAGCCATCATTCTCCACATTGGTGTCCGGCTGTACCTTTAAAGTGTTCTCAATGTTTTCTGTATTCTCGGTCTTGTCGGTGTTCTTGGTGTTGTCCTCCAGGTCAGCTGGAGTCAGATGGAGGTTTTCTTGGCCTCCTACCTGAAGGCAGGAAG
The DNA here is from genome assembly GCA_023373845.1 of Nibea coibor. Taxonomy (NCBI): domain Eukaryota; kingdom Metazoa; phylum Chordata; class Actinopteri; family Sciaenidae; genus Nibea; species Nibea coibor. The sequence goes on from CM041730.1 coordinate 2,594,763, forward strand.
GCTGCTGTCTGTCTTCAGGCGCTTCTTGTTTATTGTCCATTGTATTGATAGAGGGATCTGCAGAGGAACTTTGTGAGGCGTTGTAGTGGAAGAATGGATGCCGTAGCACCTCCTGGGGTTTAATGCGTTGATCTGGATCAAGGTCCAGCATCCTTTTAATGAGCTCCACTAGTAGGTGTTGATCACTCTGTTGTCTTTCCTTGCTCACCAGATGTTTAAGGCCATCCAGGTTGTTGAGCTTGTAGGCTCTTGTCTCCTCAGCATTGAAGCCTGTTTCATAAGCGAAGGCCTCTGGTGACTTAAATGTCCATCGTTGTTGGCCACTCTTCTGATCTCTATGGAAATAGTATCCAGTGCCCAACCCACGGTCCAGTACATGGTCTGCTGGCTGTCCCTGAGTTTCTATGATGAAACGTAACATGTCATAATCCATGTTGCCGGGGTACAGGGGGTATCCTGTAGCCAGCTCTGCAGCTGTGATGCCCAGAGACCACATGTCTACGGCCTCATTGAAGGGAATGTTGAGCATCACCTCTGGTGCTCTGTACCATGTAGCCTGTTTGCAGATATAAGGCTGAATTTCAGCCACTGCATGTGCCAGCCCAAAGTCAATTAGCTTGACTTTGAGTGGATGTTGACTGCTTGACAATCATCACATTATCCGGCTTGAGGTCCGCATGCACAAGGCCGATTGACCTCAGGTGGGACAGGGCTGTGGCCAGCTGCTGAATAACTGGCCTCAGCTCTGTCATGTTAAGGCCCTTGTTGTTCCTGTCCGTCATGTACTCATAGAGACTTTGGTCAAGGAGCTCGAAGTTGAGGCATATTCTGTCTTTGTCTAAAAAAAACCCATTCCACCTGACGATGTTGCAGTGTGTCTGGATCTAGATACTGCAGCCGCTTGAGGATTGCAATTTCGGATTTTGCCTGACGAACAACTTCAGGGCTGTTCTTGTTGATTTTGATGGCCTCTGACTTGTTTGTCTGAAGGTTGCGGCATTTGGTAACAAAACCAAAGCCACCCTCACCAAGGAAGCCCTCCACCTTGTGGAAGTGTCCCAGGGAGCTCCCTTTGTGAATCTGGAGCTCGTCTATGTGAGAGGAGAGCAGAGAGATAATAAGCAGAAGATAATGTTACAACATGATGACATGTTTGTCCAACAGAGCATAACAGTGTCTAAAGAACAAAAAAATGATAGCTGTGCTTTGTTTTTAACTGAAGGTCAATTTATTTTCCTGTTACTAAAATCTTTGAGACGATCCCTTTAATGTAAAGGTTATATGAAACTGAACAACAGTTTCATGCATTTCTTTCCTTTGAATATAAAATGCTTCTTACCCATCTCTAATGAAAGCCATTTCAGCATTTATTTCATCAAACACAAATTTCTAAATTTCTATTTTACTAGTAATAGTCAGGCTGGACCAGCAGTTCCCCTTTTCTCACCAAACTGAACAGTGGTCGACAATAAATAATCCTTTTATTAGGAATAAATCTGCCTGGTGTGTAAACAGTGAGAGCTTAATGAGTGAAAATGGTTTGAGAAACACTGATCTAAGATATTGAATAGAAATGTTGATTTTGCCCGTTGGCTGTTTTTGGTGGAGGTCGATGTAGAAGATTACAAAGTACATACTAGTACAAGAAATTAGTGTTTAATATCAAGAATATGTAATAGATGCTCTGTTACCTTCAGTACCTTATACATGATTAAATATTGTAGCAACTACCTAAAGATGATATTGGATCACTCAAGGTTACACAAAAATAAAGCAGCAGAATAACTTACTGGATGTGTTGCTCATCTCCATGCCGAAGGAGGTATTGATGTGTTTTTTCAGGCGTCAAACAGAAGTGAAAGAAGTATTTACTTTGCACTTCTAGTCAAATGTCACGAAAGTCTGATTTGCTCATGAGGTAGACACATTTATTACAAACCTACATTAGTGTGTGCTGGGTAGTGTAAGCGCAGTGTGTAAATGGACTGTTCAGGTCTTTCTCCTGGCATGTATTTTTAATTTATTCTTTATTTCTCTGCATTTATTGATACTCATGCAATGCCTATTTAAAGTGCGGGTCCTTCCAGAGACTTCCAATTTCTTGGTCCCTGTAAGTACTGCTTGTACCATTCTTGAGAACTGCTTATTCAATCCACTTGGCACATATAGGACTGTACTCCCTGTGGCCCTCAGCAATACATGGGGCAGAAGTCAAAAAATCTAAGAAAATGTATTTCCCTGGCTTGGTTCAGAGACATACTGTACCAAATTTGGTGACGATTGCTCAAAATTTGTCTGATGTTTAGCAAAAATGAACAAAATTCAAAATGGCAGAAATTAAATGGCCATGGCTTATGTGAACTGAATCATGTGGACCAACGGGATCCAAGTCTTATTAATCACTTTCTTTCATTAAACTCCATGTAAAGGCAATTTTGGGATTTCTTTCAAAATACATTGAATATGTTGGAAAATAGTTGCTGGCATGCAAATCATGAAAAGACTTTGAATGATATATTACTGAAATGTGGAGTTAGGAGGAGGAGGTTCAAACAGTTTTTCACCAGTTTTCAGTCCAGGATTTTGTGGGCGGTCCTTAAAGGGTGGCTCGATGACACGCTGAGGCCACCATCAGCATACCCCTGCACCGCTAGCAGAGACGGAGATGAATTCAACTCAGAGTGTTTCAATGTTAGTCATGATATTTTCTGAACTCATCTGACACGTTTCAGTCTATTTAAAATGGCTGCTTCACTTCTCCCATGAGTGAGCGCGGCTTCAGCATATTCATCGGACACGCCCCCACAGTCCTGGAGCTGAGAATTCATTTTTACCTGACTTTGACACCTACTTTCATAAACCTGTTGATATTTTTAATCATTCACATTTGGCTGAGTGGTTAAAGATAATGTAATGACAAACTCAGAACACATTACATTAATGGCCAAGCGCTCTTTGTTCCCCGCCCACAGTGAAAAGAAGCTAAATTAACAGAATCATTCCAAACATTTAACAAACTTTGTTGTTGTAGATCAGCAAAGCAATTCACCCTTCATTAAACACATAGGGCTCTATGTATAGCACATCTGAACTGATCACAGGTGTGTTCTGGGCTTAACATGAATTAAACCAATCAGTGTCATCTCCCATCCTGTTTAATATCCAGGTGTGCCTGCACCTGGCACATTGTTACACAAACACATACACATACAAATGTCAGATTCAGCAAAATAGAGGAATTAACAGTTTTCTGTTAAGGAAACCAATTTGCCCCCCCCCCCTTGTCTTTTAATGTGGCACATTCACACTGGAGGAGTAAGGTCAGGTATTACAGGTATTTTATGCTCATGGGCCTGTTGGCACTTGTGCTGCCTCTATGGTGCATCATTCACCTGTAACTTTTTTTTTTTTTTTTTTTAAAGATTATTTTTTTGGCCTTTTTTATTTATGATAGTACAGCTGAAGATAGACAGGAAGCAGGGGGCAGAGAGAGGGGGAGAGACATGCAGTAAATGGACGTCCGATACGGGAGTCGAACCGGAGCCAGCTGCAGCGAGGACTGTAGCCTCTACACATGGGGCGGCTGCTTAACCCACTATGCCACCGACCGCCCCTCACCTGTAACTTTTAATAAGATATTAGCCTACACGTGTAGATCTGTGCAGTATTTCTTAGTGTTTCGCTGCACTGTGGCGCCATTGGTTACGAGCATCATTTAACCCCCTCACTCAGCCTGGGCAGACATTCTGCACATTAGCATGGGTCAAACAGACGTGTGTGTGTCTGTGTGCATGTGTGTGTGGTTTGGTGGGGGTGTCACAGATAATGAGCTTGTTCACAGGCACCCATTAACATTGTTCCAAGTGAGGCTCTCACTTTAGAAAGCCTAAATTAATGTCATTACTGCAGGAGCCAAATGTTTACATTGTCTTTGTTGTTTTGTGTTGGACAGCTGAGCTGCAGCATGTCCTCCACTGCAGCGTGTGCACTTTTACACCCTCCAGCCCCCACTTTGCTCCTCAGTGAGCCCCCTTTTATGTCTTTGACACCATTAGTCTAGCAGCATCATGATGCACATGCAGCAGCAGCATGTTTACCAGCCTGGGTGGTCTGGGATCAGTCATGGTACAGAAAAGACAAAGTGGTTTCTGCGGATTTTAACCAGTGCGCTTGAACTCACGTATACATTACACCACAGCTGACCATTTTCCCAGAGCACACTGATGTATGAAAAAGAATGTAATCCTAGGAGGAAACGGTATAAAGAATAGAGAGAGCCTGAGTGACATCGCCTGTAGGTTAGTGGTCCTAGGTGTAGGTTGGTCATTGGTCGTTTATTCCCAGTAGGCCAAATGGTGCCTGGGTGCTCTAATATGTCATCTGTAACAGCATTTACCTGTCAGTTATGTGCAACTTTAAGCTTTAATATCATTTGAACAGATGAGAATCTTCGCTACAGTTGTCATGAGCAGGGAAATTAACTATAGAGACCAAAACTTGTTTGATTTCTGGTTTCGGATACAGGTGGAGATCACTCACTTCTGCAGCCTGCCTCAAGTGGCCCCTTGAGGAATCACAGTTTTTAGCACTTCCACATTGGCTTCGCAAGCTAGGTGCTAACAATTCTGTCAGGATTCAGGTGAGTTATGCTAGCATCAGCTAATACAGCCTTCATTTTTTATGAATGATTAGTTAGCCGTAAACTAACATGTTTTCTGCATCTCTTCATCTACAGATATCAGTCAGTGAGACTGATATCAATGACATGAAATTCAAAACATTATGGCAATGGATTACATGCTGCATCGCTCAATCTGGCATCAACATCTTGAAGAATTGAGATTTATGTTGCATAGTCAAAACCAAAATAAGTAATATGTTTAATATAAATTGTTATGTATGCTAATATATTTATTATTATTATTGGCCCCCCTCCCATACATTCCTGGTTCAGTCGCTGTTGTGATCACCATTTTCTTTGTAAATTAAAATAAAAATTAATTCTTCACACAAACAGTCACTGAGAAAATAGCCTCTTTTATTGCTAATGGCCAGTCTCTATCATAGACGCTGTCGTCATAGAGATCTGACAAACTAAATCTGAAAGTGGAAAGCAATGTGATGATCACAAATTGCCAGACTCCCAGCAGTATGACAAGTGAAAACAAATTTAATGTGCATGGTAATCATTTTAACATTTTTCTGTTAAGGAGTGACTTGCTCTTTAAAGCTGAGGGGTTCAATATGTCCTCAACAGAACACAAAGCTGCCATTCATTTTCCAAATCTTTGTTTCGCTGTGTTCCCATAAGGGAAATCTTGCTCTCTTATCCCCAGGAACTTCATTTATTTCCCATTATTGTGCGAGATGGCTATTTGTTCGCCAAATATAAGTCAGGTGTCCTTGGAGACAAGTGCACAAAGGATCCCCTTTGATGGCTGGGAGTTAATTCATTGCTGTATAGCCTCCTCCCACCGCATCCCATCAAGCTTTCACACAGCTCACACGAGTCTCAGTGAAATTACACAGTAGAACAGAATTGCACCTTCAGAAACTTGTGAGGAAACACAGTGGGAGGCTTAAAATTGGATAGAAAAGGTTGGCTCAGCTAAATTCATTGTATTGTCACTTTTTTTTTTGTTGTTGTTGCTGAGGTTGAGATGGCAACAAAGTGAAGCACATCCCAATCCAAGCGTTAGCATGCACTGACACTTACCATACTGTAACTGTTACTGAAGGTTTAATAGACTGAGACAGAGCAGCTCAGGAGTGTGTAGAATGAATATCCTTCATCAAACATTTTCAGCCTGCATGTTGGTTAGCTTGCAGTATTCTTCCTCTTTACCGTTGGATGCATTTCTATCCAACTGGTAATCAGTGGATTATGTATGATATCACCAAACAGGCTACAACATGTTAATTAGTGAGCTTTAGAGGTGTTCTTGAACTTTGTATATAATCAGGCTAGCTGATGAGTCTTTATGCTAAGCTAGGCTCATCCTTATAAAGTTGAGTCCACTCACAAGTTTTAGAAAGTTTGAAAAAAATAATGATGTCATTGGGGTCTGTTGAGCTGCGTTATGGGAAATGTAGGATCCAGTGTTTTTTAATGTTTGTTTTCGGTGTATCTCGGCCTGTCTGCTTCAGTTTGACCGTACATTTGCTAATCCGTCTCTTGTGATTCCCCCAGCTATGTGCAGCGCAACAAGCGCAACACTAAATAACTGCGTGTAACAATTATTGCATCAATTTTCTCATCTAACTATACGAAAGAAGGCTATTATCTTTTTTTTAAAATGTCAGTAGTTAGCGACAGCTGACATGACTTTAATTCCTCTTTCTTCACGTCTCGCATGGTGTAACTGTGGGAGGGACTAAGATGCAAAGAATAGACCCGGCTCATCACGTGATTGCACATTCAGTGACAGTCACAAACAAATGATGGTCACTGATGAGCTGTGACTGCGAGACAAAAGACGAATTCCATTTGTAAAGATATTTTTAATGAAATGTCGCAGTGACTGGCATCAGATCTTTTAATGACAATGACTTTCTTGATAGTTCTTTTGATATCGTGAAAGGGCCCCGTCACACTATTGATTACAAGATGATAAATTGTCTCCTTCTGTTCAGTTTGATTGTTCATGAGCTTTACTCATTAGCTCAGTGCAACAGATAGAAACAGGCAAAGAGCAGAGAGTCAGTGTAACACATGAAGAGAGCCGGGAGTCCTTTGACAGCAAATTGAGCATGTGTTTAGTCGAGGGATGTCCTCCTCTCCTCTGCGCAGAGGTCATCGTTTTGAAGGTTATGGAATGTGAGGTATGAAGGAGAAATCCTAAACATGTGTTGATCATTATTTCAAGCGGGGGAGGAGGCAGGCGCCAGCCAGCTGACCTGTACGAGAGGAATCTACCGGAAGGATATAATGATACACCTCGAGGGCTTTTAAGTGTGTGTAGGTGAGCATGTGATTGTGTGCGTAAATATACATTTAAGCTGGTGTGTGTCTTTGTGTGTGTGCGCCCATGTGCCTGAACCCAAGTTTAATTTTAGCTCACGAGATTAACTCGCGGATTTAACCTGCTGCCGGCAACATTTGTCATTTTAACCAGTGAAGATGAAGTGAAGGTCAACGCCCGCTAAAAACAAGAGCTGCTAACCAGCTGGTATATAAATGTCCTGACTACTTTTTGAGAACAAAGCAGCTTCCAAACGTTTTCATCTTATGATTATGCTTTGTTTTTGTCTCCCGTCACTGCAGTCCCTCTCCTACAGTCAGGTCTCACCTCTGCTCCATCTTTCGGATGAAGCAGGCTTGTGGTGGACCAAGAGGTATAATCACTGTGAAGCTGAAATCACTGTTATTTTAACCAAGCAGCTTGAGGAAATATTAGATTTCAAACACCATCGTGCAAGACAGCACATGTAGTTCGCTGATGCCCAGCTCCAAGAATTATTCATTGGGTCAGTTTCTGAGAAGTAGTGGTCCGTCGTTGATTCATATCAGCTGTGTCCAGATCCCTGGATTCCTACTTGAGGCCCAAGTTCCAGGGTTAAATTACTCTGAGATAGCCTTAAACACACCATAAAATCATTCAGTCACAGAAGGGATTTGACTTGTCTGTCTATGAACCCTGCCAGGGCCTATGACATCCTGGTACCCCTTTGTCATCAAAAACAAACTGAATTTGTGGTAGGCTGATGATTACTCCTCTGATGGAATGCTGTAACTGAGCATTCTATGGAAGAAACTCTGTTGATGTGTGTTTGATCTGGATTTCAGGTGGAGGTTACGTCCTGGATCACATCTCCTTTCCATAATTCTCAAAATTACCCAACATTTCACCGAGCATGTCAAATATGAGTCAGCATCTAATTTGCAATGGTTTGTCTAGCTTTTTTATGTCAAGTTTGTGTTCAGTTCAAGTGCCTCAGGCGCCACAGAAAACTGAACATGAGGGTAGAATGTCATAATTCTTCGGATAAATCACTCAAACAAAGAAAAAAAGAATCAATCCTTAGCCTGGGTATCACGATCAGTAAGTGGATAACTGTAGAAGAAGTGCAATTTACTGCAGAGCTCCAGCTTGCTGGATATCACCCAGGTCAGTCTGTCCCTCACTATCCAGAATAATGAGTCTGGGTAGTGCTGTGCAGCCGTGTCAGTCTGCATCTCCGCCTGCCCAGTAAAACGCCAATGCCCTGACCAGCAGACCATGGGAGGGAATGTGCTTTGGGTCACAGACAGGCCATTTGGCCGTTTCAGGCCATCTACTGTCATCACCCCTCCCCTCCAACCAGGGAGCAGTCAACTGTGTCCCACAACCCGGCCCATTGCCGGACCTGAATATTGATTGGGGAAGTAGAAAATCTGAAGCGGTACACATTGCTCAGTCCACCGAAAGAATGATCTAATGAGTCAGATCACCATGTGAGTGTCATATATTGTGGTGTTTTAATGAGTTTTCTTTTGCTTGCTCTCTGGCAGAAGTTCAGCCTTCATTAAAGCACACATGCTTCTTTTATCCACAGTTGTGAATGATGAGTTTGGGGTTTCAGTTACAACATGAAAGAGTGTTTGTTCAGCTGTTCCCTGTCGCCTCGGATCCAACCTGACAGAATTCAGGGCATGTAAGTGATGTTAGTCCCAACCAAATTTAATTCACAGGATGACTCTAAAGTTACTAAGCTGTTTGGAAATTAAGCTGCCCAGCGAGAAATGGACTACTGGCCCAAGAGACACAGTTTCCCACAAGAAATGATATTGATGTGATATTGTAATGTGGATAATATCATGATATAAGTGTCACTGGGTAGGGTAAGTGTAAGAAATAAACTCTCTTCCTACAGATTATTGCTCTCTTTAGCCAGACCGATGTATACACCGGCCTTGTGTGTTTGTGTGACAGCTCAGATTTAGACCGATCTCAGAGATTACCAGGAGCTCCACTTGCTTTCATGAAGTTGTTGCATAAAGCCCCAGGAATATTGTGTAAGTTGAAACATATCAAACTCATGCAGAGACAGACACATTCTAAATTGTGCCTCTAAAATTTCCTTTATGTTTCTTCTAAACACCTGGTAAAGAATTTAGAAAAGTTGCCACTCTAGGTGCTTCTCTCTGCCTCCAGTCAGGCTAAGCTAGGCTTAACAAATCCTCATTGCAGCTCTTCAGAAACATTATTATTATTTTCAGCAGTATATAAATATTTCTTGTAATGTTTTTTTGATCTTTTGATTTTGACATCAAGCTTTAAACACAGCACATGGGTGGTTGTGGCTTGGACAGTTCGATCCCCTCCAGTCTGCATGTCGAAGTGTCCTTGGGCAAGATACCGAACCCGAAATTGCTCCCAAAGGCTGTGCCATCGGTGTGTGAATGTGTGTGAATGGGTTTTTTAAAGTAGTTTTTCTGGCCACCTGCCAAATATTCACTTGAATTGATTTTTGGTCTCTGCTGAATGAAATATGTGGCTCTTTGGCTGCTTAATGCTATTTTCACCAGCTAGTCATTGTGTCCTTCCTCGTGTTTGCTTCTGGGTACTTAGTGTATAGTTATGGGGGCATTCATAATGCTTTATGGCTACACTAATAAACACACACAATGCTTTCTGAAGCTCTGTATCAACATTAATGACATGCCATACAGTAGATGCAGTATTTATCAGCTATAAAACCAAAACAGTGTGTCCAGTAGAGCTGCAGAGTAACTCATTACAGTACAAGTGACATTTTTCACACAGTTATTTGATAAACTGCTGAAATAAAAAAATATATATATTAATCAGATCTCAATCTTTTATCTCAACGTTTTGGAGTTTCAAGTCTCTAACCAGCCACAGCACAGTAGTGCCTGTTGACCCAGCCATCAGCTGGCTGGGCCACACATCCTCCCTCTCCTGAAGCACTCCTCATTAAAGTTGCATTAGTGAGGATTCAGCTCCGCCGTACCTCCAGAGCAAAGGGATTTTTCTTCAGACTTTCTTTACCCCCATGTTCAGCAAATGTGCATACAATGGATACTGAAAGACCAATATGCTTGGCTGAGATCAGTTTGACATTTGAATGGCCCTGGAAGGTGAGGCAGAATGGGAAGTAGGGACTCTGTAAAGGGGGCCGCTCCCTCCTCAGCTTTTTGATTTAAAATAATGTGTAACTGACTGAATTTTGCTTTAAGAGAGGCTGTCTCAGTAGATTGTTTCAGGAATGATGTACCTTTGAAGTGTCTTGGAAGGCGGATACAATGACTGGTGCAGTTTTACATCTTAACCAAACAGTCTAAATAGTACATACTTTGAATATGTTATTGGTCGGTTTATAGAAAGAAATTCTCTTTAGTATGTTTTTGTGCAGTGAATGTGATTGTTGGGTTACTGCAATTCCTCTGATAGCATCAGCATGTAGTCTAAACATGAAGCTGACATTTTAAAGAGGCGTCAGCCATGTAGCTCTCCCACCAAGCTCCATGAATCACATGATGACTTTTTGGAAGTTGGTAATAGAGAGTATAGAGTACACTGTGGCTGGGTTAAAACTAAAATTTAACATACATGACAGCATGGATGCAGCTTCACCTCGAGGCAAATATATTTGTTTGGTATGGAGAAATGACTGAAAAGGTGCAGAGACAGACATTCAAAAAAACTGCATATAAACAACATGTCCTTTAGATTGCATGAAGATAGAAGCCTTTGTCTTCAGTCAGTTGGTGGAGTACATACTACATTGAGAAAAATTCATTCAACATTCATTTCAGTGGGACTATTGTGTTCACACAATGCAAAACACAGAGGGGATGTGAAGTTTAACCTCATTCCAGATCAAGCCATTCTGTCTCATTATCAACCGTTATGCAATACTTTTAAATGTCCGATATGCCAGTAACTTAACCTCTTGTGTTTTCTAATGCAGTGTTATTTTCAGTCTTCCACTGAATTCTGCCTGAGAAGCTGACTGGAGGGGATGATAGACCCAGAGAACTCAATGTGTTAATTGAGAGTTGGGTTTGACCTTACTTGACCTGAGTTTGTTCCAGTGCCTTGCAATTGGATTATTTGAACAAAATCAGTAAATGCTCGAGAATTTTAAGGGCAATGAAAAAAAAAAGTAATTTCTATTCACATGATACATATACCAACACGTTTGGCAGAAATCCTAAAAGCAGTACTTTAAATCTGAACTTCATGAAAGTTAGATCAGCAAACAGATAAAATAACCAGAAAGCTGTGATTTATTTCTGCATATCTGCTAGTATATACAATATTCTCATACAGATATACTGTGCTATTCTGACTGCAACTGGCCTCATCAGCAAGGCCTGGTGCCCCATGTGACACTGACTGTTACCTCCCTCCCAACCCCCCAGACCCTACACGTTATATTAACGTAAGCTCTGCCGACTCAGTGTGTTGCATTAAAGTAAGGTCTGTTGACATTTTTATGACAGTTTTATGGATCACTGTGTTTTGATCATTAAATACCAAAAAATGAGGGCATGATTTTTATGTACTTGATATCATGACATCTCAGACTCTGGAAGGATTTTCTGAAACCAAACTTTCTGAGCTTTACCTAACAGTGCTGGCTGGGCTGGACAGTTCTAGCTGTGCTGTAAATAGTGATCAGCAAACACAATTTCTGAGCTAAATCTGTAAGCAGCCATTCTGAGAATTTCACAGATTCTTGGATGGAAGCAAAACAAACCAGACGACATAATGACAGCGTAGAAATGTTTGTAACAACAAAACAATATTCTGAGGTCATAACTGCAACCTGGTCAGTGCGGCGGCGCAGTCTGTTTACACTTGGAGGGGGAAGAAATTGCAAGTGTAACCACAGAAGAAGAATGTGTGTGGTGATTGCTATCTCACATGTCCCGTATACATTCTGAGGGGAGGAATGCTGGTGGTTTTTCCAGTTAAATGGTAACAGCTGTTTCTGAGTGATGTGTTTGATGGAGGTCGAGAGAGCGGTCTGCTTTTATTTACTTTGGCCACAGCCTTGGAAGGGGAATACTTCAAACGGACGCAGACTGCCATTAGACGCCAGGCCCAGCGGTCAAACATTCTTTGGTTTCCTGCTGCAAAACATGGCATGTTACCCTGGGCGTTCAGTTTCAATGGGAAAGACCCAGTTTGTGTTGTGCACCGCAGGGCCCACAGCTGGGATTTCTACAGGTCAGCACATTTCAGCTGGAGGCTTTACGTCCGATTATGGGAGGGAAAAGGAAACAAAACAGATTTACCTCATCCTGGGAATGTGTTTACAGGCTGTCAGTTATTCTCACACTTCACAGATAGCATAGTTTAAGGTTTTAATGGAAATTCATGGGGTTTGATGAATGGCTGTAATGTCGAGAGGAGAAGGCGGATTTCATCTGTTAGGCTGGCAGGAGGAGACTCGGAGTGGGAGTTCCGTCTCAGGGGTGTTTCCATCCGACCTGCATAGAGGCCACCAGACGGTACCTAGAATGAGATGTGGGAGAGGTATGCAGCAGATTCAATAGGAGGGGATGAGGGGGAGGAAAAGACGGTGAAGAGATGTGGTTAGGGATAAAGTAGGAACAGTCGGAAGGGTAGACCAGGTATGAGTGACTTGACCACAGTGATTAGACATGTGGTTGAGGTGTTGCGCTGATCCAGAACGTGGGTTATGAAATTAACCCAGTGTGTTGACAGGCACCTGAATAACCAGGTTACTTTCTGCAGTAACTCAACTTCTTTTACATCACAGTTGAGGAACTTTGTGTAATGAGGATTTTAAAATTCAGCTACATTTATTGCTTCTGGGTCCCACGGTTGCTAAACGGTTGCTAAACATTCTGGTTGCACCATTCTAGACAATGATAATACATGGAAAACTGTACTTGATACTCTCTTTTTCACACATAGCCACATATACGGAGCAGTAAAGCAGCTGACGGGGACTACTGTAGATTATGTGAATGTACATAATGTGCGTCTCTGAACTTGTCACTCTCAACACAGCAGAGTGTGACAACAATAACTTCCACTCAAATGCTGCGTTGACAGCAGCAATGGCACCAGTGGCAGTAGAGTCATAGCCTGGGGTGTAGTGGTAAATCCAGAGGTGGGTAAGTATAAATGAGTATAAATGAATCAACTCAGCAACAAACTGTAGTTTACTTAGCTTACCTCCGGCTATTCCCCTGCTGACAGCAGAGCTTTCAGGTGAGCCTTGTGGCAGCAGGTAGCACTGACAGCTCAGGGCCACTGCATACTACAGTTTTTTTTTTTTCCATGACTTGCCTGTATCTGACAGATTTCTTAGATCTGAGACAGAAATTCTTAAGTTGGCCTGAAATCTGTGCTTGTAGATCTCCTCTAGCTCAAGTGCTTCCCAGATGGGTTCTGACCACACCACGAGTTTGTCGGTTTTTTGAACATGCTTGATGTCATTGTAGCCAAAAGCAAAGATGAGCTTTGTAGTTGGGCCACAGTTGCTTCCTGTGGCTTAAATGAGACTGGAAGAATTTCATCGTAATCTCTGTAACCTCATCTCTGTCGTCACATGGGACTGACCCTGTAGACAGTTTGCACTGAGCATATGCTGACGCAGTTGTAATTATGAGATGTAAAGATTGCATTTTGATGCATTTCCATCGTTTTCAAACCATCCAAGACGGTTTTGGATTGCCTACAAAGGTGGCTTGAGTAATCAGACTTCAGATCGTCTGTAATGCTGCTTGGTTGCGTTCACCCTGGGCTTTGTTCATATCTGATTGCAATTCCAACATTCCAAGGCACATGAAGTGAAGGGAGCTGGAGTGTAGGTTGGTTTCCAACTTTTCTGTTTCTGTAAGGAGAAACTGTGCCCTGACATGCTGTCAATCCAAATGAATGTGAACTCATAGTTGCAAATTAAGGTCCAAGTCAGCAGAGGAAGTTTAGCTGGTAAAAACACTGAACCATTTACTTCAGTGCATCTTCAGTCCAATCATTCAATCTCTAATTCAGGATATTTTCTCATCTCTTCTGACTCTCTACATTGGAGCAGTTCAAAGCTGTTATAATTGAATGAATGGCCATTTTAAAGATAATCTTATTCAGAACAATTGGCCCATTGGAGGCGATTAAGAGACAGGAACCACACAGCCCACGATGTTTGCAAGCTCAACAGCCACTCTGTGTTCTAGTCAGGCACGGAGCGGATGTGTGCTGAAGTAGCAGCATTAATCATGTTTCCAGATAAATGTATCATTAGTAATGTGCTGTTATCCGAGGCCCTCTGTTTGGTGTACGTCAGCGTCAGAAAACCGGGTGACCTGCATTTCAGTGCTCGCTTCCTGTGGTGCAAGAAACAGTCATCAGTCAAGGGAGATTCCAAAGCCGACACATGTACTGTGATTACGTTCAGCGCGCTCCGTTTGTCTCATGTGCTGTATGTCCTGCCTCAGCCTACACGCTGTAATGACCAACTGCCTGAGATTTTTAACATATCTGTGGGGCTGGTGGTTGCTAACTATGCGTGGTATTCTGAGAGCGACTTTGTTAGTTGACAGCATATCTGTTCATTAGACTTTGGTCCAGACCGCAACCAGACAGTGACTGGATTTTCTACCTCCTGACGTTTCCTCTAGTGCCACTGTAAGGCATTGTATGTATTGTCTAGCTTTGGTTAAGTGTCTCATTCTTCCCAAGTTTTCCACCTGCCATTCCACGTGTTCTACCCAGTCTCAGATCCAGTTTGGAGGAGCTCAGCCTCCCAACAGTTTTTATTCGCATGTTGATGAGCATTTATCCAGAAATAAACCTCTTAATGACATAAGAGTTTGTGTTAAGTTGCCAGGTAGCTGCGAGGGTACGCAGATCGTTCCACATGACACCTAAATGACCACACAGACTGTACACACCTACAAACACACCTAGAATATGTCCATCATCAACATCAGTTTGGGACGGAGACGTGAGCAGACGTTTGCTATATGGTGAAAGATGTTGGATCCTAACCTAATTGCATGATAATAATTTACCACTCAGCAGTAGCTCAGGATGAACGTTACACTATAAGTCTCACGTTTCTCAGAATAGTATCATCATTAGTATGCAGCATACTTTCTAACACTTTTGTATTATGAGGCGTAATTAACTTCAGAGTTTAATTTCACAGACATTTTCTCAAGTTGCCGTTTAATCTCAGGCGCTTTGTTCCGGAGTTGCCACAGTTTTCTTGTTGGGGCTGCATACTTATTCTCCAAAATCAATGAAACATACAATGGCACTGCTGTAATCTTTTCATGCATGGGAAGGTAGAGTTGAACTTAGTCAACTCTGGCAGTAATCTCTTCTTCCTACACTGTCTTCACCTCCGCCCCCCCCCCCTCTCCTCCCTCCTCCCTCTGAGACACAGAGAAGACAAGTGGGAGCTGAGGAATGCACTTTAGCACTGGCACAATGGAAGCCTTTTGTAGAAAGATGAAAAGAATGTTAGTCACCACTAATGAGATTTGATGTAGGACTGCCATTGTCAGTTCAGGCCAGATGGGTAGGGTACATGGTGGAGCAGTCTCCACACATCAAAGACCCCTGGATTGCGTACTCTTCTGGCATTTAATGCAGTAATAGAAATGAAGAGATTAATTAAAAGCATGTTTTCTTGTCAGCCGCAATGCTAATGAGGGAGCTGCTCTGTGCGCAGCCCGAAGCAGCAGCCACCTACGATCCATGACTGCGCTCTCTGCTTTGAACTTGACAACAAAACATCCTCTTGGGCTGCCTTCTTTTCATCTCTGACACTCCACATTTTGCCTCCCTCTGATTCTTGTCTCACGTTGGTTCGCTCTTCCTCCTTGCTCTGTTTGCAGACACTGAATGACGACACAGTCCTGAAAGTTTTGGAAATCACCTCCCATCTGCGATAAATGAATTCACATGTACTTAATGTCCAAACTCTGATTAGTCTCAGCTTCAGTATATTAAAGAAGAATTTACATTGTATTATACCTGTGAATACAGTGTACAGCTATGTGTTAATGAACTCATATTAATGACGTTATCTCTGGAATTATAAAACAACCTCTGCTCTCACTCAGCAGCCAGCCACAGTGGAAAGAAACTCATTTTGTTACATTTAGAAACTCAACAACAAAAAATACATTCTAAATTTAAGTCTCTCTTTACTAAGTCAGCATAACTGACTTGTTAACTCAGTGTAAAACACCAACTCAGGTAGCTAAAATATGTTTTCTCATCTGCAGCTGTATATTGTTTAACCTCTGTGTCAATACTCTTGAGGGAGCTGTCAATCAGAACAGGATCGGCCACGCTCGCACAGTCTGGGGATATGGCCTGAGCAGCAAAATCTGCTGTTTTTGAATCTTTAATGACAACATTGTGTTCACCAAGTTAAGAGTCTGCTTCTGGGAAACATGAAAAAATCAGAGAGCTCATAAACATGCAGCGGTCAGTCATTATACAGGTTAGTCAAACTTATTTGAAAACAGAAACGTGAAATGATTACACAGACAAGCCTGCATTCAGAGTGTAGGAAGGTTAGTTAATTAGTTTAGCTTAGCCGGTTCTACAGCGACATAGCAGTAACTGATTCCTTATGATCACTGAGGGTCATCGCAACAAGCTGTGCTCGCAACATTAGCTTTCTGTTTTTGAAATACCCTACTTCCTGAGAAATATCAGGCTCTTTAGCTGCTAAATGCTAAAAAGGTCTGTCTGCTGATTGCTGCTGCTTTATCAGAGAAAACAGCAGCCTGCTGCATCTGAAAACAACACCATGAGAGTAAAGTTGTAGGCCGTAAAATCAAAGCCATTAAAAGGCTCTGCAGAGCTGAAGAGAGAGTTCATCTCTCCCAACGACCCCCTTCACATACAAGTGGTCATCATACATTGTTAATATGAAAATATTGATTCGAACCACTTTAAAGTTTGATATTGATCATGTCGCTTTGCCTCAGTGCCTCTGGTCAGTGAGTCATTTGAAAGAAGAGCAAAGAGCCTCAGAGTGACTGCATAAATCCGATCGTAAATCCGATCGTAAATAAATCTGCCCCCAGCAGCTGAAAACTGAATTTTCTTGTATTATATAGTAATGATGTGTATATTTGTTTCATAGCCCCAAACCCTGCAGTATCATAATCTTCAAGGCCCGTCTGTTGTTCACAACCTGTATGAACTTGTCCTGTTTGTATCACATGTTCAATATCTCAGTAATTACATACTGCAAAAATAACAGCCGAGTTCTAATAAACTGGAATCATGCTTTACATTTTAACATCAAAACAAGCTCAATGTTTCACTGACAGATTTTGTTTTGTCAAAGGTGAACGGTAAGATATATTTAAGCCTCTGTGTTCAGCGTGATAGCAGGCTGGTCCCTTTGCATAAATCTTGACAAAGTGTCCGAGATCAAAAGAAAAACCACATGTGGAATTTGTCTTTGGGTGTTTTTCTGCTTTATTAATGTACTGATGAAGCTTCTGAGCCAAAAATACTAAATTTCTCTCTCCAGTGATTCAGAACTGAGTGGCAGTGTTCATTTCTTTTCACTGAGTATATTACACTGGTTCTATCTAAAAATAGATTGATTTCAGGCTGAGGAGGTTTGGCAGATATTAATGTGAGATTTAGGGAAGATCTATGTATATTTCATGTAATACAACACTTGGTTTAGTTCAAATGACTCCCTGCTCATTAGACATGATCCAGTTTCCATAGCAGAGGAGTGCTGGAAATGTGTCTGCTGTATTGCAAAGGATATGTCTGATACATGCCTTTTTTTTTTTTTACCACATCCTCTATAATGACCAACTTTGTTCTCTGTGTCACTTCAGCATCAGACGGTCATCATCTTTTTACTCAGTACACTCATTCATACCTCATAATGTGTTACACCACCGGAGCCTGGACTTCTCTGTTCACAGCTGCTTGTATTATTTTGAGCAGGCAGTGAGTGCAAATAGAGACAGACTGATCCCACTCTTAACTGTTGCTAACACTAACGCTAAATGTAAGAACCCGTTAATTCCATTCTCCACATTAACTGTGTCGACATTCTTTCGTTCACTGTCATATGAAGCAATGTTCAGCTATAAAAGCTATAAAAACTCTTCTTTTAACTTGCTGAACACATTGCTGACGTACAGTCAGCGTGTCGGCGTAACTAAACCACCAATCCAAAGTACAAAGCATTTGAGTTCTATATATTGTGCACAGCGACCGCCCTCTGAGTTACGCTATCTCGAGGCAGCCTTCATTACAAACCAACCCACGTCCTATAAATCCCTCGACTCTGCAGACTGTGGCCTGCTACCTGTATGTAGCTGCAACGACACTCCCTGACAGACACGCTAGAGACTTGCTAGCAACATGGATACCACTCAGGGAGGTCAGATCTGTTTCCATGTACTGTTTGAGTCTCTTCAATAGACAGTATAAAATAGAGAGGTGATGGGAAATGCAAGGTCCTCCAATATTCCAACCATGGATATGGTTACACCAACTCTCTAAATCTGCCTTGTTTAGGGTGACATTGGCACTGAGTGAGAACTCATTCATTTCAATGAGATCACTGCACTGACGAAGTTGAGGTCCCAATCCAGAAGACTCCTGCAAAAACCTGCAGGATGGTCCAACAAAATAAAGAAACCTGGCTCTTTGTTTGCCACAACGTTACAATGATAGCTATAGGAGGGTTGTAAAGTCATGTGTGATTGCATGTCTGAGAAGTCTTCAAACTGGCCTTCCCAAGTCACACTTCTCAGCAGGACCTGTCGCAGCATCACACCAAAAAGTCACGATTGTCCTAGTGTACTGAAACCAGCTGCCTGGAAGGTTAAAAGTCAGTTTAGAAAGTGATTTAATGCTTTAGAAATGTTGGCAACAGTGTAGACTATATGCAATTTATAGTTAACTGGAAAATTTTGTATTTCCTTGTGGAAATGCGCATCAGTGCTAGGAGGCCGACCATGAAGGCTTAAGAACCAAATCCCAGCTGTGCAAGCACATTTTCTTGCACAGCTGGGACTTGAACTGACAAACACTCATGCCTGGCACAGAGAGCACGTCTGATTCTTTTTGTTGCCAGTTAATCTGAAGATCATTTATCAATTGACAGTTGAATTGAAGTCCAAGATGAATTGCTGCTTTTGTCTGACAAAACTCCAAGGATATTTATGCAAAACAGAGAGAAAGCAAATAGGAGAAAGATGCTGATCATATTCGCAGAGCTGGAACTCGTCAATGTTTGGCATCTTTGCTTGAGACGTGACTGAAATGATCAATTGGTGATCAAAGTAGTTGCAGATTAATTTTCAGTTGATTGTTTCAGCAACATAAAAAACCTGATTAAGAACTGAACTCTTTTAGTGCCTGTTGCCTCCAACAGGTCATCCTGCAGGAAAACCCTGCACATTGGAGCCATTGGAGAGCAGGTCAAGTGATTAAAAGCTTCAGAATTGGTGAGGACGCACATACATAGTGAGCAATGCCCATGACATAACAGTGATGCTTATATGAGTGACATTATTTAAATGTGGTAAGTTACAAATCTGATAGGTGTAAGGTTCAAACCCTGAGGTACAATAGCAATGAATTGGAGAGGAACAGGCCAATCAAATTCAATTATCAGAACAGTGCTGGCAGGAGCATCTTTTTCAACCAAGAGAGAGACTGCCAAGCATTGAACTCAGAGCCTTCTGGTTATGAGACTGTAGTGTTAAGAACTGATCCAATACAGCTCCCACGGCGAGGTTCACAAGTTCACTTTGTTTTCAGGAAAAATAATTGCCTCAAAAGTAAATCTGCAGTTCTGAGACTTATTATCAGTGGCAGCAGATGAACACGAGCGTGATGGTTTATTGGTGCACATGTAAGTAATGCTCTGGCCAGCATGAATCAGTCCTTCGACTTAGCACAAAAGCCCAACACTTCTAACCACTGAGCTGTTCAGGTATCCCATGAAAATACAGCAGTAGTTGACATTTTCTTGAGTAGAAACAAATTGCCCAAAACTAAAGCTCTGTAGATCTTTACAACGTCAATGGCATCAGGAGAAGCTGAGTACAGTGATATCTATGTAAAGTTTACACAGTGTCAAAGAAGAAATTATATGTTGAAGAAAGTGGAAGATGAGA
Source organism: Nibea coibor (assembly GCA_023373845.1). Classification (NCBI taxonomy): domain Eukaryota; kingdom Metazoa; phylum Chordata; class Actinopteri; family Sciaenidae; genus Nibea; species Nibea coibor. The sequence goes on from CM041730.1 coordinate 2,614,873, forward strand.
ACTCAGTGGTGTTTTCATATCAATTAGAGTTCAGATCTCAAGAACTGTAACTCCTGTGGGTTTATGTGTACATTTTGAGAGAGATGGAGGTTTGTGGCTCCATTTTGAGGCATTATACGTGGTGCAAGAGTTAGAATTGTTGGACTGAGAGCAGTTTAGAAATGTTTATCTGGTCTACAGTGCTCCAAACCCAGATCACATTTGTAAATGGAGTCACTTTTGGAACTTTGGAAGTCCAGCATCATTAAAGTTGAGTAGTTCTGAACCACGTCCGATTCCTCTGACAGACTTCCAATGATGTGTATACAATTGAGGGAATATGGTTAAACAAACATGTAATAGCACATCTGATGAATCAGCTGCAGTTTGATGTCTCACTGTAAAGTTTGTATCACTAAATCTGTGGGACTAAGAAAATGGCTGACCAACAATCGCCCAGTGCTCTTTAGCTGTTACTAAATGTTTGAAAGGTACCAATCATTTTCATTTCTGTCAGCAATGTCTCACCTCAAAAGCAGCAATGGCTCTATATTTATTCAGCTTCTTATTTCTCAGTGGGACACTGGTCCTACACAGGGTTAGCAAGCTGGCTGAGATGTTTACTTGACCATGCAGGGAGATAACCCAAGCTCTGTTGTTGTTCACACAATTCAGCCACTTCCTGTCTGGACCCCACCCACACTGATTAAGATGAGAGGTTCAGAGGTTTGGTTTGTAAGACTGTCCTCAGTGGTAGCTCAGTATTTATGTCTGAGCAGCAGCCAGACTCTGTCTGGAGTGTATTCTGATGATTTACAACCACAAGTGAAGTATTGATGCAAAGATTGTGATGGCATAAGGGTGTTACACTGATGCTTTGATGCAGAATCTGCAGAAAGTGGCTCCTTTATTGATATAACATTTTTTCGCCAGCCAGTTTCATAATGAGACATAATATTTCTGTTATATGGAATCAGTTATAGTTTTGTGTCTGAGAGGAGCAGACTGGAATTTCCTGGACTGATTTGTTCACTGGTGATCTGAAGTGGGTTTGGCAGGATGGCCTACCGCTCTTAGACTCACAAATTCAAAATAAAAAAGTGAAGTTCAGCTTTAGGTCTGCACTCAGTTGTTGGCTGTCAAGTCCAGAGGTATTTCTAAGCCACTGTTGGTTTTATATTCATAATTCAAAGGTTTTTAACATGGTGTGTTTGTTCACCTGTGAACCTTCTCTGCAGTTTCCTGCAGTGACTTGTTTACTGCTCCTGGCATTTTATTATTCTTTACCTCTCACACATATAGTTAATTGCATTTCTGAAACAGTTTTTCCATAAAGTGATATTTAAAGCCAGCAGAGGGTTGATGCACACATGAAAGACTTGTTTGATTCAAAAGCTCAGAGGAAGTTGTAAACTCCCTGGCTTTAAATTTCTAAAAGATTACTTCTTTTGTTCTCAAGTGTCTTGTTGATCCAAACAAGCGGCTGCAAAAGCTCTCTTGAAGATTGTAAGGAGTGGAGTACAACCACAGTGAAAACTTGTATTTCCACTTTTATGATTGAGAACATCTATCTGTAGATGCATCCAATCTGAGCAAGAATCATTTAAAATTCTCTCAGTACATTACGTTTTTATTTTTGTTTGATTAAAATGGAGAACAGACTGGACAAATTATTCATTCAATCTACAGAAAGTCAGACTTTACTAGAAGAAGTGCTACAAACACCAACTGATTGATTTCCATTGATGTCCAAGTGAAATGTTGTTTGTCAATGCCCCCTAGAACTTCACATAGAAGTGTTTTCTGATCTCATGTCTCTATCAGCAAGACCACATGATTTGTTATTGCCTTACAAAAACCGTTACAAATCACTGGTGAAAAACAGATTGGTTTTATGACATGACAATGTTGCAGTAAAGTGAGGTTTTGGCACAATGACCTGGTTAGCTTAGCGAAACATCGTGGTTTGGGTTGACTTGTCTCGGGGACAATCTTGGTCATGTCTAAAAGAAACCAACATTGTCTCTTGGTTGGAAGCGGGAAAGAAACAAAGCCCTTCACTTTTTTCCTCAAGCTGAGTTCATCAGTGTCACCGTACAAATGCAGCCTGTTGCTAGCCCAAGCTGACATGTTCAGTTCAGCACTAAAGTAACCTATAAAAGCAGTGCACATAAGGTTAACAGCTCAGCAGTCTATTAGAAATGACTGAGTTATCAGATTATGTCAGTTTCTGTTGCTTTAATTCACTTTGTCATTTGAACATGAACATATGTTGTTTTGGGGCACTTGCTGGAACAAATGGTGCTGCCTTTGGAGGACATTCAGCTGATGGTCTGATTAGACTCAGTGATTTGAAAGGTTTCTTTTTTTGATAAAAACATTTCTGAAGTGAACAAACAGCAGGCATGCCATGTAAGCCAAAATTTTTTTTAGACTGCCAGTGCCAATGTATGGTAGCACAGGTCCAGCTGAGCGGGTCAACTTCAGTTTCTGTTTGAGATGTTTGGAATGTTTGCCCCCCTACACTTCCCCTCAGCACTTCCCATCAAAATAAGCCAATCTCCTCAGCTTCCAGGAACAGAAGCTGCTCAATCAGTCCCCGGATTACACACAGTGGAACCAAAAGGCTGCAAAAGAATGTCATTGTGGCAACAGGAAAAGTGTTTATGCAAAATCACAGCTGACGCAAATCAGAGAATTCTGTGGCGACGGGATGTAAAGCAAGGCTATAATTTGACTCCTCTTCATGCCTGGAAATGAAAGTCAGTTTGGAATTCACACTGGTAATGAAAGTGGTGGAGAGTTCAGCAAGCTGACATTGTGTCAAACTGGAGAGGAAGCTGTATAGGATATTTTTGGAGACATCACACTCTCAATGCAGGAAGTTTTCCCGTTGATTTTCCTCTAGCTATAATCAGCTGCACTGCCCAACAAGCTTCCTGGAAATCCTGGACGTAGGCAGGACCAGCAGGACTGTTGAAACAAGCCATGTTTGCCGCTCTGCCTCAGAGCCTCAAACCCAGTATTTGAATCAGCTGACGCACTTTGCCGATGTAAGGAGTGATGATGATTTCTACGACAGGAGTTTTACTCCTGACAAAGAATGCTTTCCATCTCGCTTTGTCAATGCACAACTTAAAGGCCCAGCTTAGGGGCTCCATTTACAATATGGCAGAAATGGAATATAATATTCATAGCTGTTTTCAGTAGTGTATAATGAAAACCCGAAAATAGATTCATTATGATTTTGTTGCCTTATGATCAGCAAATTTAATAATTTTATTTCAGGGGTTTCCAGGTGTTGGTGACTACTACAGCATACAGCATTTAAAAAGGTTTAAAGCCTTTGGCGTGAAGTCTGATAAACTGCCATAAGCAATGTCACTTGAGTCAGCGTTGGTTCTGAAGATCACAATTTGGATAATGACCTGTAACTCCCTAAATTAATCTTCACTGTCTTAATTTAATTTAATGTATTTTTCAATTTTCCAATAATTCTCTTGTAGTGTACCCTCGGCCAGTTCACTGACGATCCAGGCAGCAGGCTTCCACAGAAGACAAAGCCTGCGGCGTCAGAAGCTTGCAGAGAAAGGGTTAGTCAGGGAGTGTTTTTGTTTAGGCCCTCAAAGGAGCCCAGAGGCCGTCTGTCCCTCCCTATCTCCCTTCTGTCTGGGGAGGGAGGGGGGAGGGGTGCACGGTGACTTTTGACATCGGGCATCTGTTGCTTAAACCAAGGAGCTCTTTGGAGTTCATGTGCAAACTAATACTGTACAAACACCCCTTCCCTCCTCCCCACAGTGACTTCTGACCCATACACTCATGGCCCACACTTCTCAGGTTAATGTCGGACTAAACATCAATGGATTCAGTTTCACTTTTACAGAGCAGTGTTTAAACTCCAAGTCAAAGAAAAGTTTGAAAATCTCACAAGATTTGGAGGTTGTCAATCTGCTGAGTAGTCTACATTTACAGCTTGTTTCATTGCAGGCAATTAGTTAATGACTCCGTGTTCTCTCCAGAGGATAGAAACAGCAACAATGTGCTAATATGGGCAGTAGATACTTTTGTCAAGGGAAGAATGCACAATCTGTCGTCCATTTGAACATTAACAATGTCCCGTTTCCAACTGTTTCCCTAAAAAATGTCCTGTAAAGCTCCAAATGAATAGTACAATCTGCTTCCATTTGGATAAGGGGACTCCCTCAGTCATTGTCAATCTGTGCTTTTCCTCTTAATTAAATAAGAGGTGTTTTTTTTTCTTTCTTTTTCTTGCTCCGCTGAGTAAGTCCCATTCATTAACGGCACTGCTGTGATTAATGGCTCCGCTTCAAGCAGGCAGTGTGCTACATCTGTTGTCCTCTCGGTCAGGGGGACGCAGAGTCTTTTTTAACATGTCAGAGCAAAGATTTGGCCATGTGGATGGCGGTGATGACAGTGGAATAATAGCCAGGACTTGAAAAATGAGCAAGTTCATTGAGCAGTCACAATGCACATGGGAGTGCTATTGTAGGATGAAATATATTAGAAATAAATAAATTACAGGACAGGCCTGTTGTTTTGTTTTTAACAACTTGCATTTTTTTACAATAAAGTCATCAGCTTCAACGTTGCTGCCTTAAAAAAAGCACAGTTTCTCCACAATGAAGATGTCGTTGCAGTCGTGGCAGTTGCAAGAATCTGTGAGATGATGTGTACAGAACAAAAACAGTGTTGAGTTCCTGTTTAAAGGTTAGTTTTAGTAAAGGTTAACACAGAACTACAAAGTAAAGTAGGTCAAGGCTGAGGCAGACTGTGATGGACAGTTGGTAATAATTTTGGCTTCTGTTTCCTCTTCCACATTTGACTGACCCTGAGGCTTTGTTTCCAACCTGTCTGATGGCCTGACTCCTCGTATTTCTTGTCCCGTGAGACTTCTTTTCAGCTGTGTCCCTTCATTCCCAGCTCTCCAATTAACTTTGTGAGATGGTCTCTCTAACCTTGATGAACAGACTTTGGGGCCCTGTAGAGTAAAAAATAAGCAGCTATGTAAGGTCAGCATCACTGCAAAAAAGTTCTCTAGATTTTGACTCAGAATCCCTCTATGGGATGAACTTTCAGGAAGAGGTAATGATGTAGGCCTTATAAAAAGATCCTTCCAGTTGCTATTGAGCTATTGAGCTGTTGATTTCACACTTGCAGTAAATTATGTTATTGCAAGTGAACTAGGTGCTATGACCCCATGAACATGGCTGCTTTGCCCAGTTGGTAATCCAGCAGCGCCCCATGGATGTGACCTAGAAATACTGAAATAATTGGGCTGAAAGCAATGTGTTATATTTTCACCTTTTTTGAGATATTTTTTTGGCCTTGAGCTTCCTATTTATTTGGCAGAGACAGCTGAAGAGCGACGGGAATGTGTGGAGAGAGAGACGGGGAATGACATGCTGGAAAGAGCCACAGGCCAGACTCGAACCCTGGTCATAGTGGCAAGGACCGAGCCCCTGCACACGGGGCGGCTGCTCCACCAACCGAGCCAAACGACACTCCTGGATTATCTCATTTTTAACAAAATAATAGAACACATGAACATATCAAGAATGAGCTGCCAGTGTCAAAGACAAATAATCGACACACAGCAGCTTTGAATTGACAAAGTGAAAAAGGCCTGTCCATCTTGCTCGACCTGGATCTATCCAGGTCTTCTTGCTGCTATACCCGTTCACTACTCTTTTTCTCCATGGACCGCTGCAGTCTCTGTTTTCTGAAATTATCAGTGAAGGCCAGAATGGATCAACTGGCCTTTCTAGCCTGACAAGGTACCACAGTAAGTCACTCTGAAGGATCCTTCTCCAGGAGCTGGCCTGCTCGCTGAGCCAGAGAAAGCTGTCAAGTGCACCATTAAGCCAGGCGCAACAAGCAATAAATCTGCCAGCAGAGATGTGTTACAGATGTCTAATTCCACACACAAGAAAGACAAACGGGATGAAAGTGAATGAAGCATGGAAGGGTTTGAATGGTATGTGTCAAGCATAAATCTCAGGGAAAACCTACTGTGCCTCTTTCTCCAGTGTTTATGTTAAATGTCCTTTATGTGAACACAATGTTATTGGATCCGACACTGGAATCAAACAGGGTCAGGTTTGAGGTAGTACTTAGCCGGTAATTTACAGAGTTAAATCCTGAATGTTTACTTATATTGATCATGTCCCAGAGTGCCAAACACAGTATTAAGTGCATGTGAACAGGAAATTAAACACCTACCATTAGAGTCCAGCAGTGTTCCTTAATGGATTACATGACAGGAAATGTGCACAGAAGACTCTAAATTGGATTGGCTCATTTCCATGTCCATGACATCATGATGTCAGCAATGCCACAAAAATGGTTCCCAATGCTGCCACCCATGCAAACTAATATCATGATGCCATAAATGACCTCTTCAGTGGTAAGCCTTGAATGTTGCATTTGAAACTTTAATACCTCTTGCAGTCCTGGTTCAGATTCCTACAAACAGACTGTGCTGGCTTTGGCACAAATTCATTGTGTCTGCAGGAAAAAAAACTGAGGTGAACTGTCTAATCTTTGGGAAGAGGTGTGGTGGCTTTCAGAAAGGTCACTTCCTCCTTTGGGGGAAAAGTAAAGAGGAGTCTGTCAAAAGGAGTGGAACATGAGAAGCCAGAGACGTCTTTGTGACCAAGAACATTGTAATTAAAGCCTATAAAGCCTTAATCAGAGTGAACTTGTGTTAAATCATCGGTAAGAGAAGAAGCAACCGAAGATTATGGGTGTGACATCGTTGACGACGTTAAAGGGGGATTTAAAATAGCTATTTCAGAAAACAAGGGCATACTGCGCCACCTGTCAGGCTGAAGTCATGGCCACAGAGCTGTGTCTGCCACTGGCAGGTCTCCATTTTCTTATCAGATAATCAGGTTATGATCCTCTCCCCTGTGCGGGCTATGATGTCATACTTGCTGGACAGAAATCAGGAAGCAGAACTGAATATCCTCGGCATATTACACATAAATGGCCCAACAACCGAAGAAGAACAATGAGTTCCTGCAAATCCAATCAGGCTCCTTCACTGAGTGTGGCTTCATGCGCCCATGAAGTCAATGTGTTTGCAGTAGAACCTGGCTGCCTGTCTTTCCTTCTGAGCTATCTACCATCTGCTGCCCTTTTGGGCATTGGAGGACCACATTTGTCTCACTGCATGCTTGGACATTAGTGATTTGGAAGATAAACATATAGCAGAGAAATGTTTCAAATGTACCATTTCTCACAATTAAATCCATGAGGTGCTTAAAGCAATAGAATAAGCATACATATATATATCAAACTGCTATGTTTATGTTGATCATACTGCTTAATCTATCAGAGGTTTGTTCTGAGGCTTTCCGAGTCTCGTACTTTGTAGATGGCACCACACTAAGTAGCAGCCTGTCACAGCAGATCCTGACATATTCCTTTTATACCCACAATGTTTTATATAATTATTATTGAGTCAGATTAACACAAAAAAACTATTTTATGTCATCTCCTTTTATCCAGAATGATAGATTGCTCATTAATACTAGTTTTAGTGTGATTGCCAAGGTTTGATTATACTGGCTGGAGCTCAGCCCAGGACAATGGAACAACTCAGGTTTGATTTCTTTCGAGCCTGGATGTTCTTGGGTTTCACATACAAGGGCCAGACATGGCTGTCGAAGAGGCCAGGGGGATCTGGCACGGTGTATTTCCTAGAGCACCTCCTCTTTTAGCTTTCTTTATATGGGATGGAAATGAAGTGACTTTGGACCAGCACGTCCATCATTCTCCCACTGGCAAACGCCCAGCCAGTTTCGTCTGGAATACACAAACATACATACCTAAAATGATTTTTTTTTTTGTACACGCAAAGACAAAACACAGAAAACATCAAGAAAAACTAAATATAAGTTGGTGTATCAATAAAATAAAATGAGAACAGACTTGCTGAGTAAATAATAATGTGCAGTACATGAAGGATCCTTGGCCTTGTAAATTAGTGGTAGATACTCTGACAGGATAGTTTTCTACTGTAGAGTTAAAGGTCCCATATTTTAAACTTTATCCACTGATATCCATAAGAAGAAACTGTGTTTCTTATTACCAAAAACACAATATATAGTATACTCAGTTTTACATCACCTCTCTCATGCTTCTCTGGAGCTCTAGAACAAGATGTTTTGAGTTCTCATGAATATTAATGAGCCCCTCTTCTAATTGGCTGACAGTTTTGTGACATTGTTTTGTGAGTGAACCAAAGCCAGGCCAAGCACAGGTAACAGATTGGATGTATAGTTGTGACATCATAAGCAATCATTAAGGAACTCATGATGGCTCGTTTAAAGACAGTTTGTGAATATGAGTTGTGTGAATTTCTCTGTGAATATAGTGTTTGAATGCTTGCAGTAGTATTTCAATATCACCCGCTTTATAATAACAAAATGGAAATCTCACTTTCTACAATACAGGACCGTTAATGTTGGGTAGACCGCCCCTTTAAGGATATCACTCTTGCATACTCTCAGCTTGTTTGTTAAAGTAGATTTTTCTTCTCTTCTTTTTTCATCAATTCTTAACTTCTCTCTTCATGACAGACCTGATTCATATTACTGCCTGTCTTAGAATCCTGCTTAGTTCACACAATAATTTTCATTCTTTGGGATTTAAAAGAAACATTAATCTTTCTTCAGTTCAAGTGCAGCACATCCTGGTAAGACATAAAGGTCTCCCACAAAAGGTATGCAGGGACCCTCAACTGTGAGCAGATAAGCACCATAATCCAGCACATAATGTGAATGTAATAGCTACCTTTTACATGGCAGACTGTGCATGTAGCAGCAGGGGTCCTGTACAGCTTAAAATACACCTTAAGCAGTTTAGACAATTGTTCGTGTCAAGTCAGGTCATGTTTTATTCACACTCCAAAAATGTTCCTATAAACTGTGCTGAAAGTTTGCCGGTCAGTGTCATGGATGTATACTTTAAGAGCATGTAAAAAATGTAAACGCCCACCCTTTACAGCCATGACAGGACAGTAATAAGCACCTTTCATGATTACACTGTCTACTCTGTGATTGTTGGCAGATTATTATGCCAGCAACACCTTGAAGAAAAACTTCCTGTTTTAATTTCATTTGTTTTGATAAAGGGCCGAATGAAAAAAAAAAACTGCTCCATTGGAATTTTCCTTATAACCCCAAATATTAACACTATTTATGACCGATCAGATCTATTTACTACTGACTGTCCACCTGTCCTGCAAGGGATTCAAGTTCTTTAAGATATATGTGTGTAGCTTTGACACTCTCTGGAGTGTCAAATTATCAAATAATTGTTCATTGTGCAATAATTTGCTCAAGGTGTCATCTGTTCATTTATCAACAACAATCTGAAAACCATCCATATGCTGACAACTTGAGGCAGTGTTGCATAGATTAGAGCTCCAAATTTCAGAGTGTAATCCTGCTGTGGTAAATATCTTCAGCTGTACTCGAGTATTTGTTCTGATTACATTATTTATAATCAGAAACTAGCAAGTTGACAACTTTGCTAACAGCCAAACATCAAGCAAGGTCGCCAACAGCAGATACAGCAGCAGCTACTGACTAGTCCAACAGCAGTCAGCCCAGCTCGGCGTCTGTCTTTCAGTCTTTTATTTCACCAAGCTCTCACCAACCACTAAAATTCAGACCCACATTTACTCTTGTCCAGCAGCTTCTTGCTTCTTCAGCTTCTTTTCAGTGGCCGTCACACACATCATTGTCTTATTAAAACTTACTAGCTGTTACCATGAGTGATCACATTAATACCAAATCGAGGATAGAAATCTTCACTATCGCTTTAAGGATACAAAAGATGATTTTGGCTTTTAAAAATGGGACAGCTAAGTCATGTTCAGAAATCCAGCTCTGCATGTCAAGTCAAGATAATTTTACGTAATATTTCACAAGAGGTCTCACATCAACAAAAGAAGGAGGATGACCTCATTCACACACTTTGAATAAACACAGAGCAGGGTGAACGAACGAGCGTTAGAGGTTTCTCATCATAGTAAGTGAGACACACAGAGAGAGGGAGGTCACCTGCTTACTAGAGGGCAAGATGAAGTAAAATATTCAGTGCTTACCAAAAATATCCCTGATCCCAGAAGCTCTTTAAAATTACATTCTTATGTCTTGCATATTACGTGATAAATATTTAATCACCCTCTCTGTGCAGTTGCTCTCTGCTGTTCCTCTGCTTTGAAGTTTCTTCTTATTTTCCATTTTTCCATTTGCTTGACTTTTGACTGCTCTTGCTGAGAGAGCGGTACTGATGTTGCGTGTGAGGAAACACCAGGAGGTCTAGAGTTGAATTGTGGTTTATACTCTACAGCAAGTTACTCAGCTTTTCAGCCAAGGACAGCAAATGTGACAGAATTTTCTATACTGTGAATATCAGGGAGTGATTGGAGTTATTTCAGGCATGTATGTTTCCAGAAATGAAAGGCTTGGAGCCAGTTGCATCATTCAGAGATCAAACTCAGCAAACTTAAGTGTTAATGGAATTTAGTTTTTTGAATGTAAGCTTATTTAAGGCGTAGAAGGAACTTCACACAAACTTTTAATGGCTTTACAAATACTGTTCATTTTTCATTTTCATATAACATGTTAAACTGTTATATATTCCAATACAGAAGGCAGCGTGCCCGATGTAGTGAGTTGGAAAGTGAACGAAAGTTGAAAGTTGCAGCACATTGGAATTCGTCGCAGGAGTGATTGATATTTGTTTAAACATACCTTAATTTATTAACTGAAACCCTAAACGCAACCTTTTGTTCACCATCCCATAGTTGCTGATATTGTAGAAAGTGAGAACCGATGGCACTGAACTTAATCTATGGTTTGAATAGTCCAATATTGAGTAATACTGTGCTTTTGGATGATTTACAAATCCAAGGATTATGTTCAGTGGCAACCTTCTCAACCTCCGGTGCCAGCAATGGTGTTGTAACAATGTTGTAGTCTTGTATCCTTGTTTGGTGATCACCTTTTCACTAGTGCCACCACACAGGTGACATTTGTGGTTTGTAAATTCAAACTATTTGTGACAAATATTCAGGTTTCCCAGTGGTTAAAATATAATGACTTTGATGGTCTTCTGATGTTACATTTGTATCAGTTATGACATCATTGTAATCACAAAGATATGGAAACACAAAGACATAGCTACTGTACAGCAAAGTCTGACAGTCATTTGGCAAGTCAGTTCTACAATTTCCAGTAGGAATGACCAGAATTACTTTGAATTATTTAATAGGATGGTGGGGCCATTTGATCCCTTTTAACACTGAATATAGATCTGAACCGGGGGTATAGTTCCCCTTTTCACTATTTATGGTCAAAATTTAGATGGAAGGCAACACTTGAAATACTCATGAAATATTGATGTAAAAAACTGTATTCTGTATGCAACAACACCCTCTAGGTCTCCACAGTCTTCCTGGGCATGAGCTTTGAAGCCCTGTGAGTTGATGTTCACTGCCAACCATCTGTATGGGGAAAGAAGTAGGTTATATTAAGATCTGACTTGCATTCATGTGTAGATACCCACTGGGGGAATCATAGCTACTATCAATACACTTCCTGACTGTGTCATTCAGGTTAATTACAGACTGCTTCCTGTGGGAGCTGATTATATGCAAAGCAAAGGGGTGACTTCTTTGACCTTGCAAAAATGCATTGAAGAAATATTCCAATTAATCTTTTTTCCTCTATTGTGTAATCGTTGAATTATTGCAGTTCAAAATATGACCTGTCATACCAATTTTTGCAGGGATTTTTATATTATGCTTTTTAACATGGTGAAATAATGAATCCAAATCTGGGCTCAACAGGCCAGAATCTTTTTGAGTTAATATGAACCTGGGGAGATAATTAAAATCTATAAGAGGCAAACAAAAGAATTAAATGGTTGAAGGAGAAGTAAATAATCAGAGCGTGGGATGTAAGGTGCAGGCGTTGAAGGACAGCTATTTAATGAGGTACAGAGAGCAAGAGTCCAAGTTGAAAGAGGACAAAGCTGTTTGTTAAAAGTTGCTTTCTTTGTTGTTCATTACTTTATTCAGGAGATTTTTTAAGCTTTAGTTTTAGTCCTTTATGACTTCACTTATAGCACTCTATATGTTTGTGACACAAAATAATGTCAATGCCAAGGTCCAAGTATCAGGTCTATCATTACCAGTCCACAGCTCTGATCTAAGGCACCACAGAGGTCACTGACCTACTGGGTGCTTTTGTTGCAAATATCTTCTTCTATTTATGTGCAAACATGAAAACTGCAAGCAATTTGGATTTTATAGGTTATAAAGATCACAAAGAGGACATCAAAATGTCACCGTGGTCAGACATGCTGTATATTGTTCCATATTTGGTTTTGTATCAGTTGTTCTTTGAGGCTCGTGTGGGGGTGCCTCATTGCCCAGTAATCCTCCCCAGCCCTGGTCTGATCCATGACCCTCGGTGTCTTCCTACTGCCATGTGATGAACGCTGCAAGGACTTGTGGATGCAGCCGCTGTAAATCATCGACCCCAGCTGCACTGTTGGATCAAGTGGAGGACAAGCAGGCTTTTGTGAAGTGTCTCTAACTGATTCTCCAGGGTGTCCAACACACTGGTTAGTCTTTTCTCCGGTGCATGCTTCAGCTGCATCAATTTCTCCAACAAGTCACACACACCGGAGATACCAGCACAGAGAGATTCATATTTTCTTGGACACCTGTTGTGATTCCTTTCACTTTTCTGATCTTCTGTAGTTTGTTTTTATGAACTTAAACTTGAGGCAGGCAGCTAGAGATCATCATGTGTGAGATAAAGACGTCTGGTCCTGGTCAAGGGTACAGTACCATTTCCCTTAGGAATAGAGGTTTGTAATTTTCCAGTAACCAGCCTGTTGTGACCTATTTTCCTAAAGTTGGAAGTTCTAACTTCATTTTCTTACAGTGTTGTATGCAAGTCTTTTTACTGCTGCTCAGCCAGGCTCATTTTTCATTCTGCTGTTTTATATAATCCAGTGTTTGTTTTGTAAAAGTAAACCAGGAAACCGCATGACTAAAATGATGATCCTCCGCTGCAGCGCCTCTTATTCCACATTTATTTGTGTGATTGTTTTAACTGGAGAAAAAGTTTCTCCGAGCTGCTTGATTTTGTTATAAATGATTGGATTTGCGCAAAGCCTACTTGGAAGAATATCATGTCATCAATTTGTAAATACCCCTCCATTACATCATCATCGGCGTACCACAGGAAAGATATCCAGCATAAGAGAGGGATGCTCTCTCCAGATCCATAGAATCCCACTATTCACCATCTAACTGAACTGATGGGTGAGATATATCTGGGATCGTCCTGTCCATATTATCAAATTGTAAAGGCCGAATACAAACTGTCTCTAAACAGCAGAAAGCTATTGATCTGTTTGTAGAAAGCTGAACTCACCATCATTTGATTTCGTTCATCTCTTGTCCCTGTTGAAATATGGTTATCTATATTATTGATGTAACAATCACACTTTGGATTAGTGTTAGTGAGAGTCCAATTATTAGCCGCTTTACTGGTCGATTTGAGCTACATAGATTGTTGTTAGGATTTTGTACAGACATTCATAGTTCTCAGAGGATGATTCCTAATGACTTTGGTGGTCCATCGGTCCATTCACTTTTCCTCTAGCATCACAAGGTTGACATTGATGGTTTTGAGTGAAATGCTCAAATCCATAACACTAAATAGATTGCCATAAAATTTGGTACAAATCTTGAATTATTATAGCTTTGTTGATCCCCTCAATTCTTGCCTAACGCCATGAGATCAATAATTCAGTTTGTTCATTACTTTGGTTTCTGGCCACATACCTGCAAAACTGTTGACATTCCCATCAGTCTCAGCTGTACTTTGTGTTTAGTGCTAATTAGTAAATGTATACAAATATATTACCTCCTAAATAAGCTAACAGGTCAGTGAAGTAATCATTTTAGCTTAAACCCATTGTGTTTCCTGAACCTTAAGTAGGTGAATTTGGCCTAAACGTAACCAAACTTTGATGAAAATGTTGTTGGAGCTTAATTCAGAAGGCATGGGCAATATATTTTGTCATTTCATTTGGAGGACTTAACAACTCTTGATAAAACTGTTCCACCAGCATTCAAAGACAGCATGTCTAGCTAACCATCTAGCTGTTATGAATTCTGGAATTATTAGACCAGAGTATCAACCAAATCATGATATATTTGTGAATAAGATCATATTAGTTTAAAACAGTTACAAGTTAAAATGTGATGTTTTCATCAAAGACCTGAACAGTGAACAAACTGTGCTTTTACTTTCTGAGGTTCTGGTGGAAGACTGAGAAGTAAACGGACATAAAAAATAAACCATGCACTTGTTTTTCATGGAGTTCCCCAATTCATTTGAAAGCCCACGGGTAAATCTCTGCCTGTTCAGAGGAACTTGTGCTGGGAGTCGTTCCAAGACCAGAATAAATTAATCAGAACTTCACATTGCTGCTTGGCCCCCGAGGAGCAGCCGGTGCTATAATCAAAACAGGGCTCAGAGGGGTGCGCTGTGTTTCCACAGGATCATCAGGAAGAAATCAGTGTCTCCACTTATCACACCAGTCACAGTGGAGAAGATTCTGGCAAACTCCAATAGACGTCCATAACTGGGTGACGCAGTGAATGCAGGGCTTTTGCAAACAATTTAGAATGGCATTACCAACCCTGTCTCTTAAAAATGACATTATCACCAGATTGTTTGACATGCAATGCTGATGGATTACATTCTATCATTAATTACAGAGCACTGTTAGATGCTAACCCAAAAATTCCTCTGTGCATGATTAGCCTAGCTTAGCATTAAGACTGGAGACAGGGGCTAGCAACTACCTGGCTGTGTCCAAAGTATAAAGAAATGCCAGCACCTCTAAAGCTGACAAATGAACATGTTGTGCCTCATTTGTTTGAACTGAAAAGTAAAAGAGTTAGTTTTAGAGTTACATGGTGAGGTTGCAAACATGGCATGGATCAGCAACTCTTTTTAAGCAGGCAGACACTTGCATAGGTATAACAGAACCCCACAATGCAGAAGGATGAAACCAACCAACCAATCACATTTCTTATTTCTTATTTGAAGCTGTTCCTTTAAAGGTGCAGTGTGTCACATTCCAGGTTCTCTGTTCAAAGAATATAGCAGACTTGGAGTCTAATATTTATAACTATGTTTTCATTAGTGGTAGTGTAAGAACTGTGGGAGGATACAAACCTTTGTCTGTGTCCGAGTGCTTTTTAACCCAACTGTTCACTCTGATCTTTCTTTGACTTCTGTGCATAACAAGGTCACACTTCCTGGATATGAATATTCCACCAAAACAAATTAGTAGTACATAAATATTTTGGGAGACAAGTTTGCATTAAACCAGCCTGGTAAATACAAAGTACTTCATGAATTAAAATCTTTCTACCACAGTTACATTTATGTGAAGCCGTAAAAACACAATTTGAAGTGTGAAAATATAATGTGCTCTCTATCTATCATATTGACAGGATCACCATTGACCTTGGTTGGAGTCTACTGTGATTAATATGACTTGTGCCATTATTCCAGCGTGTCTTCAGCTACTCACCCCCCATTAGTGGAAACAGATAATGAATCAGGAGTCACTCAGAGCCAAAGACTCTTTTCAAGTCCAGGAACAAGAAATCTATTTAATGGCACAGACACGCTTGTCTGCAGAGATGAAGAATGTCCTTGTAATCCTAGCTCTTAATTACACCACAACATAAAGGAGACATATCGCTGTGCTGAACAAGTGGAGTATTCTCAGACATGAGCACAGTCACACACACACGGTGATATGTATGAAACTGATTGTTGCAGACCCAAGCAAAGAAACACATTCGGGCTCTCCAGAGGACTGCACTGACACTGTAGTGTAAACCTACTTTAGCCTCAGACACAATAGCAGTCATTTATCATCAAACAGTGTGGGTACATGTTGCTGCCTGTGTGTGCCATATGTATATATATATAGATATATAGATATATTTGGGGCAAAGATGTGCATCAGAATGTATAAAATAGATGTTGAAGTGTCAAATATTGAGGAAGTAAAAGAGGCCACTGAGTTAAATCCCCTTTTAAATGTTTTAAACTTGATGTCAATCTACATAGAAACACAACCACAGGTGTAGGCTATGGCCATTACTTTGAATTTTCTTCTACGTGGTGTTTTCTCCATCATCTTGGTGTGACAAATGGCTCTAAGTACTGTAATACCCAAGAACCTTGACTTCTCTTGCTATGGAGAAGAGGTCAGCCACAAGTGTGAATCAGAGCTGTGGAAAACTCTGAAGGTTTTTGTCATAGTGTTAGGAAGAAACCACGATACCACAGCTGCTGAATTCATTTGAGAATGGCCCCGTACGTGACCTGATTTAAACAGAATGAGATTTCTACAAATCGTTTGCATAACCTCAAGTACACACAGGAACGCATCAGGAAAAAGATGACAACCAGTGTTTTTTTTAATATACAGAATATTGCAGAAATAGAATACAATATGCATAAATATGTTTTCTTTAGTCTATAATGACCTGAAGAATCATTGTGTTTGTGTTACCTTAGAATGAATGTTTTATATCTACAGATGATGTGGGTGATGTCTGCCATGTTGAATTGCCATTTCTACAGGCCCTACAAGCCCAGAGCGGACAAACCAAACGCTGCCTCTAAACAGGCTCTTCATCCATTCTGCGACAACCTCAGTTCCTCCATATGTGGAACAGGAGGGTGAGTTAAGGGGGTGTCCGCAACTACACCACTAAATACCACTAAATCGTAGTTCCAGCCCCTAGTCACTGGTGCAGGATGACACGGCCGTTGCTTAAGTATTTGCTTGGGTCAACTTGACCAACATTTTGTTTTCATTTGATGAAAGTGACGTTGGGACTCCTGACAGTCATCTAGTGCATTCAGTGTGGTGGTCCAGGCCCACACAACAAATGAGACAATGAGACCAACAGTCATGGTAGTGCTGTTAATTTTTATTTTATTAATTTTTACAACTGGATTATATATTAAAATTGAAAACATTTGTGGCATCCCTCTTCTCCATACAGTTCTGCCATATTGATATTAATCAATGCAATCACCAGAAGGCCTTAAGCCATTAAAATCAAATATCCTGTATGAACTAACTCATCTTTTATCTCATTGAAAATGTACCTTTGGATGCATAACGTGAAATTTTATTACAAAAAATATTCTTCGCAAAGAAAGACCTGTGCATGTATCGACCACTCAAGGATTATTTTCATATAAGTGAATCTCCCTGTGGCACATAGCGTCGTCCGCCATCCAGCCCTCAGGTCTCATTTGTCTGAACAGAGCCATTAGCTCAGTCACACAGCAGAGACTGTCCTGAGAGCCACTCAGGACCATATGGTGGATGACACCGGGTCCGTGTCATTTATCTGGACCAGTGCGGGATTGTGGCTTACGCCGGCCTTGCTGTTATTTAAAGCCTTGAGAAAAACACTTTTATATCCTCCTCCCATAATGGAGATCAGAAAGTGCTGAAGGAGAGAGAGGGGGAGAGAGAGTGACTAGGGAATAGTGGTGGTGGGGAAGTGGGAAGGAGAGGGTTTCCAAGGCAACTGGTTACTCAGCGACAAGCTCACCATAGAAATACGCTCATGTTACATCAGTCTTATTACTCCATCGCTCCCCTCCCCCATCATATCACACTGAGAGCTGTTTTAGTGAGCAAAAATCAAATGTGTGAACAAACCTTGCTTGTTTTAACCAACCTCATGTCTTATACAGAAATCTACACACACACACACACACACACACCATTTTGAATAAACCAACATTAACTTTGAGGATCTTTTTATTCAGATTTTTTTTTTCTTTTTTTCTGAGCTTTGAATTAACAGAAGAAAATTGGCATCTGAGATTGACAAATTCTAAGTGACCCTCACTCAACAGTTGTTTTTTGTAGGAACTGCATTTGTGGCATTCTTTGCTTTAAAGAACAGAAAACTGCAAGGCTTTGCTGACAAGGGTTGAATAGTATTTAGGTTACCATGGAAACTTCGGGAGCAAAACTGAAATAAAGGGAGCGGAGGGCAGCGGCCCTTTGCTGGGTGACAAGGGAGTGATACTCTCTTTGTAGAGGGGAGGAATGTGAAAGGCAGCCTCATCTGTATTCTGGCACATGAACCAACTCAAAGATATCCTATGCATAATTGCAGTCGCCCAAGGCTACTTTAGAGGTAAAGGGATTCTCTGCTTTCCCTCCGCTCCATTTAAAACTTCAACACTTCATCTTGAGTTATTTTTTCCAATAGAGCTCTTCCTGGACAATTAGCAGATAGAGTAACAGCCCTGCACATAAACCTGAAACTTGTCACAGAGTGAAAAACAACTTCTCCAGACATCCAGGATTCAAGCCGCTGAGCGGAATAATGAAGAGTCTCAGTCCCTCCCCGGAGTCTCTCCCCCCATTTAGTCGACAAAAAGTATTTACAGCGCTGAACTTTGCTGAATGCTGCCTGTGCCGCTAATTGGAACATTATCGTGGACTCAGGCCATTGTTAGCTGGATCTGAGTCACTTTCTTCTGAGCCCTATAGAAACTCAGGGCCCTATAGGAGGGATCTGATTGGATGAGAGGCTGCATCACTTGGATTCCACTGTTGGCACACATGCACATCGCTGAAGTGTCAAAACATCTTGCCATGCCAAGACTCCGTGCTTGTTGACATAATTAACATTAGTGTGACAATGATAAAACATTGTTGACTGCAGATGGCAAATTGCTGATTTTGTTCTGAAGATGAACTTCAGTTCATTAGCATAAGAAAGCGTGTTTCAGATAATCATGAGCCCTAATTTCAGTATTTTTAGTTGATTTTATTCTAATATTTCATTATTTTAGTCATTTCAGTCAACCAATTAAAAAAATCTACCTCTATAGAATCTCTCATTGCAAACTATTTTTCTTTAGTTTGTCCTCTTTTTGAGATATATACATCTGAGAGTTTCTGCCTCCACTCAAATATAATAGGAGTGCACTGAATTTTCATTTCTGCTGCTCACGGCACTGTAAAATGCCATTTTAAAAAATTCAATAGAAACATCTCTTTCCAGACACAGTGTCCCAGTTAAGCCCCAGTGACGCCAGTGGCACAGCAAAATTCATCCATCTAAATAAGTGGTGCCAGACGCTTGGTGGCTTGTTGGTAAATGAGTGTTGCTGCTGAGCTAACCGCTAACTGGCTAGCTTGGTGGAACAGAACAGGTTCACAGGGTTCAGTTGAGACCCGGTTGTACCATTAACATCTGTCCTCATGAATGCAGTTCTTACACTGATAGAGGAAGTTTAATCAGAAGAAGCACAGCTAACAAACTTCCTCCATTTTGGATTCTCTGGGTCTTTCTGTTCTGAAACAGGTTTATATGCATGGACTGAAAATGATGTTATGACCATTCACAGAGCAGGGAACACAGGAATACCTGCTATACCTACCTTTCTTCCAACCCTGGAGCATTCGTGCTGTACCAAGATGCTAATCCACACACGTTACGCCACCAATATATTTCCATAAAGCCATTTTGAAGTTAAGAATATGTGGTGATGGCCACCGCCATGTTGGCTGTTTTGCTTTGTCTGTCTCCCGGCTAATCTAAAAATGACAAAGACGTGGATCATCAGATGGGCTGAGTGACTTCTCGGTGCTCAAACAAGCCATTTGTAAAATCTGTCAACAAAAGCAGCCTTAATATCATTTGAACAGGTGTGCTGTATATAAATTCTGGCTCAGTACAGTTGTCATGAATGGGGAAATTAGCTATAGAGATCAAAACACTTTTTGTACCAGGCTGTAAACATGTTTATTTCTGCTGTGAAGTTGGACATTTGAACATGGAGACTTATGGAGGTTGAAATGTTCTGTAACCACCCTAAAAGGGCCGATAGAAAAATTACAGTTTTTAGAACTTCAATGCTGGCTTTGTTTCCCAGCCATGGAAGCTGCCGCTTGCCTTACAGTTACAACTTTCTTTCCTTTTTTAATGGACATGAACATGACATCATCAGATCATTGGTACCCAGCACCAATGAATAAGTCATCTATTTATGGCTCTTGATGATTGGCTAGCCTCGTAGTCAAAAAATATAAATTATAGGCTAAAGTAGCTATTTTTGCTGCACTACATATTTGAGGCTGAATAATGTGACAAGAACCTAATGTTATGGTGGAGAATCCACAGACCTCAGTTGAAACTGTACTGTATGTCTTATTTTGTACTGAAGAAATAGTCTGTATCAAACCAGTGAGGCCTGTGTGGAGCGATAGAGACTCTGTTACTGGAAAGAAATTTGTTATTTGTGTATTTTGTGTTAACCTTTGGTGTGATTTTTCAAAGCCGTGAGCATCATAAATGAATGTATTTCAGTGACGGCTTAAACCCCGAACTGTCTGCGAGACGAGGTAAACTGACCCTTAAAGCACATAAGTAGTTTTAATATATCTGCTCTGAACACAAGGAGCCTGTCAGCTTTCTCTATTCAGCAGACCTTACACATGGAAGGGCAGTGTAGTATTACCTCATCCCTAATCGCATTATTCAAATTACTCCTCCTTCCTCCTCTCTCTGGAACATCAATCAGCGCAGACCGCAGTGCTCCCCTATTTACTGTACACCATCGAGCTTTACTGACGCTACTGCAGAGAGAATACTCATTGTGTTCCTCTTCTGTGCTCCAGCCAAACAGAAGTGAAACTGGATCAAAGTTGTCTCCAGATAACATGCAATAAACCAAAATAAACAGGCTGGCGGTGGAGCCATGTTTGAAGACGGGTCATCTGTGCAAACAACTGAAAAATCACCAATGTGCAAGGCTTTTTATTTTCCGTCATTATTGTAATTCTTCGACTGCATGTGAGGACTGAGGCGAGGCGAAGAAAAAAGTGCAGGTTGAGCTGTGAAGAAAAGAATGGACTTCCTCTGATAAACACAGCTTTGGGGACGGAGCCAAACTGTGAAGAGAAAGCCTGGGCCCAAACAGGAACATCCATCCCGGTGAAAACAGCGCACAGATGCCTCAGATTCCAAATATTTTCACTGTGGCGTATTAAATGGCTGCATTGACGTCAGGGCCACACACACATGCTTATCTCCTCCTGTACCGACAACTGGAAGTGCTCCGTCCTGATGTTGCACTTCAGGACCTCCTCCTCCACCTCCTTCCCATCTCCGCTCTCCTTCCTCCGCTATTTCACTTTCCCCTCTGTCTCAGCTCGTGGTTGACCCACGGGGGGTAAATGGGTGACCCCTCTACTTTCTCTGGACACAATAGCCTTTGATACCCGATGGTGGGAAAGGGAGCAAAAGGGGGCTCATTGCACATTCAGCCGAATTTGGGCAGCACTAGCAGCCCTTAAATGGATGCTGCCATTGATGGTTAAATCAATTCGGGATGGTGACAGCGTAGCAAGGCTGCAGACTGTAACAATTGCAGATTACAACAGTACTACACCCCTCCCCCAACATATACCTCCCCCTCCTCCTCCTCCTCCAAACTCCCCCTCTTTGCACTGCCTTTTTAGATGAAGTGTGGGGACTTCAGAAGGTTTTAGAGGGGTGGGGTTGGAGGGCGAATGGGGGACTTTAGACAGGCGGGGAGGGTTTAGGGTGACAAAAGAGAAAGATCTCCAGTGAAAGAGTAGAGGGCGAGAGGAGAATAGACGCATTGGGCGCAGCTGAACGCACAATGCTGTTTCACTCTTTACTGAAAACCGGGAGAGAGGAAAATAAAAAGACGGCGCAAAACATTACTCAGTGATGAGAGAGAGCTGCTTCACTCAGCTGCTCTCTTTCCTCCACCTCCTCCTCCTTCATTTTCCTTCTCGCTGCTGCACACATGCACTCATGCATGCATACCAGCACACACACACACAAACACGCACACAGAATACCTTTTTTTTTCTGTAGGTGATTTGGCGGGTGGGGCCGGGCGGGGGGGGGGGGTCAGTAAGGTTTAAATCCCAGACAGGGACTTTTAGTGCTGGATGGGTGGTCCTACATTGGTAGTGTGGGTTGTGACACAGCAGGTTTGCATGAATTTTTTTTTTTTTTTTTTTTTTTTTGTATGTGGTGAAGAATTGTCAACAAGGCTGCACGAGAAAAGGCTCAAGACTGCCCTCTTTAGATGCAAACTGGAAAAAACAAATGGGAGCTCTGCACTGCCATCTCAGCTTTCTTCTAGCTTCTACTCTATTGTATGTGGCGCTGGAGAGGAGACGAACGGTGGAGTAAAAATCCACAGGGATGAGATTTACTCGACCTGTCATGTGTTATGTGGAAAGAATTTCTTTGCCAGGTGCAGAAACACACTGTCATGCTACAAAGCAAAGGTGGCTGTGTGTGTGAGTGTGTGTATGAGGGGGTATTGGCTGACAGATGCACTAGAAGCCAGAGGTGGTCCATGGTTGCCATGGCGACTGTGTGGGCTGAAGGAGCTGTGAGCATATTGAGTATGCAGAAAACTGGTCCCCTGAGATCGCAGAGTGGATTTAAGATGGCTGTCAGAACGAGATCTGACCGGGCTTTCATTTGCTGTGATGACAGCATGAGGAGGACACTACAGAAGGATTATAACTTCATTTTATTTGGATTTCAGAGCGCTGTACAGACAGTGGAAAGAGATGTAGCCCAGTTGCCTCTTTAGTAAAAGATCCGTTGATGAATCAAGTTCTGACGTGTCTTCCTTTCATCTACACTCGGCTTTTATTTCACTGCCTTTCAGCAGAAACGTAGCTTAACCCCCCCCAATGAATGCTGCCTTCCCCCAGACCCCTGTTGCCATGGTCACGGTAACTACGTGACAAAGCAAAGGAAGTGGATAATATTCTCTCCAGATGTTGTCTTTTTCCAAACAGGCAGGAAATGAAAAGCAAATATTTCAAATGTGCTGATTTGCAAAATAATAATAAAAAAGAAGTGTGTTTACATACCAAGGAAAAATCAGAGCGCCATGTTTCCTAAAAGGAGCCAGAGAGAGTTTGCAGCTGAGACTTTTTTTCTGAGGATTCATGGCAACTTTGCTGCAATTAAACAACTGCAAAGAATTAGGAATTTTTGCAGTTTTGCAGTTGGTACAGAAACCAGCACATTTATAACAATAAAAAATATGGATGTAGATAGAAATATATGTAGTGGGAAATGTCAAATGTGTCACTGACTGTCAATCAAAACTACAAAATAACAATCTTTTCAAGTTCTCCTAGCAGGGAGAGGTTCATTGACCTCTAGCTACATCTGCATTCTCCATTATAAATATACTTATTTATTTTAGAAATTTAAGACCTGAAATCTAAAATCCCTTGAGAAATGCAGAAATTGGTACAACTAGAAGTCAGTGTCAGATTTACTCTTGTCAGTCTCTCATTCTCTCTTCTTAACTTTCTAGCTCTATCTTTTCACCTCTGTCATATCTATAGAGGCTGCTGAGCCTGCTCGCTGGACCAGCTCTGGTTAGTCTGTCTGCTGTTAGCTGTTAGCTCAGCTAACAAACTGAGCTAACATTAGCTAACAGCGGCTACAGTTTATTTTTTGACATAGCATCAACTAATGATCTAAAATCTGTTATTTTAAGGTAGAAAAGCTGTATTACATTGGAACATCTTTACATTACAGGGTTTCAGATTGTGGACCATGCCATGTGGAAACATCAACATTATTAGCACCTCAATCAATCAATAAAGATAGAATACATATCTACATAGTGCACAGAGGATAAATTGCATCATGGCTGGTGATAGATGACAGTCATTCCTCTGAAAACGTGACGTTCGATTGGGAAAGGAGCACTAGGGTCTTTTCTGATAAATCAGTTCACATTAGACGTTTTTTTTCTTAGCTTGAATTAAAAAGTGGCTAATGGAAACATGGTGTATTCGATCTCTCTGTAATTCAGGATAAGATTCTATCTGCCAGCCTCGAGGACCGTGAAAAGTGAAATTGATTATAATTAAAAATTGATTAATAACGTAATTTCCCAACTGTATTTGATGTCTGGTGCGCACTGGCTGAAGTCATCCCAGACATCTGCTGCTGATCCTCTCAGAAGATCATTATGGCTGTATGCAGGCTTTGCAGAGACAATTCAACATGAAGATGAATGTGCATGCGTTCATTTGACAGCATGAGGAGCTGCTGACAGGAGCTCTGCTGCCACGGAAACAAGGCCATAACCTCTACGTTAGCAAAGGCTGCCTCTGACATTCTGCTTCTTGGCAGCGGTCAGAACCAGAGCTCCACATCAAACAGCCGGGCCTCCCATTCAGTCCATACTGTTATACTTATGAATTCATTAAGCCTTCTTCTCAAAAAGAGTACCACCTACACTCCACTTCACATGTTCCCCAGGACCGTTTCCCTCCAATCAGAGGGTGACTGTGTGCGTTTCTGTCCATGCGTCTTCTTTCAGAGCAGGACTGTGAACAGATGTGGTTGACATGGAGATTTGTGCCAAGTAATATACAGTAGTTGGATCGTTTAGGCTTTGCTGGAGACTGAAAATGCAGGAAGAGTAATTTTTCTTAGCCCTTTGAAAATCTGGATGGTGTGTTCTTTGGTTCTAGGCTTTAGAATGTCATAAATGAGGTCCCTTGTGGGATGAACAAGATAAGTCTGAGAGCACTCCACTTTGAACTTGAGAGAGCTCGAATCGAGCAGAGCTGCACTGTGACAACAGAATGCCGCCTTCTTTGGCGTAGTCACGTCTTTTAATTTGCTTCAAACACTTGAAACCACATGTGAGAAAATATTCCTCATTGAGAAATGCATTTGTAGTGACGCGAGAACTCCTCAGAGCCTGTTTTTATTCAGGCCAAAATTCTTATGCTTTCAAGTTATTGCAATTAGATATTGAAAAGTTTCCCTTCAGTAGATGAACACAACACCAAAACAACTGGTTTTCCCCAACTTTGTTTGCCAGGGCCACCTGGTTCTACATCCCCTGAGTTCCAGTCTGCTGCAAGTGGCCATTTTATAGCACACAAGGATCATGAAAGGAGCCTTTCATCTACAGGGCCTGTCTTGAACATGAAAAAGTTGCATTCACACTTCTGTGCATTGCTAAAACAGCTGTTAAGTTATGCTTTTGAGAAGAGAGCCTCTTTGTATCGTCTCAAAGCTCTCGGACACAAAACCGCACTTCCCTTTTATAGAGGACCTGTGGTAGAAAGAAACGTATTGAGCTGAGTACCATGAATCCTTTTCTTCCTTCTGTTTGTCTGCCCTGTCTGCCTGTTAAGAAGAGCAGAGTACAAGCTTTTAAAATGTAGATTAAATGCTTCGTGTGAACCCTTTCCTGCTTATTATCACTCCAGTACAGATTATAGAATTTGGCAAGTGAATAAAAGTTTAGTTCTCACATTCATCACTTGTCAGTGTGTCTGTTCTATGGGTTAAAGGCGAGATTACTCTCACTCTTGTGGTTTTTCCTCCAGAGTAACTCCATCTTCTCCCTACCTACTGTATCTGTAGTTCCTCCCCGGATTCCATTCCACTTACCAAAGGTATGTCCTGCGGGGCATAGCTAACATCGCCTAAGCTCTTTGAGGTGTATACATTTACTGAGGCATTGTTCATGGATCATGGATCATGGATCATGTTAAGTGCCATGGGCTAAAGTCTGTTTGGCTTCTCTGCCCGGGTGTTCTGTTACATATAACACCATTGCAGTGAAAACGACTGTTTCTTATAGTTCTCATTTGGGCTCTGAGACCTTTCAAATCTATTTTGATCCTTTAGCCAAGAGCACACCACAGCATGCTCAGTGCTAAGGTACTCTAAAGTCTCGGACTTGAGTCCGGGCTTGAAAAATTTTTTTCTGTTGTCTCATACTTGTCTTGGATTTATTGGTATTTGCACTCAGACTTGGCTCTGATTTGGCCATTGGTCTTGCCAAATATACACAGTCATTAATGCATGTTACTTCTTCTGAATTCTTCCCTGGAGTTTCTGTGCTCTCTCGTCCAGCAGATTCTCATGGATCGTGGCTGCTGCTGTGGTCCTGCATGACGTCCACTACATATATTCCCTAAGGACAGAGGGTGTCACTCCCTGTACAGATTGTAAAGCCTCTGAGGATAATGTGTTTTGTGAACTTGGGATACACAAATAAAATTTGATTTGATTTGAATTTGAAATATTCTAGCTAGTCTCGACCCAGTCCAGCAAGTCCAACTCAGTCTTGACTCAGTTTTGACTAGTCCTGGTCCTCAACAATGGTTGTCTTGACTATAGTACTGTCAATACTGGACAATTCTTTTGATCCCTGACTATGATCAATGAAAATGTTTTTGGTTGCTACAAGTAGCATTAAATAGTGGTAGTACTACAACTAACCACTTAATTCCACGTTCACACTGACAATGAACCATTTCATCCCCTGTATTACACAAAAAATAAGCAGATCTAGGTTCCCACTAACAGTTATGTAAAGGCTTACATTCTAAGTATTAAGGCCGCAAAACTGTCCATGATTTAATTAAGCAAAGGAACAGCTTTCCTCTGCATTTGGCAGCACTTGATAGCCCATGGATAGAGCTCATTAGCAAAAGAAATCTCCATGACATTGGAGAAAAATGTGCTTTCATAGGCCCAAGGGCAATGTTCCTTTTGACTGCTCTCACACAGTCAGTTCCTCTGTCCACCCTTTCAGTTCCTCTCTGGTCTCGTCTCAGTAGACAACACTAAGTGGTCATGACAAATATCACATCTACATATCCATAGTTGCTGGTACGGCTTCTTTCATTGTGTGCACTAAAGATGGGCGCTGGACCGTAACATTTGCAGATTGCTCTTTTTCCGGTCATCTCACCTCAAGTCTGGTCCAGCATTAGAGTCAGCACTAAATCCCTGACAATAGTTTATATCTGTAAAAACAAAGAACAAAATGGGTGTTGTGGTAAAATTATATAGTGTAGCCTAAATGCTTACTTGTAACTGTAATCTGGCCTTAAAGTAGATGTGGCCAACATGTTAGCAAACAATTGTCTGCTACACAAAGAACACCGTCCAATACAATACTGTGTGATAAATATAAGTTCAACTTTCTTTTGGCCTCCAGCAGCTCTTGATGCAAATATCTGGCTCTTAGCTTATCTGCTAATTGTTCCGCTATGTTCACTGGCTTGTCCGTCTGCTGTTTGGTGCTGGTGCTGGGCAGGTAGTGTACAGTTGGTTTATTAGAGCTGTTTTGCTGAAAACAGCTGCCTGATGAAGCAGGAAATGGGGTTAATGAGAGCAATGAACCGTAAAAAACAAAATATACTGCAGTGCACTAACCGAGGGGAACTGCATAGCTGGATGATTGGTGATGATTGGTGGATGTCCCCTGTGGGTTCATACTACAAGTTACAAATATTGAGTGCAGATTTAAGATTTCATTAAATCAAACCTATAATACTATACCCATTCCAAAAAGGTTGGGACAGAATGTAGTGATTTTAAAATTCTTTTCTACTTGTATTCAAGTACTACGAAGCGTTATTATTTTCAGTAAATATACATTCATTTTACCCAACTTTCAGTGCTGACCCTGTGAAAAAAGTCATAATGTTTGTGGGAACTGTTGTTTGGACCACCATGGTTTACCTTATTGTAAGTTTAAATGTAGTGGCAGCTGCAGCTGTCCATGATCCAAGTTTAATTGTTTCCTGTAAAAACAGGCAGATAGGGAGGAACTTGTCTTGGATATTGACTGGTGTTAGCCAATAGCCAATAGCATGTGTGCATTACACCTTCACCCCTACTGTACACTGCAGGTAGCACCATGATCTAGTGTCAGCGTCTACCTTCCAGTGAACAAGGTCAGTGCTGGGACCAAACCCACTTCCCAAAACCAGCAATGTCCAGTTTGACAGGGAATAGAGTAGACTGCTGATGTGGCTTTCTTGCCGGGTTGGCTTCTGCCTCAGATGCTGTCAGTTGTGATGAACCCGGCCCACTGATTTTAGCAAGGCTAAAGCTATCTGTCCACCATGAAACAAATATACTGTGTATAAAATCTGATCCATTTTCACCAAAATCACTTAATAAAGAAAATAAAATTGTTCTTTGTACAGTAATCAGTGAGGTCTGGCCAGAGATGCACGTAGCAGCCCTCACATCACTCATAGACTGAATCAGGAACAGGAAGCTCTCCTCTCCAGCAGCGTCATAAGAGAGAAAGTGTTTCATTGGATGTAAAAAGAATACCTGGAAACAACAATATTTTGTTATTGTTGAGCCAGGTACTGATGTATAGGGGAACATATAACTAGACCCTTCATGGGGTCTCAGTTTACAATTTGTTGCCCATTGCCAGGCTAATGAAATGTGTTGTTATCAAGCTTAAGGCATTCCAATGTGTTCAAAGATGATAATAATGAGAAACAGTGTCAACCTCATTAAGGGCATGACTGATGCTGTATTTTTAAAAGAAGCTACAGAGATAAAACTGTTTGGACAAGAACCCAGACTGATGCCTGTTTAGATTGGACTCTGAAATGGCTTCTCAATAAGAAAGGAAATGAGTGTTTACAAGGTGTTCAAGAAGTTTCCCCAAACATGATAGAGAGACAGAGATAGTGAGTGAGCGAACACAGGTCATTGCCTTTCTCCTCCCCCACAGCTGTAGTTGTGGGCTAGGCAGGCTAGTCAGTCCCAGGGCCTCCCTGCTTCCTGACCCGGGGACTCAGGGAACTCCAGGCTGCCTGAGTGGAAAGAAAGCACTCACCCACTGTGAAATATCTGCAAAGTATTAGTTTTGCCCAGCCACAATAGCAGAGGCCCGCGCACAATGCTGAGAAGTTCTGCACAGCAGCACGAGATGACACATCCGGTACGGGCCAAAAGAACACATCATCCCATTGTACCCTATCATTGTGTGGCTGTGGGGGGGTGCTCTCAGGGGAAGAGGGGCAATGTGTCCCCTTTGTCTTTATTTCTAACTGTCTTAATCCTTGGTCTTTTCACAGGGAGGCTGCGGTCCAGGCTGAGCCTGTGGAGCAATGAAAAGAACTTTGACGGTTAACAGGCAAGAAAGTCCCACACTCCCACACTCTAGTGAGCCCCTGTCATGACTTCTACTTTGACTTATTTTTCTTTTGAACCTGAGCCAGCCTGAACTGCCATTTCATCTTATCATCCCCTCTTCCTGAGCTATATTGTACTGCAGATTATTTACAGTAATAAAACAGCTATTTTCCTGGCACTGTGACAGTTTGGCCTCGGGTCAGGTGGAGATCCTGCTAAAACAAGCTCTATCACTTAGATAGGACACTGTTTGAATACATAATGCGTTGCTAACAGTCACTGTGCAGTTGAACTTACATAGCAGATATTGATCTGCAAATCAGAGCCAAAAGACGAGAGGAAATATCTTCCTCATTGTTATCACATGAGAGTACTCACATACAGTCTGAGACTTCAGGCCAGTCCATCAGGTACGTGTCAAGTAAAAAACATGTGACGTTCTAACATTGTGCTATAGCTCTATACAGCAATGGGTTCACACGCTATACCTTGCGTGTCCCTGCATGTGCATTGTGTGGAATGTTTAATCCTCTCGAAATGTGTGTACATGTGGTAAAGTCCTTAGTGTAACTGGAACATTAACAGGAAGTAAATTATAAACTTCTCTTCCTGACAACATGGTACCAGCCGCCTGCAAAAATCCAACTCCACAAACTTGAACAAACAACTAAAAAGTTAAACAAGCGCAGACGGCGCTGTGCACTGCCCCGGGTTTGTTTTAGGCGATATCCTGGCAAGAAGGAAAATACACAGTTGCTCAGTGTGGACGATGTCATGTAAGATACACACATCATGTAATGAAAATGCTGCCTGATTCGTTTGACACACAGAATGCCTAACTGTTGACTGATAACTGTCATCATGTTTAACTGCAATGTGTTACATATTTTTTAAAAAATGAATGATGAATGAATTATGGAATTATATTCCCATTTGACCATTATTCGCTCTTCATGTTGTTTTCTCCTTGCAGAGAAGAGGGCAGGGTTTATCCTTCTGGGAACATGAATGTGCTCAGTAAATTTCATGGCGGTCTGTCCTTTAGGATTATGAAATATCTGTTGTCTTGTGAGGTATTACCAAAAAGCCTATGGAAAGTCCTATGCTAAAGTCCTTGCTATCAAGATGTAAATTTCAATTTAATTTCTAACTATTTTGTTATAAAAATGTTGTGCTCAAGAAGGAAATTTGCCTTCCTTTATGTTGGAGCTAGAGTAAACATCAGGGGGTGGTCAACAACAACCTAAAGAACTACCCTCAGGGGATCATGACTATGCATAGCAGACCTTCTGGAAAATATTCCTTTAAGAGAGCATGTGATAGAAATTTCTTTAATTTTTCAGGTTCTCCACAGGAAAGAAAAGGTTTAAGATTAGCAAAATTCTAATGTTGCCAGTAGTTGGTATAACTTGCACTCCACTCTATGGATAAATAGACTGACTGACAGCCAAATAACTGTATAATTGTTAGGGTGGGGTCCCTAAATGGGAAAAAATGTTGAAATATGTCTCTGTAAAACTACAGGAGTTTTATCAGTTTCATTATAGTTCCCTAAAAGGGGCTGATAAGAACTGCTTCAAACAGACATTTGCTGTGGCCAAGTCTTTAGCACTTGCTAGCCTATCAGCATTTAGCCACACTACTTGGCACTGCACTCTGTCCTGCACTCTGAGCTGTGCGGTCACAGGGTCAGAACCCTGTGCTGCTCCAGTAGTTCCCCCTCGCCACCCTGAGCGGGAGCTGAGCCAAGGCAGCTTAAACAGCCGGGACTCCAGCCATACACTGTGGCCAGCTGGGTGAAGCAGGAAGCTCATTTCTCGCCTGTTTTGAATCAAATCCAAGACGGGCAAGGTTCTCCTATTCTCTGATGAGTATTCAGTTCGAAGTTATTGTAGTGACACAGATGAATGTTGTTGTCGTTCATGCACCTGTATAAGCAATGACCGTGTAACCAGAGACTGGAAAGAAAGCTCTAGAAAAACAGAGAATGAGCTCATCAGCACGTCCTCATAATGAATCAGATATTGAGTGAATCAGTGGTGTGATCGGTCTCAGTAATTACCTCCATGACTTTTATTCTTGTTTGACTTAGTTCAGTCTCAATAAGTAGTAACTGAATAAATTAATCTAAGATACTGGAGATAGAACAGGACGGCTGGACTACTTTCAGAAGGACAAATCCAATGAAGTTTAAGTGGCAAACTTGCATGATAACTGCATATATAACATATTTGATGTGTAGTAGTAGTAAAACATTGGACATTTCCAATGGAAAGCCACATCAACAGCATACCAGAGTAGATTAGGTTTTTTATCCCTGTATACACAAATCACTTGCAAAACCAAGTGTAGACAGTCTGTCTTTGAGAATCCAATCAACTGCCTGCAGTCTGAACAAAGCCTCAGTATAGGTTTAACTGTCTGGTGGAACAATCTGGTGCAAACCCTTTAGTCAGTACCCTGTAACTTGTACCGTAAATGAGAATGTATCCTAGGAAGCCAACGTGTCCAGCTTCAGCCTCCCACCTTCAGAGGCAGAGGTCTCCTCAGGTGGTCTGTGACTGACAGCTACCTGCTGGCTCTGGCTAGACTCCACAACCATCCAGACCACACCAGCAATAATAAAATGAGGGATATTGATCCTCTCCTATGTTTTCCTTCCACTGAGAGGATCTTCAAGCACAGGCCTCGCAGCTGTCACAACACAGCACATTCAGGAGAGAGTTCAGACTGAGGTAAATGGACAGACTGATGTTGAGGTGTCCTCTCTGGAGACAGCATCTGATGTTTATTCAAATGCTTTATACAACCTATGTTAACATTGTCCTGAAAGGCAAACTCTTGTGTCCATGCACATCATTTCTGCGCTCTCTCAGAAACAAATGATGAATTAGCACACAGTTGTTACAGTTCTGCAAAACCTTGAATGACCACTCAATGTTTTCACCCTTTACAATGGTCAGATTGTTGGATTAGACAGTCATAGAGTCATGACAAAGTCAATAGAGATGGCAGACTACATGTAGACCCAACCAATCATTAGACTGGGAAGGAGGTTCTGTGACCATCTTCAATGTTCCACCTGACAGCACCACCTGACGTCAGTCCTCTTCTATTTTGCCATGTGCATTGTTGGGTCAGCATCACTGAACATATCGCAGAAGTTAGCGAACTTGGTGAGATAGATGCTAAATTTGACTCCAACCCCAGATGCTGAATCAGTTGTTCATTACTACATGCAACATGAAAATTAGCAAGTGGGTCAGACTCAGATCTTTTGTAAATTCAGGCTACTATTGTGCTGATGTCAGGTGGTCTTATCACAGCGTTTAGGGGCGGGTGGCTGTTAAAAGTGTCTCATTTTGATTAGCATTCTTTCTCCAACCCACAGTGATTTCTAGTCCTGAGATCAAAAGTCCACATCAGTAAGAAACTGCCTTTATATAAATTTATGCAACTGATTTTAGGCTTAAATAACCAGCAATGAAAATTAGTCACAAAATGTCAGGTATGTATGACATCTGTCTTCAGCCATTTCGTAGCAGCACAGCTCTCTTTCGACATTATTACACACTTTCACTCACCTTTTTTTGCTGTATTCTATTTGATTTGGCTGCAAACGTTTTCCCAGTCAGTCTGTTATGATCATACATTTTTCCCATCACCATCTCACACTGGCTGAGTTCCTACAGCCGCGGGGTGCAGCGAGCTCCTGGCTTTAGCGCTGATGGTTGCACAGAGCTGTTGTCACCAGGAAGATGAATCGGGCGCAGAGAAAGAGAAATATGCAGCCATCAAGGCCATCAAACAAAACGGCAAATTGGAATACATGATGGTAACACAGACTGCCCTTTTGTCTTTGCATCAAGATTTTGTGACAGATGAGAAAAAAGATATTTTAAAACGGTTGTTAATGAATAAATTTTGGCACTACATCAAACCATGACCCATGATCTTTTCATAACCTCAGCACTGTAGTTTTAGTTCCCTAAACTTAGGGGCCGTAACAATAACCAGGCCGTAGCCATAGAGGTGGTGGATCAGAAAACAACAATGTCAACATCATTGTCCCTCAAAATGACCCATGTTGACTGCAACACAAGCAGTGAGCAGTAGCAAAGTCAGAAGCATCAGAATGTCTTGACTGGCCATGAAACTCAAAACACAGCACACTGTTTTGAGATGAACCTTTGTCTGGTGGCCTGTTGTCTTCCTGTTGTGCATGCTGAAGACACTGCAACATGGAACAGTTGAAGTTGTCAATATCAGCTAAGCGGTAAGCGCAAACTGCCCACTGACCGGCCAGTATGAGTAAACCTCGAAATTTGAACTAGCAAGATAACATCAAGGATAGCTAAAGTCTATGAATATGTCAAAATGATTAGATCGTATATAAAATAGTTCACAGTGTGGATGATATAGGCCTCTATACTCCTACACCTACCTACGTCAAGCAGTGTACTGTCTGCCAATAAGCTGCTTGTTGAACTGTATGTGGATTGAAGTTGGCAGGAAGGATTACAGAGAAGTGATAAATTGTCATCTCAACAGTTTCAGTTGTCTCCAAACAGTTCAGTACGCGTCCAGGAAGGAGAGAGTAATTGCTCTCTGGCGATTCTAGTTTCAGACCTCTGGACTTCACACAGCCGGGAAGCGTCTCTCCCGGGAGTACGCGACTCATACAGTCGGCTACAGCTGGAAGTTGACGGAGACCACTTCTCACTTTCTAACATATGACTTGGCCAGAAAAGAGAGATGTGAAACTGCTTTGCTTCTCGTCAACACTTTTGGCACAGTGCTGCAACAAAGTACAGACACTTTTCCTTCTGTTGCATTGTGGGGATATGTGGTCAGAGTGAAATGTGTTATCAGTGTAGATGGATACAGCTCCTCCTGACTTCTCTTTTTACTGCTTAACCCAGCACACATTCCCAGAAAACACAGTTTTGTAACTCCTATAGCTTTATCATCAGCAGCACCATCATCGTCACCACTCACTTTACATTATAGCAGTGTGTTAGTGATGGAGACCAGCTGTTTTCTTGTATTAATCATTAGACAGGCGAGCCCACATGATTAATGGATACATTTTTTATCAACAAAGGACATGAACCTGGGGAGTTTTGGAAAATTTTGAGGAGACACTGAAACATCCAGTGGGATTTCCCAAGGCCAGCCTTGAGGACAGTATGCAGTGAAGTATCATGCATGTGGAGGCTTTTTTTTTTCTTTTTTCGCCACCTCCAGTGTGATGTATCGTAAAACATATATTTTCCCTCCCTTCCCTCTCCAGCTGTGAAAATATTTTCTCTGTCAAACATCTGTTGGAGGAATGTAGGGACAGAGCCGGCCCGCTTCCTGTCAGTAAAGCTGCCGAGTGGTACTCCCACCCCAACCCACCCCCATCCCAGCAACCCAGCCCCCTTCCCTCTGATGGTTGCTTCCCACAATGGGTTCCCAAACCTTCCACATACATACCCACATATAGTTTTATGTGGGTCCAAGACTGTACGATCTGAACCAGTATGACCACAGTGTGCCTGACTCAGATGGGGAATATGCACTCTTCATCTTTTCACTAATCTGCGGAGGCAGTCAACTGTCCTATCTAACACGGTCACTGCAGGGACAACCACCCAATCTCTTGTTACCATGTTAAGCATGCTACAATACTGCAAACAATAACTGGCTTTAATTTAACAGTCATTTTTACATTGTGATTGACAGTGTGAAAATATTAGACAAAACATTCAGTGATGTTAAAGTTATTAGCTTTATTTCGATAGAGACATCTGAAGAGTGACAGGAGTGTGGAGAGAGAGAGAGGGAATGACATGTGGGAAAGAGCCAAAGGTCAGATTTGAACCCTGGGCTTCTGCAGCGAGGACTGAGGCTTGGCACATGGGGCGGCTGCTCTGCCAACTGAGACACCGCCCCAATGTTAGCATTTATTAAAAGACAGACATGAATTTGTTGTATAACCAGAAAAAACAGCTCTAAATGTGTCTTGTGTAATGTAGTTCCCCTTTCCCCGAAGTTAAAAAAATCAATAAGGTTAATTTAAGGTTAGGCTCACATGACTAAAACATAAGTTAGGGGTTAACAGAAAATGCTGCTGCTGTACTTCTGGTTTAAAGACAGAGTTAAATCAGCTAATAATACAGCAGGGGACCCTGAACTGTCATGAATTTCTGTAAACCTCTAAAAACTGTACTACCATAATATTTTGTCACAATATTGTGTTGGTGGGTTCCACTCACTGGGAGGTACATTACAGGCATTTACTGTAAAACGGTTGTGTGTTTTTATATGAAGTATTAGCTGGTGTTTTTAAAAGGTAATTGCTCGTGTCATTGAAGCTTTAACTTAAAGGCAGTTTTGTCTCAATTGAGCTCATATTTCCACCCTGGTTAAGCACAAACAACTTTAATTGAAAGTGACTTCTTTTGGAGAAAATGGGTCAACGTGCCCACCCACAACCTGTTGACTGTGCCATGCAAGCAGCTGTTGATAATTAAAGACAATATGTTCAGGAATTCAAGTGCATTCTCTTTAAGGCTCTGTAAGTAAAGCTGTCTGCATGAGAGCAGCTTAAAAAGAAGTACCGGTATGTAAAGTAATATCACGATTATACATATAACCAAAGAGGTAGAGTAAATATACATATAAATATAGATGTCATCTAAATAATCATGTTATGAGAATATATAGATAAACAAGTCAAACTAAGAGTCTAACCAGAGTCTAAGAAAACTAAGGCATTGTTAAGATGCAGTTGTCCTTGGAAATGGTAATAAATGGTAACCATCTTTATTTAGCATCTTTGCTTAGCAGTAAACATGAACTACAGCTAAGGCTGATGAGATGGCAGTTTTGCAGGTATTTGGTTGTAAACTTTGAATGAAAAGTTATGGAATGATAAATATTACAATTTCTCTTTGAGGGGAACATAATATCTATAGTCAGACATCACAGTGTCTGTAGGCAGTAGTATTAACCAGTCAATCAAAACTGCTTGAGGGGCTTTGGTTGCAACAGTCTGTGTGGAGAGTAAAAGAGGCAGACTGCACTGGCTCAGATGTAATCTCGGAACTAAACAGCTATCATCAGATGATGATTTAGCTACATTCAGAGATATTGAGACATTTGTCCGTAGCAGAAATGTGTTTTTGTCATCAGTCTAAGTTTGAGGATCACTTAAGTCAAAGTCAAGTCAAAGTGGTCGACCAACTGACACAGACCGTAATGATAAACAGTAAATGGACTGTGCTAATATAGCGCCTGTCTCTCTCTGTCTCACTCTTCTGACCACTCAAAGCACTTTTACACTTCATATCTCAATTACCCAATTTGGAGTTCAGTATCTGGCTTTCGACATGCAGACTGTGGGAGACGGGGATCGAACTACAGATTAGTGAATGACCCGCTCTGAGCCACATCCGGCACTAACATTACCATCCTAAGGGCCATAAAGCCTGCATTCTGACTCTGGTGACACCTTGTGATAAAACAAAAGCATACACTCTTAGAGGAGTAAAACAATAATCTAAAACATCTACAATCATAGAACAGGATTCCACATCGGGGCTTTAACCTTTTCTAGCCAGAAGCATTTTAGTTGTGGCTCTGCTAATAATAATTCTTGACAGAAACACAGAATCCCTTTCAGATTTGCATGAGCTGCTTTCCCTGCAGGCATAAACAAAACATCACATTATCACATCTGTGAGCTCAGATAAACAGCTTTTTGTCATGTGCCCGGGCCCATAACATGATGGACAATATTTTGTCATTTTCTCTCAGCGTGGAGTTGAATTGAAGCTTGACGGCTTGTTGATGTGCAGTCTACATGCACCGCTGTGATAACCCTGGAGTCATGAAGCGAAGACAGTTCGTGTCAGTCAGTGACGTTTCCACACTGACAGCACATGGCACTTTTATCACAGCAGGTCAGTCGCTGTCCTTTGACTATCTACACACATGATCAGTCTGCTTATTCTCTCGGGCTTTGCTTCCATAAATATCACTATAGGCATAAACACAGTAGTTTATACAGAGTGTAAACATTTGCATGATGTCAGCATCAGATCATTCTGAGTGACATAGAATGGAAACCAAAGTTTCCAAAGCAACAAAGTTTTATAGAATATGCATAAATAATTGTATAAAGGTAGATTGTAGATTATGTGATTTAGGCTATGATTGAACTGAAGTATATTATATATAAGTTACCATTAATTATTAAGTTAAAGTTCCCTGAATGGGGCATTTTATTTTTAATGTGTAAAATGTTTTGCTAACTGCTAGTATCATTTTATGTTTTTACATGGGCAGATAAATTTCCTCCAAAGGGATTATTAAAGTACTTTTATTAATTGTACATCTACATGACTTGAAGCTGCATGTTTTTATATTAATTATACACCAGATAACCATGCGACAAACCAACAAAGATTTAAGACCTAACTCTGCAGTTCCCCTCAGCTCTAGAACTGTCTTTTAGCACTTGTTTTGGTTTGCAGTCACTGCTTTCATCCAGTTTGTAGCTGCAGCAGGCAATCTGGCCATCTTTGCTATCGTTAGTAATAATGTTGTGCTTATGATTGCTGATCTGGGAACACAACACCGTCGCTTAAAGAGTAAAATGATCACACTGTTTTGTGTGTATTTTATTTATTGTGCATAAACCTTATGATTGAGACCAAGCTCTTTAAAGAGTTTAGCTACAATATCCAAATATTCCATACAAGGTCCAGGATTTAATCAGAGGTCATCCACTCAGAGCTGCCGCCTCTGTTATCTGAGTGACCTCCAAGGTCAGGCTGGCCCGGAAGCAGATGGGCAGGGGTCTGAGATATCGCTACATGCTGCGGTCAGTTGTGGTTGGCCACGTTCCTGTGTGGCTGGACGATGACAAAGAGTGTTATCAGAGCAAAGTGCGAGGAGCCTGCTGTTTGGCTTTGGCTGTGCCGGGGCCTGACAGGAGCAGCTGGGCCGCTGCACAGGGTTCCCATTATTCATGTGGGGTCCTGGCATTAGCGCTCCTGCACACTGCTGCGCCGGGGGTGCTGCACCAACTGCCACTTACTGTACAATCAAGTCTGTGGAAGGACACGGCGAAGGAGAGGGCAGGGGGTGGATGGGAGGGCTTTCCTGCCAAGAATCCTGAAAGACGGCCATGATACTGTACTGTGAAAGTAAACATGCTGAACACAGCATTTACACTCACCTTAAAACAGTTATCACTGGCTTGTGGAGGCAGCAAAGCAAGCTATAATCTACAACACTGACATATTATAACCTTACAAAATGGATGAGGTGTGTTAGGAAAAAGTCCCCCGATTTGCACATCCAGCAAAACATTAGCATTTAGAGTTGGAATATTCACTCTCATTTCATATCTATGATATATATATATTTTTTTCATTTGTTTCCTCTTTAAATCTAAAAATGTCTCTGCTGACAAAGCGTCTCCGAGTTTACAATCTGATGTGAGGGAGATCCTGACCCTCGTGCCGAGTGGAAAGAGACAAAGACATTGTGAGTTCACATCACATCACACCACATATCTGCCATCAGTGTTTTCTGGGGGTCAGTTCGCCAAAGAGTCATTATGGAGGACTGAGCAGGTCATGCTGACTTCATCACATAATTTCAAAGATCTTTTGACATAAATTCTCAAAGACACTACCTACTAGCACATTACTGGTTTTTGTTATAACAATATGGGTCGCTGACATCACGCAATCTCCCTCAGCAAACAGAGGGACCTTTACTGGGCTCTCACTCCCCAGACGGAGGCTGTTTTCTGGGGGGACAGTTCAC
This sequence comes from Nibea coibor, assembly GCA_023373845.1. Classification (NCBI taxonomy): domain Eukaryota; kingdom Metazoa; phylum Chordata; class Actinopteri; family Sciaenidae; genus Nibea; species Nibea coibor. The sequence continues at coordinate 2,653,811 of CM041730.1, forward strand.
CGAAAAATCGGCAGGGAGACTGACCAGGTCACAGCTTGAGTGCTCTGTTTTTTCTTCCTGATGTTTTGAATTAAACTTACACTGAAGCCATATATTTGCTATGAAGTCCAAGAGGCTGTGTTTTTTTAAAATAAAAATTGTCAATTTCTTTCTGTTTTTTAAAAATAAAGATTTGATGATTGAGGAAAATGCTCATTTGCTCATTCTCAGTATACTGCAGCAACATGCTAGAATTCTACTGATGTCTAGCGGTTTGAATAAAACATTAAGACATTAACAGTGCAGCTTTAAGGTTTAAATCATCAGTAGGTTGTTGGCTGTGTTCGTTTTTTCACAGCATAATGAAAATAGCCTCCTCTAATAACCACTAACAGTTTCCTACTGTACTTTTGTCACGTTCCTGTAAAGCTGAGCCTGGTGTGTGTTTTTATGTGATCGTAATGACTGTGATTCCAAGCATTTTTAAAATAGACCACATCTCTTTATTGTCTCTGTTACACAACAGTGCAACTTACAAAGCCCGGGCCCAGCTGCACCATCATCTGTTCCACAGGGACTCGGACTGATTACAGTTGTTGCCTCCTACTCTTCCTGTCTGTGAAGCACCAGCACTTGTTGGGCTCAATTCATGGAGCAGCTTGTCCTCCCTTTGCCTCCCCCCTGGTGGGGTGATTAGCGTTTAGATGTGGACAGTGAGGATATGGTATTAAATCTGGGCTAATCACCACTGCCCTTCTCTTCTGCACCTCAGCTCGGGATAATAACCTCAGACTTCCTGCCAGGAGTCATACGAGGATCCAGTATGTCTGAGCACACTTCTAAAATAATCTTATTATGGGGCCACTGAGCGTATTAATTGAAGGAGCAGGAGTCCTTCATACTCAAGTGCAGCATGATGGTGAATGTCCATGTTTGATGCCAAAGTAACTCAGACACGGTGTTGATGGATTCAGGTATTGTGGAAGCTGCAGCAGCAGAAGCAGAGTGAGATTTATACATACAGTATGTCAAGAAAAGCTAAATCTGGGTCTGAGTATGTGTCTCGTAGATGTTGTAGCAGCAAATGATGAGTAAACCACTCAAGAGCAGTGTTTCTACACAGGAAAGAAAACATTATTTCAAGCTCAAAGCAGTTTGATGTTTTGATAAATCACTCATTTTACTGTTGAGAGATTAAATGTTACCTTTGGACAGAGCCAGGCTGGCTGTTTCCTCCAGTTTCCAGTCAGTAGGTTCATATTTAGAAAGATAAGAGAAGAGAGTTGTATCTAACTCATGGAAAGAAAGTGAATAAGCATATTTTGCATGACAAATTGTCTTTGCACATTAAATACCTCTAAAATAAGGATTTAGGTCAGCTGCTCCCACAGTGAGCCGTAACTGTTTACAGTGTAGCTGCAGGTGGTGGTGTTCTCTAACGAAGGATACCCTCTTTTGGAGCGACTCTTCAGTTCCTTATTATGAGTCACGCCATAAAACAAGGTTAATGTTTGTTCAGCGACCAAGGGATTATAACCAGAAACAGCTGTGCGTGTTGATTATGCCCTAGTCGATAGAAAACTGCAGTGGCCTCTGGTCAGCCCATTCAACAGCTGCTGCACTGTACTGTAGTTCTTCAGAGGGAGTGAACGACTGAGAAGATTGACAAGGACGTTCAGTATTTTGGAGGAATTATGCCATTTGGAATTACTAGCCAGCCTGTGTTGTGTCTTAAATCTCTTGCTCTTCAAGGTTACATGATCAAAGCTGGCGTTTGGCTCAATATTGCACAGTCCTGTTAGTCAGACTTTTTCCAACTCCATGTTTTAACTTGAAAATGTGCTTTAAGTATCCGATGTGTTGTATTTAATCACTCAAATGTCCACCCAGACCAGACTTTATTACACATTGACCTTGCCTGACAAAGAGATTTTACATGACTAGGAGTTAAAGGTGTATGGATTTTCCATTTGGAATTGGAGCAGATGGAAAAACGTGTCCCATCTCTGGTGAATTACAGGGTCGTATAATTCATGCAGCTCTTGTACAAAACCAACGTTACACAAACCTGGGAAGCAAAAGGCGAATCGACCCATCACAGCAAGCTGAAGGGAACTGGCCTCATTTAAAAAAATACTTAATTGAATGATGGTTCCATAAATCGCTGTTTTGTGGACATTCTGTAATAATGTCAACACTGAACCAACATATTTTACAGCCTGCTTCCTCTGGAGAAAAGACAAAACAAACTGACCTGCCCGACTGGCACAAAGAAAGAGTTGAAAAGTCACTTTTCATTGGTCTAGAAATCAAAGCTGATGCAAGGATTTGCGTTTATAAAACCTGATATACAAAATAACATGGACAGGAGAGTTGCTTTGTTTATGCTACAGTGGTTGACGGCATAAGACGCATTTACACATGTAGATTAGAAAAGTAGTAGTAGTAGTAGTCCTCCATTAACCCAGTGACATCTTCCACTAAAGGATCTTAAAATTAAATAAATTTTCACAGTCTGGATCAACCCGTGAGCTATGATGAGACCCTGGATGCCTCAATGCAAACATGTACCCAGCATAAGAACTTTTTTTTAGAAAAAAGGCCACAGGTCGGATTTGAACCCTGGACCGCCACGGCAAGGACCGAGCCTTTCTACATGGGGCGGATGCTCTACAATGAGCTAATCAACAGCCCAGGCTCAGAACTTTTATAATGTTCTTTAAGTGTACTTTTCACATGAAGCAGGACTAGATGTTACATGGACATCACAATCAGAATGTGTAAAACACTATTAGTTATCCGACCCAATATCCTCGTCCTCTTACACCTTCAGCCATCCTTGAGTTATTGTTTTTTTTTACTTAAGGCCTTCTAGGTTTGTAGGTTATGTAACTGTATGAGCTCTGAGCACAAAATTCACTTCTGGACCATTTGTCTCTACAGAATAATTGACTCCATTGTGAATTCTGCCTCCTGACGATGCCTTTGGAAGCCCTTCATGGAGGTTTCAGCTGCAAAACCTGGCAGAAAATCTGGTCAGTGCACGCCGCTATGACTCCCATAATGACTCAGGCAGCCTTGTATCCCTAGGCAATCGACCACCCTAACAGGCTTGCAGTTAAAGAACTTTATTCATGCTCTTTCACCAGCCTAAACAAGTCCTTTAGTTACCTAATTCTAACGCCTCAGTTCTACCAGACACAGTGTCACACTGTGACGTGGTGGTTGTGATGGTGTTTTGGTTCATTCTCCATGTGGTTTCATGCCCCAACAGTGGTAACAGTGGAGCGTTTGCCAGCCAGAATTTGGAAATTTTTCCTTAGTTTGTTGGTATTTTACTTTTGTCTGTTTTATATGATCAGGAATCTGCACAGGGTGCAGAGAGCTGCTTCTGAAACATGCTGTAGTGTTTCTGGTGGAAACACAAGCACTGTCTTGAATTCTCTAGCTCTTGTGGCCACGGTGTCCGGAGCACGTCACAGCTGTGCCCATTGACATTTAGGTGATCCTAATCAAACGATTTACAGTAATTGCTCCATCCTAACCTTAACCAAATGTTCTCTACAATCAGTGCTCTTCCCTGCAGTGCAGTTGGCACAGTAATGGTCTTAGAATTCATGTGACATTTGCAGTTGCTTGTTGGTGTGAAAACAGGAAAAGATCCTGCTACTAATGAGGCATTAACAACAGGAGTCAATATTTGCTCCATCTTGGCACCCATGGGCTATCACCTGAATGAATTGGCCTGTGGGGGCAATAACTAATGTTTTGGTGCTTCTGGTGTAGCCAGTTGATATCTGGTGCCAAAGTCTCTCGCCTACAGATGTGAATAAGTGCACAGATACTATATAGTAACAGCTCTTTTAGTTTTGAGTTTTGTTTAAGCATGAAAGTATTAGGCCGTATACCTTCTCACATTAACAAGAGCTGGCAGTCGTGGCCTCTGTAATGAATATACCATGGCAAAAAGTCACAACTGCAGAAGTGGAGGGAACGCCTCGATCCCTGAGAGAAAAAACAAATCATTTCTCACACTTTGAAAAACAAGCTCGGCAGATAGAATAACCTGGAAACGTTCCAGACGGGTTCAAACCAAAACAGAGAGGGAGGTTCAGTGCATGGCACATAAGGCTGCGTATTAGAGGACCCGATTCACTGTTATCGCTCCGTCTTTTCAGGGTAACACTGTGCTACTCGGGCATTTGTTGCAGCCAATATCGTATTATGGTCCTGCTGCAGAGGCTCCAAGTCTGCAGTGTTTGCACGGCTTTGAATTTTGTTCCTCTGAAACTCAGCGGTTTGTGTGCTACAGGTTTGAAAAATGTGGTGGAGGTTGGAGTGTGGGTAGTATTTGACAGCAGTTGTGTGTCTATGATCAACGTGCCTGATTCGCACCCATGACCTCTGCAGTCGGAGTGCAGGGATCGCTCCGGGGAAAAGATTAAATCTCCTCTCGCATGTCGGACGCAGGAAGCACAAATGTACACAGTCGTCAGTTTGTTATGGGCGTGAGCGGCGAGCGATTACAGAGACAATGCTTTTTGCTGATGTTTGTTGTTTTTTGCACCCGCAGTCCTCAACACATCTGGCTGAACGTGGCCCATGCTTAAAATTAGAATATTTTATTATCACAGTCGATATTTCATAGCACTCACTTTTAAGGCAACCTTGACCTCTCCCCGCTCTCCTTGCAAAGTATTAGAATACAGATTAGGCCGGAGAAGTGACGTTGAGGGATGTATTTGTCATTACATGTCAGAGTCGGGCATCCAAGGGAGTTCAACACTGCAGGAAATATCCACCTCCATCACCACTGGGAGCTCTCTGAGTGGATTCTCCAATAAAAGACTTCAGACTCACCACTGGATAAAATCGCTTCTGTCGATGTTTGAGATGAAAATTTTCTTCAGTGTGGGCTCTGTGACCAGGAGCGGCTTGATTTACAACTCAGGGAGTGTGGAGAGTGACAGGCATGATGGTAAACATCCAAGATTTATTGAAAAATTACAGCTCCATCGCGTGAGGATACCCCCGCCCAACCAAACCCACTTACACAGCCAATGACTTCTATCTGCATTCAATCAATAACTCCTTTGACACACAGTACAGGATATGCACAGGTGTCTAGAATCCACAATGCTTTTAATACTCTTTAAGGTTGTACTGTAATTAGACCTTGACAGCACGCAAGATCTATTGTACAACCTTTACTGAGTTCTAATAGATCCAGAATACACATGGAAGGCTCTAAAATCTACCAAAAATATCACAGTTGTCCAAGGCTGTTCATTTGCATTTAAAGTCTGATGAGCTGGGTTCTACTTGAGGCTTCTGCCTGTTAAAATTATGTTTTTCCTTGCTACTGTCACCAGGTGTTTGCTTATGGTGGGAACTGTCGGGTCTCTAAATAATATGGTCTGGTCCTGCTTTGTATGGAAAGAGTCATGAGATAACTTCTGTTATGATTTGGTGCTACATAAATAAAAGTGAATTAAAGGCCTGGTTTAATTCACTCACAGATAGACCACTTCATTAGCCATATTAATATGATTATTCTGAGAGAATCTGACACATTTGCAGTTTGAACACTTCTAATGTAACAATGTTTTAAATTGTCCAGAATATGCCTCTGTGGATAAACCCCAGATCTTTACAAGATCACAAAATGGAAATAGTCATCTGTAACAACTCAAGGAATATAATTTTTTTTAATTATAATTTTTAACTATAACTATTATTAACTAACTATAATATACTAATATGCATTGTCTTTATATTAAGTCTACACATTTGTTTTTCTTGTCCATGATGCAAAATTTATGTTAGTACTTGTTAATTAACACATCTTATTAGAGCCCCCAAATCTAATCCAAATGAATAGAACTGAACTGATTTTCGTTTGACTTGAATTGTTTTTTCTCAAATTGTCCAAAATATCCAGGTAAATGTAGGTAAAAGGTAAATGTAATGCAGCTCTCACACTGGCTCTAAGATGTACCTTCATGGTGATTATGGATAAAAAATGAAGCTTTACAGGACCTAGAATAAACGTCAAGGACGGGTCTTGGAGGGTCTTTACATTTCTTTTGTTTTTCTCAGTTTGTGAAATACTCCACAGACTCCATGGTCCAGAGTAGACCTCAGCAGTTCTCTGCAGTGCACATGGACGTGTAGAGGTGTGCTTGTTTAGCACTTTGCAGCCTGCACAGACAGCACAGTCTGCTACAGATAAGGTTATCCACTCTCTGATGCTTTAACAAAAAGCCAGCACCTCAGGGGAGAGAGGACATCTCAAAGAATATGCGATACATAATTCATAGCTTGAATACACTCGGCTGACTCGGCCTCCCTGTGACTGAACGCAGCAGGTTTTCTTCTTCATCTCTCATTTCTATGGAAAGCAGTAACATGACAAGTTTCCAAGAGGAAATAAAATGCTTCTGTATTGACCAGCGCAGGCCATAATTGCTGTATAGCTGCAGCCATAACACTCAATAACTGAGCCATGCCAGATCTGCTGATTTATGGTCTGTCTGCTCTGCCACACAGTTTTTTTCTTGTCAGTTTTTTACTCAGTATTTCAGGGGGAGGCTGGCAGGGGTCCCGTCCTGCAGCAACCAGGAAACAAAAGAGGAAAGGGAGCCTCCTTCCTCCTCGCCGGGAGGCCCTGGGAGAGACACTGCAGCTGGTTCCTCCGCCTCAATCTGAGACCAACGCTGCCCTCTAGAGTGTCTGCTTGTGTAACTGCAGCTTCAGAGGAGGGGTGGCAGACAACGAGCCTGGTGTATACTGCCATGGTGGTGGTGGTGGTGGTGTGTGTAGGGGTGGGGGGAATGCTGATGATGACAAATCAGATTGTTTAGTGCTTTGTCTTCTCAAGCAGATGTTGACTAAGCAGCAGCAACAGCATCTTTGTGTCTACATGTTGGGGGGATGTACAGTGTGTGTGTGTGTGACTGTCCACGGTGCAATTACCCGTGTAAACCAGGATTTGAAGTGTAGATGAAACGCTCATTAGCAGAGATTGGAGCATTCTGAGGTTAATTGTTCATTAAGGATGATGATGATGATGATGATGACACACTGTGAAATCGTTTCAAAGCGTGTTCAGGGTTTCAATCTCAGATCTCGAGCTGATTTTCTCTGATTGCATGACAGTTGTAGACTCATTAAGCTGATTCACTTCTCTTGTTGACAGCCTCTTCTTTTTTTTTCTCACACATCGCAGAAAAAACTTCAGTCTTCACACAACTTGCTTCAAATTCAGCTTGCAAGCCTGCTTTTCTAAATTTGCAAAAAAAAAAAAAAGTTTCAGCAGTTCTCTGGAAGACTGAAGAGGTTTGGTCTGGAATTTTTTAAACCTAAATTAAACTATTAGGTTTAACTGGAACCTAATCGTTGTTTCAAGTTTCCTTCTTTCAGGAATCTAAGAATTAGTTAGTTAGGACATTCATACTCCACTGAGAGATGGGTCATCCGCTTTAAAGAATTTAAGTTTCATTGCACAGATGGACAAAGGCATTGATACTTCATTAGAGGGAAGTAGAATCATTTCTATATTTGCATTACTTAGTTTTCTGTAGTTTAGTGGCACATACAGTAAAAGTTCTCATTTCATGTGTGACTGCACTTGGAACACCAAAATCACTTCAGTGGAATTATTACACAGTCCAAGAAGATTCAACTGATGAATCAGAGGTTAGCGTTCGTGATTTCTCGTCTGTGTTTGGATATGTGAGAGGACAGTATGTGCCACTGACACTGAGGTCACCTCCTCAGAAACATTTCTGGGAATTCACTAACCCTAACTCTTTTCAACTAAAACTAAATCTTCAAACCAGATTCAAAATGAAATAAAATGATTAAAAGTAAAATAAAAGTTATTCTTATGCACTAAAATTTCACAGCAGACCTCAGTATATCTCAAAATGTGTATATTCTGTTGGTTAGAACACGGAAAATGGTTCTCTTTGATTGAGACGCAGTGTGACTGGATGTATAATTAGTTCATCATTACTTATCGGTCACAAGAATACATAGCTCTGCTATCAGACCGATGTGCATAACATATACAGTCATGCTTGTTCATGTAATGCAGTTGTGTCCTGTAATCTAATTTTCTAAAAGCAAGTGAACCAGTCTTTCATGTAGTCTATTTCCAATGGACATGAAGATAATGAAGCATCTCTCAGGGGTCATGGGACACTTTGAAGATGCCAGTATCATTCTATCTGTCTATGGAATCTTCTTGCTCTGTTTGCTCAGTGCACAGAACTGAATGACTTGATGGGTCTCTTAGAGCAGAGTATACACACACAGACACAGCAGATCATATCTGGACCAAACCAAAATGTTCAATCTCATTTATGGCCAATAAAGAAACTCTGCGTCTTTAAAACAGTAGTTGAAGTCAGTATAGAAAGTATTTCACAGTGCAGTCAGTTGTTGAAATCTCAGGTTTCTGTTTTTGTACCGTTCCAGCTCAGCTGAGTCTGTGCTGAATGCAGATGGATCAAACTAACGAGTTTGTCTCATGCCTGGAAAAAAAACATCTAATCCTCCAAACACTGTAACCGCACGGAGTAAGCTGAGACTCTTGAACAAATATTTGTCCGTTTTAATTGATGTCTGTCTTTGTTTTGAGCCACGTCTCATTCCAGCTGTTCCAATGTTTCTCTCTTCTCTCTCTGTATCTGTGTCCTCTGTCAGCCTCTCTTCCATTTCTGTTCTCTCTGAGATTATTATGATATATTCAATCATTGTTTGTCTGCAGATTTTCACTTTGTTTACTTTGTGATCTTTTCTCAAGACTAATTAATAAAGGCTGAATGAAACAGGCTTTGTTCTGACAACAACAACATCTTATCACGATCTGAGAGGATCAGAGGCTGCAGATACCATCTTCATTAATTAAAGATTATAAGGTTTGAATGTTTAACTCATTCAGTTAAGGGCACACAATACTGCAGAGTCATAACAAGACTGAACATGTAATAAATTAAATAATATAAATTCAAGACTCTGAACTTTATTACATTAAACATTAAATGAACTCTAAACCAGGTCTCTACTCAAGAGTGCTTGTCTTGGGATACTGCCATCATGTATGCCAAATTTAATAAGTAATTAAAATAGTTTAGTGAGCATATACCATCCAACATGATGACTAACATACATACATGGACTGTTATCATTTGTTGAATTGGTGCAGCCGTTAATTCATGGAGGGTTAGGCCTTCATTGAGAGTGAAGATTATATAGCAACAAGAAGAATATCCAGTTCACATAATATGTAAAATTCTGCTAGACTGACAAATTAAAACAATTTAAATAACTTTAAAGCTGCATTCAGTTTTTAGCCTCTTGGGGGCAGCACCAAAAGCTGTTAACATAGAACTGACATATTATCACCTCATAACCTTGCTGTATTGAACATTTACACACTGATAGACATAGAGCAGTTTCCATCAACCTGATGAATGTTGATCTGATGAAAAGTTTAATATTCACTCTTTTGGCTTTGTTTTGGTATCCACCAGCCCTTGAGAAAAATATCTGGCTCTTTAGCTGCTAAGTGTTCTGAACTGTTGAACTTTTCAGCAACAGGTTGGTTTCCTGCTCACCGTGGAATAGTTTGGTGGAAGTGTTCAAGACCAGACAGCAGGTGCAGCATTTCAGAGAGATTAGGCTTATCAGCTTCTCGTGTTGACGTTTTATTAAATTGGTGTATAATTATCTAGATGCTAGTACACGTGCTTGTACACTGACAAAGGAAAAAGTTCAACATTTTGGGAAATGCAGTGAGATTAGAAGATTGGTACCACTTTCATGTTGGTGGTGGTGGACATGGTTAGCCTGGCATGGACATGCTTATTTTGATAAAGAAGAGCTAGCCATTTCTAAAGTTAATGCTATGCTAGGTTGACTTCATTGTGATTGCACCTCTGTACTTCTCACACAGACTTGAGACAATCTTCCTGCTTACTCCTGCAAAGAAAGAAATTTAGTGGATTTGACCAAATATTTAATACTGTGTTTATTTAAAGTAACATTATGTAACAGTTGGTGGTTTTTGTGTTTTGGCATGAGATCTCATCTTCACCACTGTAAACATGGACAGCTGCCTGTCTATACCGTCTGTCTTTCAGTCTTTTATTTCATGGAGCTCTCGGCAACAACTGGGCCCGGTATTTCAAAACTGATCTGACAGGATTATCCTGGTCGGATTGGATTAAATCTAGATCTGATCTGAAAACTGGGTATTTCAACACAGATTCAGATAATCCTGATCCTGAAGATCAGAATCCTGATCTGGTAATCCAATCCTCCCTTGAATCCAGGTAAAAGGCTGGATTTGGGTATTTCAAAAGTTAAGGCAGATATCTGGATCAACTTGATACCAAAATTTCAGGATTGTTTGAATCCTACCTCAGAGGTGGATTTCACTTAGATTGACAAAGTCTCAGCTCCACTTCTCCTAGATATTGTTACTCAAGGTGTCCATTACAGTTAATCTAAAGTGTTAGTGTTTTATTTTTAAATAATTAAAGTAGTTTAAATGTAAGAAATTTAAAGCAGAGTAAAATATTTTTGACCACTTTCCGAAACTGTTGAATATATGAGTAACAAGTACAGTGTTTAGTGTTCATATCATGCTGCATATTAAAGCATTTTACAAGCATTTAAGATTTACATCCTTCTGATTAAATGAAGACAAATTTGACTTCAGTCAGAAGCTTAAAATGCACTTTTAAAATGTTTGGAAATATCTTGATTTTGAAATATGCAGCAATGTATTTCAGTGTTTGTGTACAAACTGATTATTTGACTTCATCAAATCAGATGCTATTTTGCCATAATTAAGTTCAGTGAGAGCCTTCTATATATACGGCAGAACTGTGTCACTGACCAAGCTATATACTATGAAAGTAATGCAGTTACATTTTCAAGCAGTTTCAAGCACTTTATTCAAAATCCAATAATAATCCGGGTTGTCCTTAACGGCTGAGTGGTCCATGGCTGTGAGTGGACTCTGAAAGCAGAAGACAGAGAAGGTGTATGAGTATATCTTTGTTTATGACATCAGCAGCAGCATCACTGTAGCATCCTGACACTTCTGAATGAACCGTATAGTTACTACTCGTACTGTGTAACGTTACATTACCAAAGTACTGCAGCCTGTAGGTCTGTACACATGGAGCCTATGACTTAACGCTAATAAACTCTGAACAGGTTGGTGTTAGTTTAAAGAGTTAATGTGTGATGTACGTCAGATCCCCTTCAGATTCCCTTTCAAGTTAAACCATAGACAGCTAAATTCATCAACAAAGCCAGCTACCTCGCTAACTACTTAACACAGAAGTCAATGGAGCCGCTGTTCCGTATGAACTGTGACCACGTCAAGATACGACAGATGTTGACAACAGCAAAAAGGATGACGTAGCTGTCCTCGTAGGCGCCTCTTTGTTTACTTTCTTACCCGTTAACGTTGCAATGTCAAAGAAACAGACCTGGCTCGTCCTCGCAGTCTTATTTGTGTGACTACATCATGTAGTCCGTGTGGTTTGAAACGTCGCCTGTGTTTGTAATCAGGAAGAGAGACAGTTAGCGCTTCCTGCTAATTCTCTAATTACTCTCTAAAAAAAAAAATCTTGAATACATTATCTGGTAAAATAACATATACAGCAGAGAGAGAGAGTGCTGTCTCTTTTTAACTCGGGATGGATGACCACGTTAACTTGTGACCACACCTGGCTCTGCTCCTGTTAAAGTCTCTGTAAATCTCTAATACAATATATGCGTCCATATACATCTGTGGAGCCTGCCTGAGTAAATGTGTGACCACACAGACACACACACTCACCTTCCAGGTGAAAATGCCCATTTTGTGTTGTAATGGACACAAAATAAACAAGAATTCCAAGCTATAAAGGATTTTAATTCCAAGGCATTTACTGTGAGCTCAGATCTTTATATTATGAAGCTCTAGAATCAGATCAAGCCATATTTAGGCAGAAATCACCTTTCATTAACTGCATTTGGCCTTCAATCAATTTATGGCAGGTGAAAATGCCTTCAATCAATTTTTGGCGGGTGAAAATTCCCATTTTGTGTTGTAATGGTCTTTTACAAGAATTCCAAGCTGTCCTGTGAGCTCGGATCCTTATATTATGAAGCTCTAGAATCAGATCACGCCATGTTTAGGCAGAAATCACCTTTCATTAACTGCATTTGGCCTTCAATCAATTTATGGCAGGTGAAATTGCCCATTTTCAAGAGGTGAAATGCCCATTTTGTGTTGTAATGGTCCTTTACAAGAATTTCAAGCTGTCCCGTGAGCTCAGATCTTCATATTATGAAGCTCTAGAATCCAATCAAGTCCTATTTAGGCAGAAATCATCTTTCATTAACTGCATTTGGCCTTCAGTCAATTTATGGCAGGTAAAAATGCCCATTTTCAGCAGGTGAAAATGCCCATTTTGTGTTGTAATGGTCCTTTACAAGAATTCCAAGCTGTCCTGTGAGCTCAGATCTTTATATTATGAAGCTCTAGAATCAGATCAAGCCATATTTAGGCAGAAATCACCTTTCATTAACTGCATTTAGCCTTCAATCAATTTATGGAAGGTGAAAATGCCCATTTTGTGTTGTAATGGTCCTTTACAAGAATTCCAAGCTGTCCTGTGAGCTCAGATCTTTATATTATGAAGCTCTGGAATCAGATCAAGCCATATTTAGTCAGAAATCACCTTTCATTAACTGCATTTGGCCTTCAATCAATTTATGGCAAGTAAAAATGCCCATTTTCAGCAAGTGAAAGTGCCCATTTTGTGTTGTAATGGTCTTTTCCAAGAATTCCAAGCTGCCCTGTGTGCTCGGATCCTTATATTATTAAGCTCTAGAATCAGATCAAGCCATATTTAGGCAGAAATCACCTTTCATTAACTGCATTTGGCCTTCAATCAATTTATGGCAGGTGAAAATGCCTTCAATCAAGTTTCAGCAGGTGAAATTGCCCATTTTGTGTTGTGATGGTCCTTTACAAGAATTCCAAGCTGTCCTGTGAGCTCAGATCTTTATATTATGAAGCTCAAGGATCGGATGAAGCCATATTTAGGCAGAAATCACCTTTCATCAACTGCGTTTGGCCTTCAATCAATTTATGGCAGGTGAAAATGCCCATTTTGTGTTGTAATGGTCCTTCACAAGAATTCCAAGCTGTCCTGTGAGCTCAGATCTTAATATTATGAAGCTCTAGAATCAGACCAAGTCATATTTAGGCAGAAATCACCTTTCACTAACTGCATTTGGCCTTCAATCAATTTATGGCAGGTGAAAATGCCTTCAATCAAGTTTCAGCAGGTGAAAATGCCCATTTTGTGTTGTAATGGTCCTTTACAAGAATTCCAAGCTGTCCTGTGAGCTCAGATCCTTATATTATGAAGCTCTAGAATCAGATCAAGCCATATTTAGGCAGAAATCACCTTTCCTTAACTGCATTTGGCCTTCAATCAATTTATGGCAGGTGAAAATGCCTTCAATCAATTTTTGGCAGGTGAAAATGCCCATTTTGTGTTGTAATGGTCCTTTACAAGAATTCCAAGCTGTCCTGTGAGCTCAGATCCTTATATTATGAAGCTCTGGAATCAGATCAAGCCATATTTAGGCAGAAATCATCTTTCATTAACTGCATTTGGCCTTCAGTCAATTTATGGCAGGTAAAAATGCCCATTTTCAGCAGGTGAAAATGCCCATTTTGTGTTGTAATGGTCCTTTACAAAAGTTCCAAACTGTCCTGTGAGCTCAGATCTTTATATTATGAAGCTCTAGAATCAGATCAAGCCATATTTAGGCAGAAATCACCTTTCATTAACTGCATTTAGCCTTCAATCAATTTTTGGCAGGTGAAAATGCCCATTTTGTGTTGTAATGGTCCTTTACAAAAGTTCCAGACTGTCCTGTGAGCTCAGATCTTTATATTATGAAGCTCTAGGATCGGATGAAGCCATATTTAGTCAGAAATCACCTTTCATTAACAGTTTTTGGCCTTCAATCTATTTATGGCAGGTGAGAATGCCTTCAATCAATTTATGGCAGGTGAAAATGCCCATTTTGTGTTGTAATGGTCCTTTACAAGAATTCCAAGCTGTCCTGTGACCTCAGATCTTTATATTATGAAGCTCTAGAATCAGATCAAGCCATATTTAGGCAGAAATCACCTTTCATTAACTGCATTTAGCCTTCAATCAATTTATGGAAGGTGAAAATGCCCATTTTGTGTTGTAATGGTCCTTTACAAGAATTCCAAGCTGTCCTGTGAGCTCAGATCCTTATATTATGAAGCTCTGGAATCAGATCAAGCCATATTTAGGCAGAAATCACCTTTCATTAACTGCATTTGGCCTTCAATCAGTTTATGGCAAGTAAAAATGCCCATTTTCAGCAAGTGAAAATGCCCATTTTGTGTTGTAATGGTCTTTTCCAAGAATTCCAAGCTGCCCTGTGTGCTCGGATCCTTATATTATTAAGCTCTAGAATCAGATCAAGCCATATTTAGGCAGAAATCACCTTTCATTAACTGCATTTGGCCTTCAATCAATTTATGGCTGGTGAAAATGCCTTCAATCATTTTTTGGCAGGGGAAAATGCCCATTTTGTGTTGTAATGGTCCTTTACAAGAATTCAAAATTGTCCTGTGAGCTCAGATCTTTCTATTATGAAGCTCTAGAATCAGATCAAGTCATATTTAGGCAGAAATCACCTTTCATTGACTGCATTTGGCCTTCAATCAATTTATGGCAGGTGAAAATGCCTTCAATCAAGTTTCAGCAGGTGAAATTGCCCATTTTGTGTTGTAATGGTCCTTCACAAGAATTCCAAGCTGTCCTGTGAGCTCAGATCTTAATATTATGAAGCTCTAGAATCAGACCAAGTCATATTTAGGCAGAAATCACCTTTCACTAACTGCATTTGGCCTTCAATCAATTTATGGCAGGTGAAAATGCCTTCAATCAATTTATGGCAGGTGAAAATGCCCATTTTGTGTTGTAATGGTCCTTTACAAGAATTCCAAGCTGTCCTGTGAGCTCAGATCCTTATATTATGAAGCTCTAGAATCAGATCAAGCCATATTTAGGCAGAAATCACCTTTCATTAACTGCATTTGGCCTTCAATCAATTTATGGCAGGTGAAAATGCCCATTTTGAGCAGGTGAAAATGCCCATTTTGTGTTGTAATGGTCCTTTACAAGAATTCCAAGCTGTCCTGTGAGCTCAAATCTTTATATTATGAAGCTCTAGAATCAGATCAAGTCATATATAGGCAGAAATCACCTTTCATTAACTGCATTTGGCCTTCAATCAATTTATGGCAGGTGAAAATGCCTTCAATCAATTTTTGGCAGGTGAAAATGCCCATTTTGTGTTGTAATGGTCCTTTACAAGAATTCCAAGCGGTCCTGTGAGCTCAGATCCTTATATTATGAAGCTCTAGAATGAGATCAAGCCATATTTAGGCAGAAATCACCTTTCATTAACTGCATTTGGCCTTCAATCAATTTATGGCAGGTGAAAATGCCTTCAATCAATTTTTGGCAGGTGAAAATGCCCATTTTGTGTTGTAATGGTCCTTTACAAGAATTCTAAGCTGTCCTGTGAGCTCAGATCCTTATATTATGAAGCTCTGGAATCAGATCAAGCCATATTTAGGCAGAAATCACCTTTCATTAACTGCATTTGGCCTTCAATCAATTTATGGCAGGTGAAATTGCCCATTTTCAAGAGGTGAAAATGGCCATTTTGTGTTGTAATAGTCCTTTACAAGAATTCCAAGCTGTCCTGTGAGCTCGGATCTTCATATTATGAAGCTCTAGAATCCAATCAAGTCATATTTAGGCAGAAATCATCTTTCATTAACTGCATTTAGCCTTCAATCAATTTTTGGCAGGTGAAAATGCCTTCAATCAATTTTTGGCAGGTGAAAATGCCCATTTTGTGTTTTAATGGTCCTTTACAAAAGTTCCAGACTGTCCTGTGAGCTCAGATCTTTATATTATGAAGCTCTAGAATCAGATCAAGCCATATTTAGGCAGAAATCACCTTTCATTGACTGCATTTGGCCTTCAATCAATTTATGGCAGGTGAAAATGCCTTCAATCAAGTTTCAGCAGGTGAAAATGCCCATTTTGTGTTGTAATGGTCCTTTACAAGAATTCCAAGCTGTCCTGTGAGCTCGGATCTTCATATTACGAAGCTCTAGAATCCAATCAAGTCATATTTAGGCAGAAATCATCTTTCATTAACTGCATTTAGCCTTCAATCAATTTTTGGCAGGTGAAAATGCCTTCAATCAATTTTTGGCAGGTGAAAATGCCCATTTTGATTTTTAATGGTCCTTTACAAAAGTTCCAGACTGTCCTGTGAGCTCAGATCTTTATATTATGAAGCTCTAGAATCAGATCAAGCCATATTTAGGCAGAAATCACCTTTCATTGACTGCATTTGGCCTTGAATCAATTTATGGCAGGTGAAAATGCCTTCAATCAATTTTCAGCTGGTGAAAGTGCCTTCAATCATTTTTTGGCAGGTGAAAATGCCTTCAATCAATTTTTGGCAGGTGAACATGCCCATTTTGTGTTGTAATGGTCCTTTACAAGAATTCTAAGCTGTCCTGTGAGCTCAGATCCTTATATTATGAAGCTCTGGAATCAGATCAAGCCATATTTAGGCAGAAATCACCTTTCATTAACTGCATTTGGCCTTCAATCAATTTTTGGCAGGTGAAAATACCCATTTTTCAGGTGACAATACCCATTTTGTGTTGTAATGGTGCTTTGAAACCTAGCTGTCCAGTGAGCTCAGATCTTTATATTATGAAGCTCCAGAATGAGATCAAGCCATATTTAGGCAGAAATCACCTTTCATTAACTGCATTTGGCCTTCAATCAATTTTTGGCAGGTGAAAATACCCATTTTTTCAGGTGACAATACCCATTTTGTGTTGTAATGGTCCTTTAAAAGAATATCAAGCTGTCCTGTGAGCTCAGATCTTTATATTTTGAAGCTGCAGAATGAGATCAAGTCAGTTTTAGGCAGAAATCACCTTTCATTAACTGCATTTGGCCTTCAATCAATTTTTGGCAGGTGAAAATACCCATTTTTCAGGTGACAATACCCATTTTGTGTTGTAATGGTGCTTTGAAACCTAGCTGTCCAGTGAGCTCAGATCTTTATATTATGAAGCTCCAGAATGAGATTAAGTCATATTTAGGCAGAAATCACCTTTCATTAACTGCATTTGGCCTTCAATCAATTTTTGGCAGGTAAAAATGCCTTTTTTTAAGGTGACAATGCCCATTTTGTGTTGTAATGGTCCTTTAAAAGAATATCAAGCTGTCCTGTGAGCTCAGATCTTTATATTTTGAAGCTGCAGAATGAGATCAAGTCAGTTTTATGCAGAAATCACCTTTCATTACCTGCATTTGGCCTTCAATCAATTTTTGGCAGGTGAAAATACCCATTTTTCAGGTGACAATACCCATTTTGTGTTGTAATGGTGCTTTGAAACCTAGCTGTCCAGTGAGCTCAGATCTTTATATTATGAAGCTCCAGAATGAGATCAAGTCATATTTAAGCAGAAATCACCTTTCATTAACTGCATTTGGCCTTCAATCAATTTTTGGCAGGTGAAAATACCCATTTTTCAGGTGACAATACCCATTTTGTGTTGTAATGGTGCTTTGAAACCTAGCTGTCCAGTGAGCTCAGATCTTTATATTATGAAGCTCCAGAATGAGATCAAGTCATATTTAAGCAGAAATCACCTTTCATTAACTGCATTTGGCCTTCAATCAATTTTTGGCAGGTGAAAATACCCATTTTTCAGGTGACAATACCCATTTTGTGTTGTAATGGTGCTTTGAAACCTAGCTGTCCAGTGAGCTCAGATCTTTATATTATGAAGCTCCAGAATGAGATCAAGTCATATTTAGGCAGAAATCACCTTTCATTAACTGCATTTGGCCTTCAATCAATTTTTGGCAGGTAAAAATGCCCTTTTTTTCAGGGGACAATGCCCATTTTGTGTTGTAATGGTCCTTTAAAAGAATATCAAGCTGTCCTGTGAGCTCAGATCTTTATATTTTGAAGCTGCAGAATGAGATCAAGTCAGTTTTAGGCAGAAATCACCTTTCATTAACTGCATTTGGCCTTCAATCAATTTTTGGCAGGTGAAAATACCCATTTTTCAGGTGACAATACCCATTTTGTGTTGTAATGGTGCTTTGAAACCTAGCTGTCCAGTGAGCTCAGATCTTTATATTATGAAGCTCCAGAATGAGATTAAGTCATATTTAGGCAGAAATCACCTTTCATTAACTGCATTTGGCCTTCAATCAATTTTTGGCAGGTAAAAATGCCCTTTTTTCAGGTGACAATGCCCATTTTGTGTTGTAATGGTCCTTTAAAAGAATATCAAGCTGTCCTGTGAGCTCAGATCTTTATATTTTGAAGCTGCAGAATGAGATCAAGTCAGTTTTATGCAGAAATCACCTTTCATTAACTGCATTTGGCCTTCAATCAATTTTTGGCAGGTGAAAATACCCATTTTTCAGGTGACAATACCCATTTTGTGTTGTAATGGTGCTTTGAAACCTAGCTGTCCAGTGAGCTCAGATCTTTATATTATGAAGCTCCAGAATGAGATCAAGCCATATTTAGGCAGAAATCACCTTTCATTAACTGCATTTGGCCTTCAATCAATTTTTGGCAGGTGAAAATACCCATTTTTCAGGTGACAATACCCATTTTGTGTTGTAATGGTCCTTTAAAAGAATATCAAGCTGTCCTGTGAGCTCAGATCTTTATATTTTGAAGCTGCAGAATGAGATCAAGTCAGTTTTAGGCAGAAATCACCTTTCATTAACTGCATTTGGCCTTCAATCAATTTTTGGCAGGTGAAAATACCCATTTTTCAGGTGACAATACCCATTTTGTGTTGTAATGGTGCTTTGAAACCTAGCTGTCCAGTGAGCTCAGATCTTTATATTATGAAGCTCCAGAATGAGATTAAGTCATATTTAGGCAGAAATCACCTTTCATTAACTGCATTTGGCCTTCAATCAATTTTTGGCAGGTAAAAATGCCTTTTTTTAAGGTGACAATGCCCATTTTGTGTTGTAATGGTCCTTTAAAAGAATATCAAGCTGTCCTGTGAGCTCAGATCTTTATATTTTGAAGCTGCAGAATGAGATCAAGTCAGTTTTATGCAGAAATCACCTTTCATTACCTGCATTTGGCCTTCAATCAATTTTTGGCAGGTGAAAATACCCATTTTTCAGGTGACAATACCCATTTTGTGTTGTAATGGTGCTTTGAAACCTAGCTGTCCAGTGAGCTCAGATCTTTATATTATGAAGCTCCAGAATGAGATCAAGTCATATTTAAGCAGAAATCACCTTTCATTAACTGCATTTGGCCTTCAATCAATTTTTGGCAGGTGAAAATACCCATTTTTCAGGTGACAATACCCATTTTGTGTTGTAATGGTGCTTTGAAACCTAGCTGTCCAGTGAGCTCAGATCTTTATATTATGAAGCTCCAGAATGAGATTAAGTCATATTTAGGCAGAAATCACCTTTCATTAACTGCATTTGGCCTTCAATCAATTTTTGGCAGGTAAAAATGCCTTTTTTTAAGGTGACAATGCCCATTTTGTGTTGTAATGGTCCTTTAAAAGAATATCAAGCTGTCCTGTGAGCTCAGATCTTTATATTTTGAAGCTGCAGAATGAGATCAAGTCAGTTTTATGCAGAAATCACCTTTCATTACCTGCATTTGGCCTTCAATCAATTTTTGGCAGGTGAAAATACCCATTTTTCAGGTGACAATACCCATTTTGTGTTGTAATGGTGCTTTGAAACCTAGCTGTCCAGTGAGCTCAGATCTTTATATTATGAAGCTCCAGAATGAGATCAAGTCATATTTAAGCAGAAATCACCTTTCATTAACTGCATTTGGCCTTCAATCAATTTTTGGCAGGTGAAAATACCCATTTTTCAGGTGACAATACCCATTTTGTGTTGTAATGGTGCTTTGAAACCTAGCTGTCCAGTGAGCTCAGATCTTTATATTATGAAGCTCCAGAATGAGATCAAGTCATATTTAGGCAGAAATCACCTTTCATTAACTGCATTTGGCCTTCAATCAATTTTTGGCAGGTAAAAATGCCCTTTTTTCAGGTGACAATGCCCATTTTGTGTTGTAATGGTCCTTTAAAAGAATATCAAGCTGTCCTGTGAGCTCAGATCTTTATATTTTGAAGCTGCAGAATGAGATCAAGTCAGTTTTATGCAGAAATCACCTTTCATTAACTGCATTTGGCCTTCAATCAATTTTTGGCAGGTGAAAATACCCATTTTTCAGGTGACAATACCCATTTTGTGTTGTAATGGTGCTTTGAAACCTAGCTGTCCAGTGAGCTCAGATCTTTATATTATGAAGCTGCAGAATGAGATCAAGTCATATTTAGGCAGAAATCACCTTTCATTAACTGCATTTGGCCTTCAATCAATTTTTGGCAGGTAAAAATGCCCTTTTTTCAGGTGACAATGCCCATTTTGTGTTGTAATGGTCCTTTAAAAGAATATCAAGCTGTCCTGTGAGCTCAGATCTTTATATTTTGAAGCTGCAGAGTGAGATCAAGTCAGTTTTAGGCAGAAATCACCTTTCATTAACTGCATTTGGCCTTCAATCAATTTTTGGCAGGTGAAAATACCCATTTTTCAGGTGACAATACCCATTTTGTGTTGTAATGGTGCTTTGAAACCTAGCTGTCCAGTGAGCTCAGATCTTTATATTATGAAGCTCCAGAATGAGATTAAGTCATATTTAGGCAGAAATCACCTTTCATTAACTGCATTTGGCCTTCAATCAATTTTTGGCAGGTAAAAATGCCCTTTTTTCAGGTGACAATGCCCATTTTGTGTTGTAATGGTCCTTTAAAAGAATAGCAAGCTGTCCTGTGAGCTCAGATCTTTATATTTTGAAGCTGCAGAATGAGATCAAGTCAGTTTTATGCAGAAATCACCTTTCATTAACTGCATTTGGCCTTCAATCAATTTTTGGCAGGTGAAAATACCCATTTTTCAGGTGACAATACCCATTTTGTGTTGTAATGGTGCTTTGAAACCTAGCTGTCCAGTGAGCTCAGATCTTTATATTATGAAGCTCCAGAATGAGATCAAGTCATATTTAAGAAGAAATCACCTTTCATTAACTGCATTTGGCCTTCAATCAATTTTTGGCAGGTGAAAATACCCATTTTTCAGGTGACAATACCCATTTTGTGTTGTAATGGTGCTTTGAAACCTAGCTGTCCAGTGAGCTCAGATCTTTATATTATGAAGCTGCAGAATGAGATTAAGTCATATTTAGGCAGAAATCACCTTTCATTAACTGCATTTGGCCTTCAATCAATTTTTGGCAGGTAAAAATGCCCTTTTTTCAGGTGACAATGCCCATTTTGTGTTGTAATGGTCCTTTAAAAGAATAGCAAGCTGTCCTGTGAGCTCAGATCTTTATATTTTGAAGCTCCAGAATGAGATCAAGTCAGTTTTATGCAGAAATCACCTTTCATTAACTGCATTTGGCCTTCAATCAATTTTTGGCAGGTGAAAATACCCATTTTTCAGGTGACAATACCCATTTTGTGTTGTAATGGTGCTTTGAAACCTAGCTGTCCAGTGAGCTCAGATCTTTATATTATGAAGCTCCAGAATGAGATCAAGTCATATTTAAGAAGAAATCACCTTTCATTAACTGCATTTGGCCTTCAATCAATTTTTGGCAGGTAAAAATGCCCTTTTTTCAGGTGACAATGCCCATTTTGTGTTGTAATGGTCCTTTAAAAGAATATCAAGCTGTCCTGTGAGCTCAGATCTTTATATTTTGAAGCTGCAGAATGAGATCAAGTCAGTTTTATGCAGAAATCACCTTTCATTAACTGCATTTGGCCTTCAATCAATTTTTGGCAGGTGAAAATACCCATTTTTCAGGTGACAATACCCATTTTGTGTTGTAATGGTGCTTTGAAACCTAGCTGTCCAGTGAGCTCAGATCTTTATATTTTGAAGCTGCAGAATGAGATCAAGTCAGTTTTATGCAGAAATCACCTTTCATTAACTGCATTTGGCCTTCAATCAATTTTTGGCAGGTAAAAATGCCCTTTTTTCAGGTGACAATGCCCATTTTGTGTTGTAATGGTCCTTTAAAAGAATATCAAGCTGTCCTGTGAGCTCAGATCTTTATATTATGAAGCTCCAGAATGAGATCAAGCCATATTTAGGCAGAAATCACCTTTCATTAACCGCATTTCGCGTTCAATCAATTTTTGGCAGGTGAAAATACCGATTTTTCAGGTGACAATACCCATTTTGTGTTGTAATGGTGCTTTGAAACCTAGCTGTCCAGTGAGCTCAGATCTTTATATTACGAAGCTCCAGAATGAGATCAAGTCATATTTAGGCAGAAATCACCTTTCATTAACAGCATTTGGCCTTCAATCAATTTTTGGCAGGTAAAAATATCCTTTTTTTAAGGTGACAATGCCCATTTTGTGTTGTAATGGTCCTTTAAAAGAATATCAAGCTGTCCTGTGAGCTCAGATCTTTATATTTTGAATCTGCAGAATGAGATCAAGTCAGTTTTAGGCAGAAATCACCTTTCATTAACTGCATTTGGCCTTCAATCAATTTTTGGCAGGTGAAAATACCCATCTTTCAGGTGACAATACCCATTTTGTGTTGTAATGGTGCTTTGAAACCTAGCTGTCCAGTGAGCTCAGATCTTTATATTATGAAGCTCCAGAATGAGATTAAGTCATATTTAGGCAGAAATCACCTTTCATTAACTGCATTTGGCCTTCAATCAATTTTTGGCAGGTGAAAATACCCATTTTTCAGGTGACAATACCCATTTTGTGTTGTAATGGTGCTTTGAAACCTAGCTGTCCAGTGAGCTCAGATCTTTATATTATGAAGCTCCAGAATGAGATTAAGTCATATTTAGGCAGAAATCACCTTTCATTAACTGCATTTGGCCTTCAATCAATTTTTGGCAGGTAAAAATGCCCTTTTTTCAGGTGACAATGCCCATTTTGTGTTGTAATGGTCCTTTAAAAGAATATCAAGCTGTCCAGTGAGCTCAGATCTTTATATTTTGAAGCTGCAGAATGAGATCAAGTCAGTTTTAGGCAGAAATCACCTTTCATTAACTGCATTTGGCCTTCAATCAATTTTTGGCAGGTGAAAATACCCATTTTTCAGGTGACAATACCCATTTTGTGTTGTAATGGTGCTTTGAAACCTAGCTGTCCAGTGAGCTCAGATCTTTATATTATGAAGCTCCAGAATGAGATCAAGTCATATTTAGGCAGAAATCACCTTTCATTAACTGCATTTGGCCTTCAATCAATTTTTGGCAGGTAAAAATGCCCTTTTTTTCAGGTGACAATGCCCATTTTGTGTTGTAATGGTCCTTTAAAAGAATATCAAGCTGTCCTGTGAGCTCAGATCTTTATATTTTGAAGCTGCAGAATGAGATCAAGTCAGTTTTATGCAGAAATCACCTTTCATTAACTGCATTTGGCCTTCAATCAATTTTTGGCAGGTGAAAATACCCATTTTTCAGGTGACAATACCCATTTTGTGTTGTAATGGTGCTTTGAAACCTAGCTGTCCAGTGAGCTCAGATCTTTATATTATGAAGCTCCAGAATGAGATTAAGTCATATTTAGGCAGAAATCACCTTTCATTAACTGCATTTGGCCTTCAATCAATTTTTGGCAGGTAAAAATGCCTTTTTTTAAGGTGACAATGCCCATTTTGTGTTGTAATGGTCCTTTAAAAGAATATCAAGCTGTCCTGTGAGCTCAGATCTTTATATTTTGAAGCTGCAGAATGAGATCAAGTCAGTTTTATGCAGAAATCACCTTTCATTACCTGCATTTGGCCTTCAATCAATTTTTGGCAGGTGAAAATACCCATTTTTCAGGTGACAATACCCATTTTGTGTTGTAATGGTGCTTTGAAACCTAGCTGTCCAGTGAGCTCAGATCTTTATATTATGAAGCTCCAGAATGAGATCAAGTCATATTTAAGCAGAAATCACCTTTCATTAACTGCATTTGGCCTTCAATCAATTTTTGGCAGGTGAAAATACCCATTTTTCAGGTGACAATACCCATTTTGTGTTGTAATGGTGCTTTGAAACCTAGCTGTCCAGTGAGCTCAGATCTTTATATTATGAAGCTCCAGAATGAGATCAAGTCATATTTAGGCAGAAATCACCTTTCATTAACTGCATTTGGCCTTCAATCAATTTTTGGCAGGTAAAAATGCCCTTTTTTCAGGTGACAATGCCCATTTTGTGTTGTAATGGTCCTTTAAAAGAATATCAAGCTGTCCTGTGAGCTCAGATCTTTATATTTTGAAGCTGCAGAATGAGATCAAGTCAGTTTTATGCAGAAATCACCTTTCATTAACTGCATTTGGCCTTCAATCAATTTTTGGCAGGTGAAAATACCCATTTTTCAGGTGACAATACCCATTTTGTGTTGTAATGGTGCTTTGAAACCTAGCTGTCCAGTGAGCTCAGATCTTTATATTATGAAGCTGCAGAATGAGATCAAGTCATATTTAGGCAGAAATCACCTTTCATTAACTGCATTTGGCCTTCAATCAATTTTTGGCAGGTAAAAATGCCCTTTTTTCAGGTGACAATGCCCATTTTGTGTTGTAATGGTCCTTTAAAAGAATATCAAGCTGTCCTGTGAGCTCAGATCTTTATATTTTGAAGCTGCAGAGTGAGATCAAGTCAGTTTTAGGCAGAAATCACCTTTCATTAACTGCATTTGGCCTTCAATCAATTTTTGGCAGGTGAAAATACCCATTTTTCAGGTGACAATACCCATTTTGTGTTGTAATGGTGCTTTGAAACCTAGCTGTCCAGTGAGCTCAGATCTTTATATTATGAAGCTCCAGAATGAGATTAAGTCATATTTAGGCAGAAATCACCTTTCATTAACTGCATTTGGCCTTCAATCAATTTTTGGCAGGTAAAAATGCCCTTTTTTCAGGTGACAATGCCCATTTTGTGTTGTAATGGTCCTTTAAAAGAATAGCAAGCTGTCCTGTGAGCTCAGATCTTTATATTTTGAAGCTGCAGAATGAGATCAAGTCAGTTTTATGCAGAAATCACCTTTCATTAACTGCATTTGGCCTTCAATCAATTTTTGGCAGGTGAAAATACCCATTTTTCAGGTGACAATACCCATTTTGTGTTGTAATGGTGCTTTGAAACCTAGCTGTCCAGTGAGCTCAGATCTTTATATTATGAAGCTCCAGAATGAGATCAAGTCATATTTAAGAAGAAATCACCTTTCATTAACTGCATTTGGCCTTCAATCAATTTTTGGCAGGTGAAAATACGCATTTTTCAGGTGACAATACCCATTTTGTGTTGTAATGGTGCTTTGAAACCTAGCTGTCCAGTGAGCTCAGATCTTTATATTATGAAGCTCCAGAATGAGATTAAGTCATATTTAGGCAGAAATCACCTTTCATTAACTGCATTTGGCCTTCAATCAATTTTTGGCAGGTAAAAATGCCCTTTTTTCAGGTGACAATGCCCATTTTGTGTTGTAATGGTCCTTTAAAAGAATAGCAAGCTGTCCTGTGAGCTCAGAACTTTATATTTTGAAGCTGCAGAATGAGATCAAGTCAGTTTTATGCAGAAATCACCTTTCATTAACTGCATTTGGCCTTCAATCAATTTTTGGCAGGTGAAAATACCCATTTTTCAGGTGACAATACCCATTTTGTGTTGTAATGGTGCTTTGAAACCTAGCTGTCCAGTGAGCTCAGATCTTTATATTATGAAGCTCCAGAATGAGATCAAGTCATATTTAAGAAGAAATCACCTTTCATTAACTGCATTTGGCCTTCAATCAATTTTTGGCAGGTAAAAATGCCCTTTTTTCAGGTGACAATGCCCATTTTGTGTTGTAATGGTCCTTTAAAAGAATATCAAGCTGTCCTGTGAGCTCAGATCTTTATATTTTGAAGCTGCAGAATGAGATCAAGTCAGTTTTATGCAGAAATCACCTTTCATTAACTGCATTTGGCCTTCAATCAATTTTTGGCAGGTGAAAATACCCATTTTTCAGGTGACAATACCCATTTTGTGTTGTAATGGTGCTTTGAAACCTAGCTGTCCAGTGAGCTCAGATCTTTATATTACGAAGCTCCAGAATGAGATCAAGTCATATTTAGGCAGAAATCACCTTTCATTAACAGCATTTGGCCTTCAATCAATTTTTGGCAGGTAAAAATATCCTTTTTTTAAGGTGACAATGCCCATTTTGTGTTGTAATGGTCCTTTAAAAGAATATCAAGCTGTCCTGTGAGCTCAGATCTTTATATTTTGAATCTGCAGAATGAGATCAAGTCAGTTTTAGGCAGAAATCACCTTTCATTAACTGCATTTGGCCTTCAATCAATTTTTGGCAGGTGAAAATACCCATCTTTCAGGTGACAATACCCATTTTGTGTTGTAATGGTGCTTTGAAACCTAGCTGTCCAGTGAGCTCAGATCTTTATATTATGAAGCTCCAGAATGAGATTAAGTCATATTTAGGCAGAAATCACCTTTCATTAACTGCATTTGGCCTTCAATCAATTTTTGGCAGGTGAAAATACCCATTTTTCAGGTGACAATACCCATTTTGTGTTGTAATGGTGCTTTGAAACCTAGCTGTCCAGTGAGCTCAGATCTTTATATTATGAAGCTCCAGCATGAGATTAAGTCATATTTAGGCAGAAATCACCTTTCATTAACTGCATTTGGCCTTCAATCAATTTTTGGCAGGTAAAAATGCCCTTTTTTCAGGTGACAATGCCCATTTTGTGTTGTAATGGTCCTTTAAAAGAATATCAAGCTGTCCAGTGAGCTCAGATCTTTATATTTTGAAGCTGCAGAATGAGATCAAGTCAGTTTTAGGCAGAAATCACCTTTCATTAACTGCATTTGGCCTTCAATCAATTTTTGGCAGGTGAAAATACCCATTTTTCAGGTGACAATACCCATTTTGTGTTGTAATGGTGCTTTGAAACCTAGCTGTCCAGTGAGCTCAGATCTTTATATTATGAAGCTCCAGAATGAGATCAAGTCATATTTAGGCAGAAATCACCTTTCATTAACTGCATTTGGCCTTCAATCAATTTTTGGCAGGTAAAAATGCCCTTTTTTTCAGGTGACAATGCCCATTTTGTGTTGTAATGGTCCTTTAAAAGAATATCAAGCTGTCCTGTGAGCTCAGATCTTTATATTTTGAAGCTGCAGAATGAGATCAAGTCAGTTTTATGCAGAAATCACCTTTCATTAACTGCATTTGGCCTTCAATCAATTTTTGGCAGGTGAAAATACCCATTTTTCAGGTGACAATACCCATTTTGTGTTGTAATGGTGCTTTGAAACCTAGCTGTCCAGTGAGCTCAGATCTTTATATTATGAAGCTCCAGAATGAGATTAAGTCATATTTAGGCAGAAATCACCTTTCATTAACTGCATTTGGCCTTCAATCAATTTTTGGCAGGTAAAAATGCCTTTTTTTAAGGTGACAATGCCCATTTTGTGTTGTAATGGTCCTTTAAAAGAATATCAAGCTGTCCTGTGAGCTCAGATCTTTATATTTTGAAGCTGCAGAATGAGATCAAGTCAGTTTTATGCAGAAATCACCTTTCATTAACTGCATTTGGCCTTCAATCAATTTTTGGCAGGTGAAAATACCCATTTTTCAGGTGACAATACCCATTTTGTGTTGTAATGGTGCTTTGAAACCTAGCTGTCCAGTGAGCTCAGATCTTTATATTATGAAGCTCCAGAATGAGATCAAGTCATATTTAAGCAGAAATCACCTTTCATTAACTGCATTTGGCCTTCAATCAATTTTTGGCAGGTGAAAATACCCATTTTTCAGGTGACAATACCCATTTTGTGTTGTAATGGTGCTTTGAAACCTAGCTGTCCAGTGAGCTCAGATGTTTATATTATGAAGCTCCAGAATGAGATTAAGTCATATTTAGGCAGAAATCACCTTTCATTAACTGCATTTGGCCTTCAATCAATTTTTGGCAGGTAAAAATGCCCTTTTTTCAGGTGACAATGCCCATTTTGTGTTGTAATGGTCCTTTAAAAGAATATCAAGCTGTCCAGTGAGCTCAGATCTTTATATTTTGAAGCTGCAGAATGAGATCAAGTCAGTTTTATGCAGAAATCACCTTTCATTAACTGCATTTGGCCTTCAATCAATTTTTGGCAGGTGAAAATACCCATTTTTCAGGTGACAATACCCATTTTGTGTTGTAATGGTGCTTTGAAACCTAGCTGTCCAGTGAGCTCAGATCTTTATATTATGAAGCTCCAGAATGAGATTAAGTCATATTTAGGCAGAAATCACCTTTCATTAACTGCATTTGGCCTTCAATCAATTTTTGGCAGGTAAAAATGCCTTTTTTTAAGGTGACAATGCCCATTTTGTGTTGTAATGGTCCTTTAAAAGAATATCAAGCTGTCCAGTGAGCTCAGATCTTGATATTTTGAAGCTGCAGAATGAGATCAAGTCAGTTTTATGCAGAAATCACCTTTCATTAACTGCATTTGGCCTTCAATCAATTTTTGGCAGGTGAAAATACCCATTTTTCAGGTGACAATACCCATTTTGTGTTGTAATGGTGCTTTGAAACCTAGCTGTCCAGTGAGCTCAGATCTTTATATTATGAAGCTCCAGAATGAGATCAAGTCATATTTAAGCAGAAATCACCTTTCATTAACTGCATTTGGCCTTCAATCAATTTTTGGCAGGTGAAAATACCCATTTTTCAGGTGACAATACCCATTTTGTGTTGTAATGGTGCTTTGAAACCTAGCTGTCCAGTGAGCTCAGATGTTTATATTATGAAGCTCCAGAATGAGATCAAGTCATATTTAGGCAGAAATCACCTTTCATTAACTGCATTTGGCCTTCAATCAATTTTTGGCAGGTAAAAATGCCCTTTTTTCAGGTGACAATGCCCATTTTGTGTTGTAATGGTCCTTTAAAAGAATATCAAGCTGTCCTGTGAGCTCAGATCTTTATATTTTGAAGCTGCAGAATGAGATCAAGTCAGTTTTATGCAGAAATCACCTTTCATTAACTGCATTTGGCCTTCAATCAATTTTTGGCAGGTGAAAATACCCATTTTTCAGGTGACAATACCCATTTTGTGTTGTAATGGTGCTTTGAAACCTAGCTGTCCAGTGAGCTCAGATCTTTATATTATGAAGCTCCAGAATGAGATCAAGTCATATTTAGGCAGAAATCACCTTTCATTAACTGCATTTGGCCTTCAATCAATTTTTGGCAGGTAAAAATGCCCTTTTTTCAGGTGACAATGCCCATTTTGTGTTGTAATGGTCCTTTAAAAGAATATCAAGCTGTCCTGTGAGCTCAGATCTTTATATTTTGAAGCTGCAGAATGAGATCAAGTCAGTTTTATGCAGAAATCACCTTTCATTAACTGCATTTGGCCTTCAATCAATTTTTGGCAGGTGAAAATACCCATTTTTCAGGTGACAATACCCATTTTGTGTTGTAATGGTGCTTTGAAACCTAGCTGTCCAGTGAGCTCAGATCTTTATATTATGAAGCTCCAGAATGAGATTAAGTCATATTTAGGCAGAAATCACCTTTCATTAACTGCATTTGGCCTTCAATCAATTTTTGGCAGGTAAAAATGCCCTTTTTTCAGGTGACAATGCCCATTTTGTGTTGTAATGGTCCTTTAAAAGAATATCAAGCTGTCCTGTGAGCTCAGATCTTTATATTTTGAAGCTGCAGAATGAGATCAAGTCAGTTTTATGCAGAAATCACCTTTCATTAACTCCATTTGGCCTTCAATCAATTTTTGGCAGGTGAAAATACCCATTTTTCAGGTGACAATACCCATTTTGTGTTGTAATGGTGCTTTGAAACCTAGCTGTCCAGTGAGCTCAGATCTTTATATTATGAAGCTCCAGAATGAGATCAAGTCATATTTAAGCAGAAATCACCTTTCATTAACTGCATTTGGCCTTCAATCAATTTTTGGCAGGTGAAAATACCCATTTTTCAGGTGACAATACCCATTTTGTGTTGTAATGGTGCTTTGAAACCTA